>PVKU01000543.1:0-455692 GCA_004027475.1 Anoura caudifer
TGCACAGTCTGTCTTGCTCCCCAGTTGTTCCTCCCAGTTTATCTGCACACAAATGTGGAACCGCCCAGTCTGTCAGCCACTGCCTTGTTACACCTCCTTTCCACCCTGGATACCTGTCTCGGCCCCTCCTACCAGTCTGGATGGATATTTCTTCTTTAACTCCTTGGTTGGTCAGACTTCCATACAGTTCGATTTTCTGACAGTTCTGGTTATTTTTTGGTTTTAAATTGGTTGTTTTCCTTCTTTTGGCTGTGCTAGGAGGTACAGTATATCTTTCTACACGTCCATGTTGGCCAGAGGTCTGAGATGTTTAATGTTATCAAAAGATTTTTTGGAGAAAAATAGTCTTCATAGATGCAAAAGGCTTTAGACATCACACTAGTAAACATTGTTAATATTTTAATAGATTTTTCTAATATTGATCTAGTCTTATAATATTGGAACATTTCTGATTGGTCAGGATGGATTAGTCTTTTAATTTGATAGATTTTATTTACTGTAAAACAAAAAAATTTTTTTTAACTTCCATAGCTGAAAGTCTTTTTAAAAAAAGTTTTATTAGACCCTTGCTAGCAAATAAAGAAGACCTGTCTTGGAGCATGGAGTCTGCATCACCAGCAGCTTGTCGAGGTAGGGAAGACAGTATGTCCATCATCCTAGAGTTTTACAGTGTTTTCAAACATGCAGTAGCTGGGAGAACAATGTAAATTATTCAGAAAGGATTTATGTTAACTGTAGACAAAGGGAATGGGAGATGGTAAAGAGGTGCTGATTCTGGAATAGGCCCAGCAAAGTCCTCAAGGGAGAAGTGCCAGCTTGCTGGGTGCTGTAATTTTAATTTAAAACATTCCAGGGTTTTTTTGTTTTTTTTTTTTGCAATTGCTAATATTTTATTTAAGATTACTTTTATTTATTCATAAAATTAATTTATGGGTATGTGTATTTTTTTTTTCTGGCTTTCATTTCTCTTGTGATGCTTTTATTTAACATTTAGAAAGGTTTTCTTTTTTCCTTAAATAATTTATAGGACATTGAAATTATTTGTTTCATGATAGGCTTTATCATTCTCAGTATTCTGTGGTTAGTTTTGAAAATTTTAATTTTCTTAGAAAACCATGCATTTTATACAGGTTGATAGAGGGGGTAAAAAAATTACTTTTCCTCCCACCTTCTTAAGTTCTAGCTGGGCTAATAATTCAAAGACATGCAACGGATTAAAAGGACAAAAATCAAATTTTATTCTGTGTGCATGGGGAATTCACATAGCATGAAAATTTCCAAAGACAACGAGGTAAAATTAGGTGTAGATGTTATCTTGGGCAAGAGGCCAGAGCAGGGTTCTGAGATTCAGAGGAAACAGGCAATTTACAGGTTGCTGAAGAAGAGCAGAACACACATGGCAGGCACATCGCTGCTTCAGTGTGACATGGGGTGATCCTCCCTGCCAGGGCCCTGTCAGGAGCCCTCCTTCCATTCACTCTCAGGCTGATGTTAGGCTGTGGTTAGCATCCTGAAGTGACCTGTTTTTGAATAGGCCTTATCATCGACTCTCTTAGGTAGGAAAGTAGGGTGATCAGTTCTTTCTGAGTCTGGTTCCTAATAACCAGCTTAAAATCAGTGTCCTAAAAGGCATAGTTTTGGAATAAAACAGCCTTATTATTCTTTAAGATTCTTCTATATTGTGGTTAAATCTCCATTCTTTTTTTAAATACTGTGTTTTTTCTACTTTCCCTTTTTGCCAACCTTTCTTTTTCCCCTCTTGATTTATTACCTTGTAATTTATTTTTCTCCTCAAAGAGTGGCTCCTGGATGGATAATTAGTTCTGCTGGTTTTAAATCATTAGTTAGGGAGTTTTACCTGTTGTATATAACACCCAATCTGTTTTCTGTGTGGAACATTTAATTGAACTCAAATGTATTTTACATTATTCATTTTAAAGGTAATTTATGAAATTTCAAACAAAATAATATAACAAATACATTTTATTTATTCACATTTTCTTTTGTTGCCCCCCCTCCCTTTCTGTGTTTTGTTGGGAGAAAAATAGGATAGAAACATCTTTACTTTGTTTCTTTAATTGGATATTTTTTCCCTAACATACTTCATTGATTAAACTCTCTTTTTTCTGGTGACACTGGATTGATTTCAGAGGCTTGTAATTTCTACCTATGCATGTGACATGGCAGACCTTGTCCCAGAGGGTTAGATGCTCAGGTATAATGATTCCATTCCCCATACCATGACATTTTACTGAACAGTCTAGAAGGAAAATTTCTTTAATTACTCATTTAGAGAAGTTTTCAGTATTTTTATAATTTTAGATTTTGAAATGAGAACTTAAATACTTATATAAAAATTAGCCTTTCATCATGGTAATAAATTGGAACTGTAATTTCTAAAATAATATATTGTGTTAGTATGTCTCTTTAACTTAGATAAACATTTCGGTTCATTTTGTTAATAATATCGAAAGTTACCCAATAGCAAATACAAGTAAACTTAGAATGGATTATCATGTAACTTTCTGATACATTTATATGAAAGCACTCCTAAACAAATGAATATTTAGGGAGTAAAACTGTGGGACAATCTTTCAGTTTTCTGATGGTATTTTCCTTTCCGTCTTAAAACACCCAAGAGGGAAAACACTCCTAAATCTGTAAAACTGAGTAACATAGAGTGTTATTTGTTATTCCACAAAAACTGCAGAGCTTGAAATACATATTGTTTGAAAGGGACATCTGTTGTGAAAAAAAAATAAATAAAAATGTATACTGTTTATGCTGTAAAATTTTGTAATTAGTCAACATAAGTTGAAAGAGAAATAGTTTCAACAAAATGAATATTATTGTGAGAAGTGAGGTTTTACTTTTGATTGCTGTTGCGCCTTTTTCTAACCTTGGGCTTATTTTGATGTTTTTGAAAAGCAGTTGATTTTTAAAAAGTAAGCATTGAGAAAAAATCTACAAATAAGTCAAAGGAATTGTGTAATTTAAATTTAACATTGTTCAAGGTTCTTAAAATTGATATTTTCATTGCTCACAAATAAAGTAGCCAATAAATGTTTATATTAATCAGACCATCAAGAGAATTGGTTGTTTATTTTAGTGTTGAAGGCTTTGGAGAAATATATTTTAATACTGGACTGTGCAAGTGATCTATTTTTGAAAAGATTTGCCGTAGTAATACTGGTTTGCTTTGTAATGCTTAGAAACCTATTGTGTGCATCACTTTCCTTTCCCTTTGAATTTCATCTGGTTTTCCCTTCAAGTAAGTTTCATTCAAAAAATAAAGCCTAATCTTACAAAATGCAGATACAGCTATTGGCTATCATTGTTTTTCTGGTTTTGTGGTGTCAGTAGTCTACTAAATAAGCTTCATATAGTATATTTGTATACTACTATTTGAATATATGTGTAATATATTTGTACTTAGGTGTTGATTTTGATATTTTTGAGTTTTGATGGGAGGTTCCGTAGAGAAGATGCAAGAAATTAAAGATACAGCAGAATTGTAAACACTTCCAACAATATCATTTTTTCTGCTTCTTTATTCTTTTTCCTTGATGTTACCTGATTAACTAAATAGAAGAGAGACATTAGATTTTTAGGAGGAGATGTAACTTCTTTCTCCTTTCTCACATCAAATGTATTATAAGATTTTATCCTATCTTGGAAATAAATCCTGTGACTAATTTGGAAAGTATTAGAAAAATATTATTAATATGGTTGTTATGAATGCTTCTAAATCTATATGCACTTTTTAGTAATGTACTTATACATTTCATTTTAGTAAGTCCTTTTTTGCAGGCATATTTAACAACAATTTTTTGATATTCCTTTTTAAATATGTTTTTCTTAGATTGGTGAAAAAAATTTTAATCACTAATTTTGTTCAAGCATTTAAAATAATTTTATACTTGTACAGAAAACTTCAGAATCAATTGGCTTCTGCTTTAAAATTATGTGGGCTTTTGAAAGGAAGTGGTTTATTTGAGTGAAAAAAAACTAGTTCAGAATGTTCTCATACATGTCTTAAGATTCTCTTCGTTTATACACCTACACTGGAAAAATTGAAACACGAATTGCTTCATTTAAAAATACTTTGCTACAGACGCAAAACACCTTCATGAATAGCCAGAACCTTATAAAATTGCATGAATGTTAAATGCAGAGTTTTCTTTTAATCTTAATGTTTTTTTTTTACCATACAAATTATAATCAGGTTAAACATTTTTCTAGGTACTTTCTTATTTCATCCCAAGGCAATTATAATTTTAATATTTTTTGTGTTTGGTAAGTATTCTAGCAAGTGATAGAAAGGAGGGACGGGACACAATTCAGTTTAGCCAGCATTTATTACATGTTCAGTTTTTATCAGAAAAAATGTGGTTGCCGCTAGGGACATAGATTCAAGTCACAGACTTTCCCCTAGAGCTTTAAAGTAGTCCTTCAGCGGCGAAGTCTGATTTGAGAGCAGTGCCAAATAGAGACAGGTGTTTTCTCTCTGAACGTGTTACCTGTTTGCTTTTATTAGCTATGTTTAAAGTATTCTGTTGTGGGAACTGCTACCTTTCAAGGGAAGAAAGGGAAGTGAATTAATATGTTCAGTGTAAACTATGTGTTGGGCTTTGTATATATGTCGTTTGGTCAGTATGAGATAATTCTCATATTGAGGTTGATTAAAGAAGAAACTGAGGCTCGTAAATAATTTGCTTATTCTGTATGATTACAGAGAGGCAAATTGTAACTCACTGAGTTCTTTTGAACTTCAACAACCATTTCATTGCATATTACTTGTAACAAAATTTTATATTGTAAATAATTTTTCCTTGTTTGGTTTTTGTTGATAAGTATTTTCAGCATAAAAGCTGCTTTGTTAGGGAAACCAGCTTTATGATTAGTGAGGCATTTAAAACTTACTTTCAAGTGTATTTTTTTCTGCTAGTATTACTTAGGAGACTTTGACATTTATATAGAGAGAATGGGTATCAATTTCTAAACATTTGCAAATTAACAGTTCTAGGAAGTGAAGTCCTTTTGTAGGTTATTTAATTTTAAATCAATTTTTGGTCTTTACTTCCTTACTTAAGCAACAGTTCTGTTTGATTGAAAATCCCGAGTAATGTATTTTTTAAAAGTTGCTTGGCATGGTGCCATTTTAAGGCACAAGCTTCAATAAGTAATATTTTAATATTTTTGAGTTTGTGTGTATTGAGTAAAACTATACAAAATGTCATATTTTTGAGTTTATGTGTGTTGAGTAGAAAACTCAAATGAGCTAGCAGTAGAAAAAATATTGTACTAAACTTTTATATCTGTTATCTCATTTAATAGTCACAATAACCATTTAGAGTAAAGATTTTTTTTTATCCTCATTTTAAAGTTGGAGACTCTTAAGCTCAAAAATGGGCAAACATCTTGTCAAAGGCTTCAGAGTAGTGAATGGAACCAACATTTAAAATAAGATGCTTCTAATATCAAAGCCCTTTTCTCTTTATTACTTTGTATATGTTTTTCCACATATAGGGAATATGTTATTTTTTTAAAATGTGAGGACCCACTTTACTTTTTAAATCTTTTAACTTAATCATATGTTATAGGAGTACTTACAAATCTTTTTTAAGAACTTGGTTAAATTTTATTTTTAATTGTAAAATACATATATATTTCACCATGTTAACCATTTTTAAGCATATAGTTTGGCAGTCTTATGTATATTCACATTGTTGTGTAAGCGGTCTCCAGAACTTTTTCATCTTGTAAAACTGAAACTGTAGTCATTCAACAATTCTCCATTTACCCCTTCTCCAGTCCCTAGCAACCACCCGTAGATCTTTTCTTTTGTGTACCAATAACTGTAGGTTTCTTAGTACTTTATTCTATGTACTTTATTCTATGTTAATTCCATTTAACCCCTTGTTATAGAAATGGAAGTTTTTCAATTTATTATTATAAAAAATGCTTCAGTAGACATTTTTACATTTGTGCATTTTTTTTTTCAAAATAGCAGTAATGTATACTTCGAAGTTTTTTTTATTTTTACTTCAAAGTTTATGGTGCTTTGTCCTTTAACCTAGCATCTACCATATAGTAGTCTCTTAAAACAATGTTAGTTTCCCTTTCCTTCATTTTACTAATTGCTTTGAATTCATTATTATGAAGTTATTTCTGTAAATAAAATAATACTGGATATTACCAAGTTTTAAACTGTTCAGGAATGGCCCTTGGTCCCATGTATGATTTCAACATGATGACTAGAGACAATGTGTGACTTACTGTCTATCTTTCTGAAGCTTAAGTATGTTTAGGATTATTCAAATACAGTAGTCTGTCCCTATCTTTAAGGTCAGTTCTTGGAAATCCCAAAGGCAGGATTTGGGAAGGAAGTTCAGAACTAGGTTGAGATAAGGATTAGATTGAATCTGTATAGGCCTTTGTATGCTTGTGTGTATTTTATAGGCACTAAAATAAAGTGTAAATGACACCTAAATAGTGAGATAATGAAATTTAATACCCTTTAGATTTGATTAATACAGTTTAATTTTTATCATTTGTTGCTAGTTAGACTCCTGTCTTAAAATTTTCAATGTTCTTGTAAACTTTTTTCTTATTTTAGCTCATAGGCATACTATGAGACTTTTATTTCCCCTGTACTTTTTCTTCTGTCCCAGATATTCAGTGTTTTTCTGACTTTATGACTAGAAGTTGCTGATTCTCCCTGCTAGTTCCCCCAGTAATTTGGAAGAGCACCGGTACTTGTGTAGATTTCTGGGATTTATATTCCAGCTGAACCACTTAGCAAATTACTTAACACCTTGTGTCCCAGTTCCCTCATTTGTAAAGTTAGGATAATGATAGTTCTTACTTTTTAGGGTAGTTGTGATGTTAAATGAAATATATATTAAGCCAATTTAGCATTTTTTGATACATAGCAGGGACTCGTTAAATTTAGATTATTTTGTATTGTTGAGTAGGTTATTTCTCAAATATACATTCTTAGCTTTGCCCATAATAATATCATGCCTAAATTGAAGACATGAAGGATTAACATGATTTGTTAGGGAGATGCTTAAGGGTAGATAATTCCAGGGGTGGGGAGGATGGATATAGATGAGATCTCTCGGGGAGAGTTTATAGTAAGTGAAACAGAAGGTCAAAGGAAGCATGGTGAGGAACACTGATGTATCTGTGTAGTATTTTTTGAGGGGTTTTGATTTATATAGTTTTGTTCTGTAAAATAAAAAGGCTTTGTTTTGTAGGCTGTCCTCTTTCTGGTCTAACAAAATTTTTATCTCAGCATTAAATATTTACAAATAAGATGTAAAAAGATGTAAATGGTTTTTCTTTTTTTTAAGAAAAATGATTAGTAACACAATATTGCCTTTATTCTTTAACTTTTCAAGTAGCAAGAATTTCTGTTGATTTAGAATAGTCCTAAACATAAATTCATTGCATGCATTAGGTTATAAATTGTGTGGATGCTACCTTAAGGTGTATAATGCACTCTCATATACAGGTTGGAATCTGTTCATCCAAAGTTTATTAGTTTAAAAAATTTGCTAAGTCATTTATAGAAATTTGAACCCTGATCCCCATGAATCTTTTGGGGTAAAAAGTATTTTTCTTCTGTGTGTTAGGAGATTGATGCTGCATGATGGATTTGATGAGGCAAGTTATGCAATAGCGGATGTTTTAAAGTGAAAAAATAATTCATACTGAATTATAAATCACAGTTCATCTGTACAATCGAAGGAAGTGGTTTATTCTCTAGCCTGTTGGTGTACTTTCTGAATGTACGTCTGATAACTAGAATTTAAATGTGTAGTCAGATTCAGTGAAAAGATTTTGTATTTGAAGTAATTTTTCACTGAAAATTTAACAGTGATTTCTTTGAATCTTATTTTTCTTTACATGTACCAATATGTAGTAGCATATTGAAACATTTATAGGAACAATATGGTTGATAAGTGAACTTAGCTGAAAAACTTGTTTTTTTCTTTTTCTAAATAACCTAAAATGTTTTTTAAGCTCAAGGTGTTTTGATCTGAATGACTTTAAATTGTAAATTTCTTTTACATTAAGAATTTATTGTGAATTTATGTTGAATATTTCCCTAAACCATATAAATATAAAAAATTACCTCCGCCTTTGAAATCTTTCAAATCAGCTATTAACTATTTTCCTCAATGTCAAGATAATACATTCTTAATGTAGAAAAAGGGGAAAACAGTTGCTCATGATTTTCTTACCCGAAGACAACAGTCTTGTTTTTTGCCATATTTTCTTTCCTTTTTTTCTGTGCATTTTTATTCTTTCTGGTTAAGGTTTTTTACATACAGTTATTATGCAGACAATTCCATATCCTGTATATTTCTTCTTTTTTTTTTTGTATCTGTGTATATTCCTCTATCTACCACTCCACACACACACTTTCAAATGTGAAATCATTTTTTAAATCCCATTTTGATTCAGAGAATACTTTTAAAATGTGGATTAAGAAGTTATAGAAGGCATTTTTAATTTAAAGTAAAACTAGTGTTCTGAACTAGTATTTTTACATCTTTATTGGTATTGTTTAAATTTGAAATTACTTAATGCTATCAGATAAAAAAGTTTACCTTAAAAAATTGTCTTTAGTAATATCTCTTATGTTTATTTATTTATAGATTTTACGTGAAAAAACCCCAAACCTTGGTTGTTTTTTATTGGATTTATGAATATTATTTCCTCAACAACAGTTTTCATTAACTAATAACCTTTTTGATATGGGTGATACTATTAAATTTTCAAAAAAATTTCAGTTGATGTCATTTAGTGATTAATGATGCATGTGTGTGTAGGGGGAAGAAATTCTCACTGAATAGGTTAAATAGTTATTTTTTTAAAATAAGATTATGAGAACAGGAACCTTAAAAGGTCATCTGAACTAATTTCCTGATTTGTGGCAGATCCTTAAATGTCTTTTTAGTTACAAAGTTAACACCAGTCATTCAGTGCTAGGTATTTACAATTTGCAAAGAATGTTCAGCAGGGTGTGACAAGTTGTGTAACTTACATGAACCTCACCTTTTCATCTGTAATACTAGTTTTATACCAGCTAAGTCATTCACAATCGTTTTTTTCTCTCCCAGAACCCTTGAGAGATATAACACTTTCTTGTTAACATTAGTATCTGCCAGTGACAATGATTTTCAAAGGACAGAGGCAAGGGTGTCTTTGTTTTATTTTTTTGATCTCTAAGCTTAGAATCACTGGTTTAGAGAATGTATTACTTTTTTCATATATAAAATTATGTTTGAGTGACTAATATGTGTCTGGCACTCGATTATATATTGTGGAAAATATCAAAAGTACCCTTCTGGTTTCATAGGTTAGTTGGAGAGGTAAGGCACATTCTTTATGTTGATGTTTTATAATTCGGACAGAAAACA
Source organism: Anoura caudifer (assembly GCA_004027475.1). Taxonomy (NCBI): domain Eukaryota; kingdom Metazoa; phylum Chordata; class Mammalia; order Chiroptera; family Phyllostomidae; genus Anoura; species Anoura caudifer. Next base: position 9,435 of record PVKU01000543.1, read on the forward strand.
TGCTACATGAGGATATGCAATAAAGGTTTTTGGTTTCAAGTCATACCATTTTTGGACTGGAGTTACCATTTTCAAGAATTGGAAATAATGTGTGACTGGAAATTGATAAATTCATGGCAGGTGCTTTCTCCACCTCAAGTCGGCATGAGTGGCAGGTATGAAGGTAGCGTGCAGGCGTTTGTTAGGGACAGCAGTGTGGCTTTCTGGTTTCCTATCAGAAGCTTCAGTTGCGTTAGAAACCTTATTAAGCAGAGAATGGTTTGTCTGCTACGCTCTAACTATGTACATTGTTAGGAGATTCTGAAATGCAAATATTAAACCAAATCAGAATTATTGATTTTATTATTCACTATTATCAGAAGTGTCTATGAGCCTCACCAAAATCACAAAATCATAATCAGGACAAAACATTTTATAGAGGTACTTGATCAAGTAGTTTTTATATATATTTACTTTCAAAATAAGCCTGGTTGAGTCATCTTGGGAAAAATCAGTTCCGTGAGGGGGTACAACCAGAAATGGAGTGGAAGGGGGGCGGTGGGTGCCTTGGAAGCAGCCTGAAGAAAGCAAGAGCAAAATACCCTGATTGCGCTTGTGATCTTTAGGAATTTGCTTAAATTTTCATCCATAAATAATGGGTTGAATCAAATGACCTCTTAAAAAAAATAGAGCCCACAAAATTGCAGGATCGTATAAATCTAAATTCATGTAAGGACTTTACAAGGAATGTGACTGCGTATTTTCTGCCTGCCTCTTAGCATCCTTCATTGGCTGGCTTCTCACCTTCATCTTCTGTAGGCTCTCTCATCCATTCCCAGGTCTGCAGTTGCTTTATGTGTTTAATAGGACTCTCACTTCTGCTCTGTACACTTTATTATCCAGGTTTGTCTTCAAAGAATCCCAAATCCAATGTGTTTTATATTCATATCTAATTCAGATCTTTTTTTTGCCTCCCTAACATTTATTACTACTATTTATTAATACCTGTTCCCCTTTACTCATTTTCTGTGCTCTTCTACTTGCTCAGCGGCAATCATAGCACTTGTGCTCTACTGCAGAATTCTCTTACTTCCTTGTCTGTGTTTTCTTTCCATCTTGTCTATCTGCATGTCCACCACATCTAGAATGAAAGCTACCTGAAGGAAAATAGACTATTACTCATCTTTGTGTCCTCAGTGCCAAGAACATGTTATACTTTAACTTGAAAAATGTGAAGACATGAGATAGTATCTAGGAAGCATTTAAAAAAATAAGTCTTTGGTGCGATGTGCATTTATTTAGGGGGAAGCGTTTCCTCTGTGCACTGCTGTAATTTTGCACTTAATGAGCGGACCATCCAAGAGGAGTTAGCTCCTGACAACAGACTTCTCTTAGTTCTCTTCATTCTCTGGAATTTGTATTCTCCATTTGGTGATGACATAACCGTCCTCTTTCTTCCTTGCTAGAAAACTCTGAGAACTGTCCTTTCTGGCACCTCCTTTCATGTGTCAAGAACTCAAGTGTTCCTAATTTTACCTTGTAATATATTTTAGATATCCCTTTCTCCATTGTTCTTAGATCAGTCCACAGCATTTCTTATATATATTAGCACAACTTATTAACTGCTCTTCCTTCAGTCTTGCATCTACAATCCATTTTTCATGCTATGGTCAGAATAAGTTTTAAAATCACAGTATGATATTCCAATAATTAAATTATTTTAGTGACTCTTATATTTCAAAATCAAGTGCCTAAAGGTTGTTCATGGCTCTGAGTGAGTTGCCTGATTTTCTGTTCATAATTATGTCTCACCAGTTAATCTCTTTCCCTATGTCTCAGCTATGCTGATGGTGGTGTGTTCCCTGATCCCCTTTTCCTTATTTTTTTTTTTTTTTTGTTCCAAGATTCATTAGGAACTTTTTGAAGGAAACCTTGCCTAATTTTTTCAGTGTGAGTGGGTTAGTACTTTTTATGTGCACTCTCACTGTGCCTGCATCTAGCGCTTCACATGATAATACTGTGCTTGTGTTGTATCTCTGTTAGGCTTAGTTTCTTCAGGATAGGAATCGTATCTTACTCCCAGTACCTAGCATAGTGTCACATAGTTGGCATTTCCCTCTTTTCTGTCATGAATTAATATGTGACTGCCAGAGAGTAATTTATGTCTGTAGATTCCCTGGTGTCAAATGAGGAAAAGAAAGTTGGTGTTTTGGTGATATCAGAGACCCACAGATTGTTTATGTCATGGTATGAAGTGTTGAGTGTTTAATATATACTAGGTATTGCTCTAAGCACATTGCATATAGTGACTCATTTAGTTCCTCTACATCACTATTAGGCAGGTTCTATAATTGTCATTTCATAGATGAGGAAGCTAGGTAAAGAGAGAAGTTAACTGATTCTCTTGAATTCAGATGACTCGTAAGTGACAGAGCCTGGATTCAACCCAGGCTATCTGGCAGTGGAGTCCATGTCTTACCCACCTTCCCAAACACTAAGTAACCGATGAATTGGAAGGTTTTGACATGTAGTGGTTACAGGGGCTCTCCTGTGGGAGCATCAAAGTGTGCAAGCAAATTTACATGTACTTTATTAGTAGTTTTACCTCATAGGTTTGGTAAAACTTGGTGGAATGAATCCATGAGTCTTTGGTCATAAGTGGTGGGGTTGACCTCTGTGATTCATGCATTATCATGAAGCCTTGACTTCTCTTGTATTACTAATTTTCGTGAAAGTAATGGCATTTGCATGAACATGGAAATAGCATGGACCATGGCCATGGACATGAGATAACAGTGTTTATGCCAGGGAATCCCGGTCTGCTTATGGGAGTAGTAAGGAAGAGATGAGTCTTAAAAGGTAAATTGGGGTCATAGTTCAAAGAACTATATGAAAGTAGATTTTTTTTTGTTGTTCAGGGCTACTGAATATATTTTACCTGGTGAGTGAGATGATGCGAAACCTAGTGACAGTGGTGGTAGGACATGGTTTTATAAGTCAGAAAGCAGACAGAACCCGTATCTAACATGCAGGCCTGAGACCCTGAGGGCCTGGCCCAGGTAGATGGGAAAGGAAATGACAAATCTGATAAATATTTATGAGGGAAAAGTTAGAATTAGTATTAATTGGATAGAGAGGTTTCGAGAGGGGAAACAATAACTGAAGTTTCAAGCTTGGCTGGATGGGAAAAGACTAGAATTGCTCATTTTGTTGGCAAGAGGGTAAGATACATATGTATATATGTATTAATAATACGTATATTTGAGGTGTTGAATGTATGTAGGGTTTGTAATATGTATTTAATTCTTTGATAACTGTTTAGAGCAGTAGTTCTCAACTGGAGGTGATTTGGCCCCACAAAGGGACATTTGGCTGTGTCCAGAGACACATTTGGTGCTGCTAAACATCTTACAATGCAGAGGACACCCCCTAAAACACAGAAGTACCCTGCTCAGAATGTCAGTAGTTCCAAGCCTGAGAAATCCTACTGAGAATCCCAGAAGGACAGGGTGGGTTTTTACCATGATTTACATTTAACCTAGTAAAAGTGCATGTTCAAAGAAGTCACGTTTATAATGACCTTTTAGTTTTCACCTTCAGTTCTTCAGGAATTTATCCGAGCGTTGGATGGCGTATCGGGAAATGGTTTTGTACAATGTACCAAATACTTGGGTGCTGGAAGGAGAGAAGTCCAGAAGATGCAGTCCTGCTGTCCTGGATCCCCGGAGTCTAAACAGGGGACTGATTACTTAGCACTGAAGACAGTTGTTCAGAGCGTTACTTTCAGCCTTACTGGGACAGTCAGAATATAAAATTGTCATCGAATGATTGGTCGGATGAACTTTGTAACTTTGTTTCAAAACATGAACTTTCCAGTGGATATTTCAGTATTATGTTGTAATCAGGGTTATTGAAGGCAAGTGTTTGGGTTGCGGTACACTAATTCTAAGTGTTATTGCTAAATAGGTTTTAATTTAGTCTAAGAAAAATCAAGACAACACATTTCTAGAACTATACTGTACGTAGTAATAACTTGATTTTCTCCCATTTCCTCCTGCCAGAAGCGTACCAGATGGTACTCTAGCCAACAGTGGCAGCGCTCTTCCCCCACTTCCTTTGGCAACGCTAGGTGCCAATAAGAAAGCAGAAGTAGTTTTCCTTGCTGCTCCCCCCTTGTCTGTCCCTCTGTACCCCTCTTCCACTGCCGCCTCTTTTCGGTCCTCCCCACCCCCTGCTCATCCTTGTCCCCTCTCCTTCCTTTTTTCCGCCACACCTTTCTTTGAGTTGTACATTTTGATCTGGTCTATTGCTCACTTTTTCTGAGTATTTTTTTAATAGGTTTGTAGGAGCTCTTTCATCATACATATTAATCCCTTCTATATTTTTCCCCACATACTTTATGTTCACTTGTGGTAACCTTAATCAGGGAGAAATTTAAAAATTTTTATATAAGATTCATCAGTATTATCTGAGTATTATAAATATAATTTTCTTCTTTGTTAATATCGTTAATCAACAAGAAATTTATATGATATACCATGGACATGATAGAGCCTTTTACTCAAATGAATGGCCAGTATTCCCAACAAAGTATTGGTAACCCATCTTTTTCCACTGACTTGAAACCTCTCTTTGCAAATACTGAATTCTGTTTGTGAGTGTAAATAAGATATGTTCTCTACATGTTTTTCCATACACTGCAGTATTATTGTTGTGTGTAACAAATACAAATGTGTTCCTGTTCATTGGTCTGTTTGTAGATACTCTGTTCTAATTCATCAAGCTACTCTTGTGCCTTTACCACATATTAATTTACTTCAGCTTCATAGAAGGTCTTGATGTCTGGTAGTTCTGTTTTCCTATCATTCTTAATTTAAATTTTATTGTACACCCTCTCATATTTCGTCTTCCAGATGAACTTCAGCATCAGCTCAGCTTGTTTTCTTCTCAGATAGTCCCATTGATTACATTTCACACTACTGGGTCATTCATGGTTTTTTTATTTTTTCTCATGACACTTCAGTAAATAAAAAAATACTAATACTAAGTTCAGGCCAAGGTATGACACACTTTTTGTGTTCCTGTCTATGACTAGGTGCATCTAGCATTTGTTCACCCTATAATCACCTAAAATCACTTTAAAAAGGGAGATTAATAGGTGCAGCAGTATTCAAACTAAAAATAATTGCAGGAAACGTACTGACCACGAACTTCAGCAGCTATTTTTGATTTAGTTTTCTGGCAAGGATTCTACATGAATAATGAGGGAGTTCCATAGAAGGAGGGTTTTGTTGGAGGATATTTAAAACAATTAATAGTTGAGTGCTTTCACGTGTATAACATTTGTTACAACATCTTTGTGAGATAGACGATGTAGGTGGTGATACCCTCATTTTGCAGTGGGATAAACTCAGTCTCTGGAATATTTGATGACTAGATCAAGGCTTAAGTTCTGGAATTTTCTCATGGTAGAGCCTTAGATTTCTAGCGATACTAGACTAATTAGAATTGATTATTTCAGGGTAGACAGTATCTGTTCAGTTTAAGTAACACCCTAAAACCGAAGCTTGGAGTGTCTCAGTGGCTTGGGAAAAGTAAAGTTACTATAGAATGATGTGGCATAGTAGTCGAATTTATGAAGAAATGACATATAAGTTTCTGTGGTTTTTCTTTTACCTAATCTGAGTGTGGCCTTCCCCATTTCTAAACAGTCTCAGTAATTATCTTTCCTAATTTAGAATGTTTATTCCTTCTCTTTTATACTTTTTTACTTATTAGATAAGAAAAACAGAATCCTTATAAGCAAGTCTATAAAAGATATTTTTTCTTAAAAAAGGCCTTTCATGAAAACTTCAATTATATAGTCTTTCTATAAAAGTTTATTGATCATTGCCCTTTTTCAGAATTTTGTCCCATTTATTAAAATAAGTGCCTTTTCTCATGTTACTTTTGTCTCTTTATGTTTTAGAGTCAGGTTAAACCTTATTTCGTTAAGTTCCTCCATAATCACTCCGGTACATACTTTGAATTACCTTGCTTATTGTCTCTATCTCCACAGCTTTTGTACTTATTTCTCAGCAGTGTATGAGCTCGTTCATAATAGCCATCGTATGATTCATACCTTTTAAAAAAATCTGGCTAGGTCACAGGTTGGATGGCCTTTGCCAGCTTTAAAGTAGGGATAAAAACCCACCCTTACGGGTGTTATGAAGGTAGAGAGCATGTGGAAAGCACCTGTTGGAAGAGCATGTGAAGGCGCCTGTAGCAAGTGCCAAGTTGGCTTTCTGGGTCCCAGCTCTCTAAACATTAGGAGGTAGCTGGTATTAAGTGCAAGAAGTGGGTAGAGTTGGTAAACTGAGGTTATTGTTACAAGAAGAGATCTTAGATAACTTGCAAAAACAATAGAGATCAACTCATGGTTTCAAACTTTAAACCATTAGGGTTTAATTATTAAACTCCATTTATTGAATGCTTGTCAGCAGAGCACTGTGGCACGGTACCTGTGAGGCAGTTTCTGCCCCCAGAGAGCTAGTAGTCAAATACTGAGTGTGTTTAAAGACCAAAGGAGGGAGTCTGAAGAGGCTGAATTATGTGGATGTGCAAGTAGAAGATTTCATTGAAATTCACAAGAGTCTGAAATAAAAGGTTTAAAACTCACTCTTTAGTGGGTGGTATTCAGATCCATAATAGCAAACTTTTTCCCTCTAAAAAAATACTTGCACTTATATAACCAAAAGTTTGAAATAGCTACATCTTGAGTTTGATGTCCTATAAATAATAATCACCAGGAGTGAAAAATACATTTATTGTATCCCCAGAAGTATTATATAATCATGTTATGATTTCTGTCTATGCTTAGGGAACTTTTATGTTATGATCCACCTATTTTTTTAAAGTCAGAATTACAGTATTTCAGTGTACATAAGTGGGTCAAGAAATTTTCCTCATGCAAAATTGTTGGAAGGTATTAAAACGAATCAAAGGGAAGTGGGAGTTAGTCTTGTATAGCCTGGATTGAGACATTTTTGTGCTTTATGGTTCTTCTCCCCTATTCTTTTAACAGAAGCCAAAATTCACCTTGCCTCTTTTTCTTGTCTTAATCATGGTATTCTGCCCCCACCGTCACCCTCCAAACACTCATACACAAAACATCAGGAGAATGCTGTCTGTGTCCTCCTTCCTAACCCTCACTCATCTTTCACTTCGCTCTACATTTGCTACAACTCTAGGAACTGCTTTTTTCATGAAAAGGAAATCATCTGTTATTTTCAATATTTTCCTGCTATTTTTTTTCCCACTTCCTTTCCTTACTTCATTTATATCCTCTGAAACCTCAGTGCCTGGAAGGTGAACTTTGTTCTCTTAACTGACTTTTCTGACATTGCTATTGCTCCACCTTTTTATTGTCTTTAAATCTCTGCTCCCTTAAAGTTCCTGCCTTTTTGTCTGAAGCAGCCTTTGGTTAGTCCTCACTGCTGTCATCTCCTGAACAACCTCATGGCCACCTTTTCATGTTCATTGGGGACTTTGTAAGCTAGCTTACAGTTTTCTTCTCCAACCTAAGCTATGACCATAGATTACTTGTGCATCGATGGTGGGAAAACACCAGGTTAGACACCCTGGGCTTTCAGTTCCTTGACCACCTCATTTCTAGTGACCTTCACCTCTTACCAGCAATTTGCTAATGCCCCCTTATTCAAAATTATAAATTTACACACTTCATTCTGACCACATTCACCTGGTTGTGCTTCTCTTGCCATGACCTTTTCTTGACCTGTGGACCTCTCTGCTTTCTCTCAGTGTATCAGTACCCATATTTTATTTTTTAAATCTAGTGTGGGGTTTATGATTTGTAATTTCAACTTTCTCCCTTTGTTACTACCTTCAATTACCTTGTCTTTCTGCTTTTTGTACCATTTGGGTAGAAACTTAACCCTGGATGAGGCATTTAGTGTCTTCTCTGTGCTTCTTCCTGAATTGCTGAACATTGCTAGTGAAAGTCACATAGAAATGCAGGTTGATTTCATTATAAGTTCATTGTTACAAATCTTAAGTGGGCTCTCAATATTATCCAGCAATTCTGATTTTTTTTATGTTCAAATAATTTTCCTTTGTGCAGAGATTACCAAAAGCTTTTATTTGCTTCAACAGCTTTTTACTTTCCTCATTCACCCTTAGTCTCAGCAGGTAACTAGCTGCTTGCTATGTTATGGAGAGAATAGAAGCTAACCATTAGGAATTTTCATCTTCCAGCTCCTCAACATACAAATCTGCCTTCTATTACAATGTAAGAGTCTGTCTTCTGCCTTAGTTCAGTTTCTACCTGTGCTTTGGATCCCATCCCTTTCTACCTTTTCAAAAATTCTAAAATATCTAAAATGATCTTACCTCTTCCTAGTACTTTCAAACATCCCCTTTGATTTTTGTCTTTTCCATCAGCTTCTCCCACATCCCCCTTTGGCTGCCATTCGACCACATTCCTCCCTTTTCTACCACACTGTAACAGTAATTTATGCACATCAATAATCTCTTATGTAAAGCTTTTGAGACCTGAATTGATTGAGAATTCAGCATTTTCTGGATTTAGAAAAGCATTAATATGTACATCCCATCTATGGTATGAGCTCTGTGGTCATCACATTGTTATCCTGCACTAAAATGTATAGGTTTTCACTGTAAGTGGGATAAATAAGGGCTATGAATAGCTTCATGTCCGTCCAGGCCAGGTTTTGCTTCCCAAAGAGTTATTAAATAAAACAAATAAAAACCCTTAATTTTTCCGAGATGGGGGATTTTGAAATAATGGATAGGAGATCATGAGCATATATTGCTACATTTGTTTTCTTATCTTCCTCATATTTTTTTAACCCATTCTGGCTTTTGATTTCCTCACTTCTCTGAAATGATTCTTGCTAAAACTGTACAAATGACTTATCTAAAAGGATCATGTCACTAGGTGTTTGCATGTTTTTAAGCCCTCATTTCACTTGAGTAGTGATACCAGCTCCATTAGGCACTCTCTTTTCTTAGCCTCCTTGGCACTGTCCTCTTCTGGCTCTCTGCTGGCACCTTTTTACAGGCTCATTGTCCTCTATTCTCTTTCATTTACAGGCTGGGTTATTCCAGAGCGTTGTTCCAAGACTACTCCTCTTGCTCTGTCTTCTGTCCCTTGGTGATCTCACTCATGCCTGGGCCTTCAAGTACTATGTGCATATAAGTCATAAATAGGCTTTCGCCCAGACCTCTCCCGTGAGCCTGACCCTTTATCCTGCCTTTCCTCCCATACCCATTTCTATACATCATGCTGGTGACTTTTAGTTCTTTTCGAACAAACATTGGGGTCTTTGGTCTGGCCTTAAGGTCCTGCATTGCCTGGCCACTGCCTCTTCCTGCCATTTAACTGTGCTCCCTCTGTCCTACTTTTCCTCCCTCTGAAATGATGAAGCTGCCTCCTACACCAGGGCTAGTATGCAAGCTACTGCCTCTAATTGGAATGCTCATTCTTTCTCTGCAGTTAATTCTTACTCAGGTTTTGCATCTTCGCTCAACTCGCACTTTTCTACAGAAATGCTTTAATTCAGGTGCTCTATCGCAAAATCTTATAGCACCCTATGCAGATTGTAACACTAATAATAGTTTTGATTTTACTTAATACCTTTTCCCACTAGACAGTAAGCTTTCTCAGCACAAGGATTATGTCTGCTTTTGTTCACTTTTCTATTTCCAGCATAGTGCTTGGCATATAGTAGGTGAATAACATACATTTTGAATGAATGCTGTACATTAATCTCTTCTAATTTTAAAGTTTTCTGTGTGTGTATACACACATGCACACACATACATATATTTACCAGTGCAGCACATGCAGTTCCTGTAGTTTTATGTGGGCCCAATACTGCTGGCATTCTTCTTGAAAATTATCATGATACATACTAAAGAATTTCATGATTATTATATATTTAAGGATCCAGTGCATTGTCTTACTTTGATCTAGCTCATAATTTATTCTCTGTGTTCTTAATTCACTTTTTCTACTTTCCCTCTTCCCCTATATTCCTTATAGATAGCATATATCTTACTAGTGTTGTGTGCAAGTAAAATAAATGCAGTGTTCAGCACAATTCGGCAGACTCAACTTTGTCATCAGTTTATAGGTATCACAGGATTAAAAATAGTTTAGCCATCTGTTAACTGACCGAACAATTTTAGTATTGTGAAAGGGTGTGGTGGGAGAGGGAGACAGAGGGTCTGTGTATATTGTCGGAACAAGGCTTAGTGCAGAAACCGTCTTGTGACCTCTTAATAATGAAACTTAAGACTCAATTCAAAATTAGGAAGAGATATTTGGTGGAGGTTAAGCATAACAAAGATCTGATATAGGGGGTTTTCCAGAATCGAGCTGCGGAAGAATTTTTTCAGCTTTTTAATATTTCACTACAATTTTTTAGAGAAAAGATACGTGTTTATAAAGACATGAATTCTGTGAAATGTAATTATCATGGTATTTATGTGACATATAATATGTAATGTATGTTTCTAGAAATGAACTTCAATTAGACTTTTATATTTTACTCTTTCATTAGGAAAATCAATACATACCCAGTCATCTCGAAGTGATTCTGAAATTGTGCCAAAAGTTGCTAAAATGACTGTATCCGGAAGGAAGCAAACCATGGGATTTGAAGTGCCTGGGTAAGGTTTATAATCTCCACCTTTTTTTGAAATTAGTTTATCTCCTATTAGACTGTAAGAAAATTATATTATTAACATTGAATTATCATAGTCTTCAGTAGATCATGATACAAAGAGAAGGGGATGAGAAATTAGACTTAATTCTAGACTTATCTATGTGTGTTACTTATGCTATCTCACTATCCATTTCCTCATATAAATTAAATTATTTATAGCTACTTTAACAAAACTGTGCTTTTGTGAAATCTAATGCTGTGAGATAGAGACTACTTATGCCACTAGATGGCGCATGTAAGCAGCATTTGGCAATTACGTGTACTGTATAGGTGGTCAATCAAGGAATCATTAATTTTTTTTTTTTTTTGCTCTTTATTTAAACACTTTTAAATTTTCACATTAAAATGTACCAGTGTAACAAAATCATAGATTATGAAATGAAACATACCCCAAGTTTCAAATATCTAGTGAAAAATGATAAGTCATACATTGGTAACACTCAGTATTTGTGCCTTCTCCTCAGTCTCTGGAATTCTCCCAGGAGCTTCTATGACAAGTGAAGTGGATTGCTGGAGGCTGAACAGCACAGTTTGAAAGCGCTTTTAGCCTCTTTAAAATGTTTTAGATTTTTAAATCATTCCCTAAATTTTTGCTTACATATATTTTCTTTGCCACTTAGATGGATGAGAAGAACTAATATCAGATGTAAACAGTAGAGGATCTTTTGTTTTAACTTCCAAGAAATATAAACTCAGTGGGCTTTTTTTTCTTTCTTACAACATTCTTGTGAGTTAATGGATGTGTCATGCCTCTTGGTTAGGAAGAATCATGATCACCCAGTTCAGTTATTTGATTTTTAAAAACAAGACTTTATTTATAAGATTTCAGATTTAGTGAGGGAAAGACCTCACTATATCTAGGACATAGTAGGTGTTCAGTATGTGTTAGCTGAATTATTAGATCAATGAAAAAGTTAAATTTAATTTGAATAACTTTAGACCATGAAAAGAATTTTAGATCCTGATTCAGTCACAAAAAGCTTTTACTGTATGTCTTTTCTCTCTGAGTTGGGATTGGGCTGTCAGAATCATAAATGCCTTTTTTACCCCTTATGTCTGAAGTTCCATTTAATCCTATTATGGGATTATTTCCATTGAGAGATCAATCAGTCCCACAATTTCTTGTTCTAAGGATTTTATAATCATCATGTGAAAGGTTTCAGAAGTCTTAGAAAGCAGCATGCAAATAAGCTTTCCAGTGTCATTTAAACAAGAAGAAAGATTGAGCCTCTAAGCTCATATTGCCACTTTTGAAAATACAGTGTAGAAACAAAACACATATTATTTTATAATAATAATTTAAATTATAAAATTATATCAGAAAGCACCCAAATAAACAATCATTCAACCAGATTCCTCTTTTTTTCATATCAGTCAGTAATTAGAGCCTAAAAACCCATAATGGTTATTTTTAGACTTATGTTAGAAATTTTTCAAGGTTTAAAAATATTAACTTTTATTTCATAATATGCAGAACTTTTTAATTAAGTACACACCCAGAATGCTTTTCTAATTATTTTAGTCACTTCCCTCTAACTGTATATAATTTAGTGAATTAATTTTTAGTTTACCTAGGTCCACTTATAAAAGAATATTATCATGAAAGTGAGAAAAAAGCAAACTTTTTGTGTTACTGAATTGTAAGTGAAATAATCAAGTCAGACCCATGTTTTGTGAAGTCCTTCCTATCCTGAGCAGCCCCTGCCTGGGTTGGTGGGTGAGCTGAGCTTCAGGCCTCTCCCTACTCTGTCAGCCATAGTCGGTCCTCCTTCATCTGTCTTCCATGTTGGAGTCAGCGTGTTTGGAAGGGTTCTGTAACTAAAACCAGAAGGATGTGTGAAGCTGCAGATTGTTGTTTCTCCCAGCTCTGATTAGAACTGAAGCCTTTGTGTCACCAAGCAGATCTCTCTGTATCATATATGTAGTCATTCCAGTTGAGCTCTTTTTTTTTTAACTCCTAAATACAGAGTTGTCATGTTTTGGTGTTAAAACTAGCTCTGGACATTCAGATAAATGTTTGCAAAGTATAATCTGAGTTTGATTTCACTTAATTTGTCCTGTTGGAATCCTTTAAAAGAATGGGAATATTTTTTACATTAGTAAAATTTTTTCTCTGTAGTTCAAGATGAAGCTAGTCTGTCCAAGCATTGTTTAAAGATGAACACCAAAACGGGCTAGTGGAGATTTGCAAAGCAAAATAAAATGGAAATGGATATGAGGTTTTTAACAAAGTCACAAATGTAACTAATCTGTCCGTTCCCTGAGGCATAGGATTAAGGGTCAGTGCCCTGAGAGGGAAAACTGAATCTCTTTTTTGGTACAGTGGGTAAGAAGAAAGTATAAATTTACTATTCTTACACATTTCCACTGTGCTAGAATCTTAAGTGATTTTTATAAACTACTTTTTATATGTAGTTCTCTGCCAGCTCCACATTAAATTGGATCTAATTGGTTTCATTCTTAATAACTTGCAGTTTAACCTGTTCTTTGTCCGAATTCTGTTTACCTGTAGTCAGCGAGGGAGTGGTAAACCCTGTCGTGGTCTGGTGGGTTGGAGCATGGTTCGTAGCTGTCCCCAGGACAGCACTGGCCACTACAGCTCCTGCGGACAGGCATCGGAGCGCTGATGGAGAACTGCGATCGGTGTTCACTTTTGAAGGCACCCTCATTGTCAAGGAGAGAATAAATTTGGCTAGGTGGTCCTGTTTTTACTTTATGTATCTGAGCCCCTTCCTAGAGGGTAGTCTTTTGGGAGTAGTAGAGAACTTTCTCACTTTTATACCATTGTTTCTTCTCAACATCAGTGTTTAGTATATGTTGTATGTTTTAGTAAATCAAGTATTTTTTTGATTAATGAGCTGAAACCTCTTTGCCAAAAGTATTAAGGATATGTGGACATTTAGAGGTAGCTCCATTAAAGATAGTGTTGGAGTAAACGAGATTGTAAGTCTCTCTTCTGATAAAAGAATGTGTTAGGTATAAAACTATTTTTTTAATACTAAATTTATCTCCAGGAACACATTTAGTATCAATTTAAAAAAATGTCTCCTTTCTGCTATCTGTTTTGATAGGATTATATGGCTAAGTCTATGGGCTTAGACTTTGAATTTCAGTTATTTTACAGGATATTTTCTTCTTATTGTTGTTTTGGTAGAATGTTTTTCTCCTGGGATCTTGCAAGTCCGTGTTTGTGTGGTTTGGGTCAAGCTGCTTATCATTTCTACCTTAACAGACTCCTACCACTTAGCAGAGGTTGTTTTAGGTTTGCAAGTGTAAGGAATATGAAGAAGAACTTCTCTGCCCTTTTGACATTATAGGACATCAATGGAGTTGGTTTAAACACTCTTTTCCTATCTCTGCTTTCTTTAGAGTAACTGCTGAAGAAAATGGTCATAGTTTCCACACACCTCAAAAAGGACATCCTAGTGAAGATACCAGCATTGCTGCTTCTGATGTTCTTGAGACTGTTTCTAAATCAGCTCTTCCGTCCCACACCATTCAAGCATCAGAGGAGCAGAGTTCAACACAAACGCCAGTGAAAAAGTCTGGCAAGCTGAGGCAACAAATAGACATCAAAGCAGAGCTGGAGAAGCGGCAAGGAGGGAAGCAACTCCTCAACCTAGTGGTCATCGGTAATGTCCTTTGTTCCTCTGGGCTCTCAGCTCTGCTGCAGCCTGACAACCTTCTGGCTGCAGCGTGGACACTCTTGTCCCACTCTGAGTTTCTCTGTGGGTGTAATGGACAGAAAGCAAGGGGGCATTGCATCGTGCTGCTTTCTAGTCACCCTGGGTGAGACAGTGCCAAGTTACCAAGGTCGTTAGGCTTTGTTGTGATATTTTCATTTCATGAACTTTTGAAAATGGCATGTCTTGTTGACAATTTTAATGTCCAAAAATCAGGGAAATTCCCCTCCTCTCTAATAAGACATGCTCTTTTCCCTCCACTTAGATGTTTTAAATATCATTTAATTAAAAATTGGTATTTATTACTCTACACACTGATGTGAACTACTGAATTGTATATTCATGCAATGCCTCAATGTGAACAACTTCTGGAAAATGTACCTAGTATTAATCCTGAATCAATTTTCCTTAGGTCATGTTGATGCTGGGAAAAGTACTCTGATGGGCCATATGCTTTATCTCCTGGGTAATGTAAACAAAAGAACTATGCATAAGTATGAACAAGAGGCTAAAAAGGCTGGCAAAGCTTCGTTTGCATATGCATGGGTCTTGGATGAAACTGGAGAAGAAAGGGAAAGGTAGTCACTATATTTCAAAATTTTCAGTTTGAAATGATATATAGTCTTTTAATTAAGTATGTAAAATGTGTTGAATATGTGTGAAACATACCATGAACTATTTTAGACTATTTTTAGAAAAAAAATTTTTCAATTATTTAGGAAATATTTTTATTGTAGTTTTCATTACTATATACATAATGAATCCACATGTTTTTTACTACTCCAGGTTCATTGAGAATAGTTTAAGGGAACATTTACTAGAAATTGTTTTTAAAAAGCAATGAAAACACTTAGCTAATTATTCAGTGGTGGAAGTTTCTGTTGTTACTTCCCTAACTGTATGTCAAATTGACTTGATTTTGAATTAAAATTATGAGTAAGGCTCTTTAATTTTACATTGGGTTGTAAAGGAAGGGTAACTTTTTGTAGTAAACTGTCTTCTGTCTGAAATCAAAATGAGCAGTAAATGCAAATGACCAAACTTAATTCATTTTGTAATTTTTGTACTATGTTTTTGTGAGACAAGAATCAACAAGTAATTACACCTATCTCTTACCACATAGATTTAATCCACTCAGTCACTTCTGTATCCAATACTGTGTTCAGTGCTACTATTGGGGAGATTCTAGTAAGGAGAGTGCAGTTCTGGCCAAAAAATCGTACTTCTTTTGAGGTCTTTTTAGGGTGGTGATATACCAGGCCTGTCTGGAAAAAGTCCAGCCACTGCTAATATAATGAGAACTGTTTGTGCAACATCAGTGTAACCTGGCAGCCAAGGATTGTGGACTGCAATGCCCATGTGTGAACGGTGGCCACCTCACTATAATAGTCAGTGGGGGCAGTAGATGCCACTGAGTGAGCATGTGTACTGTGTGGCCATCACATTCAAAATAACTGAGTGAGTAGAGCAGTGAATCTGCATCACATTTTGCCTTATGCTTGAACATTCGTCCACAGAAGCTAATCTGATGATTCAGAAGGCTGAAGCTATGGGCAGCTGATGATGGGCAGCTTCATCACATTTCATCCATAATTTTTTTGTGAAACATCAAATTGTATACATGACTCAGCCACCCCTAAAGCCCAGATTTGGTGCCCTGAGACTTCTGGCTTTTCCCTAAACTAAAATCACCTTTGAAAGGGAAGAGATTTCAGACTGTTCATGAGATTCAGGAAAATACAGTGGGGCAGCCATTGGTGATTGGAAGAACGGTGTGAGGTCTCCAGGTGCCTACTTTGAAGGGAATGGAGGCATCTGTGTGCAGTGTTTCTTGTATCTTCTTCAATAAATGTCTCTTATTTCTCATATTACATGGCTGGATACCTTCTGGACAGACCTCGTATATCACCTTAGAACTGTTAGGAATGGGGTAGTCAATAGCACCTGTGTGAGGGAAGAACGAGGGTACCTTAATAATGAAGTGAAATGGCAGATGTTTCAACTGTATCAAAATAAGACTCTGAAAGTCCTGACTCAACAAAGAGGTTATTCTCTGTTCCCCGATGTCTTCATTCTGAATGTGATTAGAGAATATATGTGGATTTTCATACTTTTTGTAACTGTGTATTTTTATTGGAGTATTGGATAGTCTACATTATAATATATAAGGTAATTCTTAATAAAGGAGGTCACATTATTCCTTAGCTCTTCTGGTAAATGGGAATTTTCTTAAGTTGTCCTCTTCAGTTTGTATATAGTATCACAAGCTTGTTTCCAGCCTTATAAGAAAAGTTAGTAGGATAGTTGCAAATTTTTAGAAAACTTACAGGGAAAAATAGTAGAAGACTAAATCATTTTCATCTATCAGTTTACCACACATTATTAAAATATATAACTTTTCTTTATGTCATCTGTTAGGTAGGTAAACAGACTGAGAACACTATTAAGTTAGAATGACTTGCTTGAATTTACTTAATATGTGAGTTGAGCTGGAAGGTAAGATAATCTTATTCCTAGAATAATCAATAATTTTAGTGTTTTTTTAATAATGCACCTGCTGGTTATCTGTCATATTTTTGCTGCTGCTAGTTCTTTATTGTTCAGCATGATGCAGTTTTTAGAATATTCCTTCATTCTGTAGAGGGGAGAAGCTTCCAGATACATAATGGGAGTTTTAACTCACTACTATATGTTCCTTAATAACATTTCAAAAATGTAATGTGTTGCTTATTCCAGCATGTTAAATATTTATAAATCCTCTGTTCTGCTTAAATGTTGAAAAGAAATTAGTAAAATGAGTGACATTTTCACATCCTTAGGTTTACAAATCCAGACCAGAGCTGGGTCAAAGGAGTATGTTGTAGTCAGAGAAGTCTAGGGAGGAGCTTGGAATAAGTCTGGGATCATCACTAATCTAAAAGCAATTACTTGGGGGGTATTAAAGAGAACAAAGCATCATTTTTCAGAAGCCCAAATGGTCCGTGGTTTCAGATTAAGCTGGAATGACTGGAGTAAGGAGACCCACAGTGACCTTACTGCTAGGGTGCACATGAAATGTATCCTTGTAATTGTTGGGTTATTAGGCCGTTAAAGGGAGTGCTCATTCATTGCTCTGGGTTATCCTGGGCAAACCAGATGAATGATCACCTAGTCCATTGCCCATATGATTTCTCATCCAAATTTCTGAAGTCTAGAATGACTTAGGACCTTTGTAGACCCTCTTTGGGCTTTCTTATCATCTGAATCTATTGTACATTTTTGTGACTGTGGTCTCCAAGAAGGATGAAATGGGATATGAAACAAATTACTGTTCACCTTTATTAATTTTTTAAAAGGTGGGCATCTCCTTTGATATTTTCTGTTTTCTAAATGTGTAACATACTGAGCAGTCTTCCAAGTGAAAGTTTGATAAGTTTATTTCTGTAATTAGTGAAGCATACACATAAGGAGGAAAAGACTACTCCCGATAGAGGTCATTCCTCATTTACTGTTTCTCATGTTGCAGTGTTCACTGCTCCCTTTTTTGGAGATGCCCCCATATATCTTTTTTTGTTTGCAATCTGCATTGCTTGCTCCCCCACAGAAAAAGGAAATGAGGAGTATCTCATTATTTTAAGTTTTTGCTGCAGCCACAACTCTGTTTTAAAGCTATGTGGCTTTAATACTGCTGCAGCAGAAATTCCCCCCAAAAATGATGGCTGAGTTTCTCAAAGTAATAAACTATTTAATGAAATAAAATTTCCACTATTACTTGAGAATTGAGACTGTCACTTAACTTATATTATGAAATAACTTAATCTATAACACTGACTATTTATAGAGTGCATTCTAACCACTTAATTTTTTTTCTTTAAGGGGAGTAACAATGGATGTTGGTATGACAAAGTTTGAGACCACAACCAAAGTTATTACATTAATGGATGCTCCAGGCCATAAGGACTTCATTCCAAATATGATTACAGGAGCGGCCCAGGTACCAGATATTCACTTAACTATCGTGCAGTAATTGTACATAAAATTTCCTGATGCTGAGGATAAATCCTAGGGTTCTAACCTCTAAAATATTTAAGAATTTTAACTTTTAAAAAACTTTGAAAAATAGAGAACTATTTTTTATAATCTCTTTATCAGTATTTTGTAACACCTTTTCTAACTTATTACAAAGAAAAAATATGTATAACTATGAATTTCTTTATAGTAAAAATAATGGTAAAATGCTTAATGAGGTATTTGTAGCATTATATTTTATTTATTAAGTTGGAGTGACTAATTTTGACATCTCCATTTTTACTGTATTTATATTGAAGTCCTATATATTTATTAAGAGTTAATTTATATAGAAGTAATGAAGCTGGGGGGTTTCCCCTTGCGGTTCATTTACTTTCTTTATAGTGTTAAAAAACAATCAGAGTTTGTAAACTTACATGATACTTAATAAAAATACTGAAGAAAAATCAAAGTAATCAGAATAATAAAAATAACATTGTATCTATAGGACATTGGTTTCTTTTGTGATCAATGATTCCTGGAGAACAGAGAGGGTTCAGCAATTGGCCATTGTCACTTAGCAAAAGTGTGACTTCAGCAATTGACCATTTTCTTCCACTCATTAAAAGGGAATGTTAATATGAGCATTTGTCAAGCTAAAAAAGATGTTATGTGACTAAATTAAAATGCATTTGAAGATAGATGAGAAAGTATTTTAGGAAGTTGATTTATAATTCCAGGGTATTAAATTTAAAGTTCATGAACTGATGAGATAATGAAGATTGAAAAATAAAAATCACTGTTGATTTTAGTATCTAATATGGGCAAGCACTATACTATGTTTTTGGTATGCATTTAGTTTAATCTAATCCTTATGACAACTCTATGAAGTACAAATTATCCCCATTTTAAATCAGTATTTTTCTCATTGCATTTACCAGAGGATACATATATATTTTTCTCTTTTTCTATATGTATGTATCTCTGTATGCGTATATATACATATGTATGTATGTATGTGTGTATTTTTTTCTTTGTTTAGTAAATACTTACTGAATACCCACTGTGTTCCAAACACTATGGTAGAAAGTGTGGGGTAAGATGGACTCCAAAGCACATTTTAATAGCTTAATGGGAGTGGCACACACCAGAACAAGCATTTACAGTAAAATATTTTTGAATTCTAGAACCAGAGCAATCTTAAAGGTCATTTATTCTACATTCCTGTGGAATTAGGATAGGAAGGATTTTAGAGATTAACTTACTGAGTGTCACTATGTGACAATTGATGAAGTAGACAGGAAGCTGTGGAGTCATTTACCCAGTGTGCAGAATACTGTGGCAGGCTTTGGGTACACAAAGGAGCACGAGGACGGGCCACCTCTCCTCCGGGAAATCGCGGTGTAGGAAGGTGAGCCATGTAAGGACAGAGAGTAACAACACTACTGCAAGCAGAATAGGTGCGGTACACCTGATGAGGAGAGAGAGCTTTGTGCTACGTAAAAAGGCCATCCCGAAAATGCGGGAGGTGAGCTTTCAAAGGTTAGCTGTTGCACGGAAAGAACGGAGAGGTTGACCAGTGATTTTTTTGAGAAGGTAATAGGAAAGACAATTAATAAGAATACTGTGGCCTTAGGTATCTTAATACTAAGTCAGTGAATTTCAATTTTAACCTCAGATAGTAAATACAATTTGACAGTTGTCAGCAAAACCTGATGAGAGAGATTTACAATTTGGATATGGATTTGGAAGTCAGGGTTGGGTGTGTTATATAAACTGTACCAACACTCTTCTTAGTATTTCTGTGAAGTGAGTAAATGATACCGAGAGAGATTACACAATTTGCTTGATGTGTGGTACCTGCTAGTGACATCAGCAAAAGGGCGAACTTCCAAATTGGTTGCTCCAGTTTGTGCTCTTAACTAACAGTCCCTGACCAAAGAACTGGGTCTCACTCAAGAAGTTAGAGTTCACCATTGTAAGTTATGAAGGAGTGGAAATGAATGCTGCACATAAGAGTAGAAGTAAAACAGCAGGAATATTTAGGTAAGAATAAAAGGAAACAAATTGAAATAATAGTGTAAAATCCCCTACCAAAGTATGTGGATGATACTCTAAATTACCAAGTTGTGTTCACAGCAGAGTATCTGATAAAGTCTTTGCTTACTTTATGAGCATCTTATTTCCCATTATGGTGAGGATTATATGATAATGTATGTAAAATGCTTTAAAAGCTGGATAGCCCAAACATAAGTGTCATTGAGGAAACAACAAGGACCAAAGCTATTGTGGACTCCGTTCTGACCAAAAGGCCGGCAGCTTACATGGATGGAATGTCAGATTGAGATAGGGCGATGATCATGTACCATTCTGAGACAGTCAGAGAGGGATGCCAGATTCAGTCACTGTATCCTGGAAAAGCAGGTTTCTGTGAGAACAGGTATGCATGCAAGGCAAAAACTGTGAAAAGGAAAAATGAAAGAGTGTTCTTTTAAAAGTGTCCTGACAATGCATTGACAAATAGTTGATGGGAATGGAAATGGAGAACATCTGTGGTTGCGCAGACTTTACTGTAAATTTTCAGAGGCTGCATCCACATGATGCAGGTGGAATCATGTAAGGAAGCATCATACAGGAGAGCAGTGGGAACCTGTAAAACTGGTATATAAGGCTAGTGAGGAAAATGAGCTACAGCTAAGGTTTGCTTTTTTTCTTCTTTTGTGTAATTATGTATGAGAAGAGAAATGTCTTTCATTTGGTTCTTAAAAATGGTCCATAAAGGTTGTTATTCAAGGTTCTTTTTCAGTGGCCATCGAGGGTAAATATGCTATTTTTTGATAAATCATTTATTCAGTTTTTCATTAGTATAAGCAATGCTGTGACATTATCTTTGTAGATCCATAATTACTTATTAGGATAAGTTCCCAGTGGTTGAGTTGATGGGAGACAAAATATATATATATTTTAAGGCTCTTGGCACGTCCTGTGGCAACACCCTCCAGCAGGTTGTACCCTCAGAGTCCCACAGGCAAGGTTCTCGCTCCACCCTTACTTAGGGTGAGAATTTCGTCTTTTAAGTCTTCACCCGTGTGATCTGTACAAGTGGGAAAAGGGAGGAATATGTTGTATTTTTAGTGCCTTTTTTTGTTTCTTAATGTGAATTTTTTCATGTTTTTGGCCATTTTGTTTCTTTAGCAAATTGTGTTCTTTAACTAGTTTTTTACAGCTACATCTTTTTTTCTTTTCTTTTGGTAAAGACTTATTTGATTGTAACTTTTACCTTATATGTTACAAGTATTTGTCCCTGTCTACTTACATTTTAATTTTGTTTATATTTTTCCTCCTTCATCTAGATATTTTTATTGTTATTTAATCAAATATGGATTTTTTAATTTTGTCTTTTTTTCTTCTGAATGCTAGTACTTTTGTTTAATGTTAAAATTTTAATCCATCAGTGTACTTATTTGGTTTGTTTTGGTGTTTGGTGTCAGGTTAGAGTCTGTATTTCAAATCTGACCAACATAACTAATTAATTGAATAATCTGCCCTTTGAATTAAAATGCAGTGACGTTTTTTCTGGTTTTGATTGTTTTTTTCTTCCTCAGGCAGATGTAGCTGTTTTAGTTGTAGATGCCAGCAGAGGAGAGTTCGAAGCTGGCTTTGAGACTGGGGGACAGACCCGAGAGCATGGCCTCTTGGTCCGTTCCCTCGGAGTAACACAGCTTGCAGTTGCAGTCAACAAAATGGACCAGGTATTTAAAGGCTTTCTGAGAATTCATTTTAGGTGCTGATGAAGGCGTTTTCTGCCATACTGATGACGCAGATGTGACTACTGTATTTTGTTAGTTCAGCTGCCACATTTTAAAAATTAAATTCATGGTTCTGACGTTAAATAAAGGAGATATGAGTAACTTTTAAGCAAAAAAGATGTCTTATATTTAAAATTAGTTAAAATGTTTTAAAATTGTTTTTAGTTTTAAAATAGTACACGTTTATTTTAGTGTAAAGAGAACCTAAAATAATACATTTCTTTTTTAAAAATTATATTTTATTGATTATACTATTACAGTTGTCCTGATTTTTCCCCCTTTGGCATCCCTCAACCCAGCATCCCCCCTCCCTGAGGCAGTCCCTCCACCTTGTTCGTGTCCATGGGTCATGTGTATAATTCTTCGGCTACTCCATTTCCTATGCTGCTAGGGCTCACTGAAGGCAGCTGTTGCTTGTTTGATAGGATTTAGGAGCCAAGATGAGCCCTTCTTCTGGAAAGTCAGCTTGGGTGGTCCCTAAGTTGGGTGGGGTAGAGCCTCTGTGGATCTCCAAGGCACGTCAAACAGTGTTAGCCAGGTTGATGGAATCTCAGATATGGTACCAGCCTACTGGCTCTGTTGGGGGTGGGCTCAGCAGAGGGACAGTGGCCTCTTCTCACCCTGATGCCAGATACTTCAGTCTCTCCCTGTGAACCACTGGTGCCCTTCAAGCAGGGAGTGAGTCTAAATAGGTGAGTCTGTGTGTGGGTTCCCCGAAAGGAACTGCTTAGGGCTCAGCAGCCTCCTCCACCAACTCAATCCCCAGTGGTTTTTGCAGCCATAAGTTGTAGGGACTTACCTTCCTGGCACTGGGACCCTGGGCTGGGGGACCTAGTGTGCGTCTGGGAGTCTTCAGTTCCAAGATATTCCTCCTGAATATTTATCTGTGTGGGTGTGGGGCCAGCCTGTTCCGCATCTGCGCCCCTCCTGCCAGTCTGGATGGATGCAGCTTCTTCAATTCCATAGTTGTCAGACTTCCATTCAGTTTGATTTCTGATTTCCTGAGTAATAGTTGTTCTGTATTTTAGTTGTAATTTTGATGTGGTCGTGTGAAGAGGCAAGCCATGTCTGCCTATGTTGCCATCTTGACTGGAACTAAATAACCTATATGTCTAATGATACTTCCCCCTAAAAACTTTATACTTTTCAGTTTATATATCCATACAATTTATTTTTATAGATTAGAATCTTTTTCATTATAACATTGGGTTAAAAACTGTTTTATTATCTGCTTTTTAAAAAAAATTGACTATTCTTGTGCATGTTTCCAAGTAATAATTTTCGTATTGCTACAAAGAGGTTGTTTTTATAGCTTTATTCTAGTCCATGTTAAAGATATAATTTATTCGGGTAATACCCTGCTCACGAATATTTTCAGTTTAGAGAGTATTTAGAAATCGTTTATTCTTTGGAAACTTCTGGGCCCAGTGGCATGTACATTTTTAAGGCTTGCTCTAAACGCCTTCCAGGAAAGGTGTAGTTATTTCCTCTTGGCCTGTGTGGTGGAGTCGCTTCCCCAGACTGTTGTCCGCCCTGCTGTTACTGAAGGGCTGTTTTCCAGTTTGAGCTATAAAACATGGTATGCCTTTTTTTAATTTACTTTTCAGAATTTGGTTGTAGGGTAATAATATGGGTGTAATAATTTATGGTTTTAATTTGAACATTTCACCTAAAATGTCATGTGGTGTGCTTGAGTGTGATGTTGTTATGTTACAGAATTACATGCTTATGATTTTGTCATAAAAGATTTTGTAGTAAAAGAGGGGCATTATTTGTGCTGAACCCTATGTATTTTTTGCTTAGGTAATACCCTATGCTTAGGTATTTTCTTACCCTGGAATCAGATACATATTCTCCTATATTTTTTTACATAGCTCTTCTGTGATATTATTTTATATGCACACACACCCCTTTTGTCTTTTCCCAGTGTTTTAGTATGAAAATTTTCAAATATAAAAAGCTGAAAGAATTTTAAACACTCATATTATACACACTATTTAAGATTCTACTACTTGTTTGATCACAGTTTTGTCTGTCTCCCCCTGTATCTTATCCATAATCCCTTTAATTTTGATTTGAATTTTCAAGTAAGTCACAGATATTGCTATACTTACCCCTCAGTACAACAGCATGCATAATGTTATCTAGAGTTCATATTACATAAACATTTTTAGTCTATTTGGCCTTATTTTATTTCAGCAGTTGGCCCAAGCACAATTAATAAATTATTTGTTTTTCTCTCCCAATTTTGAAATCAGTTTTGGCATGCGCAAAAATTTCTGTATGTATTGGAGTTTGTTTCTAGGCTTTCTGTTGTAGAAGTTACTTTTAGGTCATATTGATAGTTAGGTCTTATATTCTGCATTTTAACTTAACAGGATTTTATATTTAATAGACTTTATTTCATATTTTATGGTCTTGATTATTTACATTTTATTGCATAAGTTTAAATTTTATATATAGCATGGTCTGAAGCATAGTTTTAATAATAAATTGGATTTTTATCAGGTTAATTGGCAACAAGAAAGGTTTCAAGAGATTACTGGAAAACTTGGACACTTTCTTAAGCAAGCAGGTTTTAAGGTAAGATACTTTTAAATTTATTTGGTTACTTTCCTTAAATCTCATTTTGTTGTTATGAGAGAAAAAACTACTAGTACTTTGATGTTCTTGTTTAGTATCTTTAATTCTTTTTGTTTTTATTTCCCCAGTCTTGTGTGTCTATTATTTTAATTATTTGGATTACTTTACTTTAAATGGCATGTATTTTGTTAACTGGCTTGGATTTCATATAAGTAAAAAACTTTTTTTCCACCTATTAAATTTGGTATTTAGGTTTAGGGAGATCACAAAAAGTGGAAACTAGTAGAGAGGAATTTCTCCAGTAAAAGTGTGAAATATGCCTATGATACTAGGTAAAAATGCTTTTATGTTTTGGAACATACTTGTAAATTTCCCACAAAATCAAAAAAGGTGATAACTTCAGGATTGTAATTCTTTGATTTCTATTACTTCCTTACAAGTACATTGTTGCTTTCTCTGACTTGGTGCGATTATGCCAATGATGAAAATTTTAACTTTAGAAAAAAGTTGTATTAAGTTTCTTATATTTAATCTCTTTTAATAGGAAAGTGATGTTGCTTTTATCCCTACAAGTGGTCTCAGTGGTGAAAATCTAATTGCAAGATCTCAGTTGAGTGAACTTACAAAATGGTATGAAGGACTATGTTTATTAGAACAAATTGGTAAGAATACTGCCTCACTAATTTTTTTTAATACTGTGTTTATATTTCTTTTAGAGTGAGAGGGAGGGAAGGAGAAAGAGAGGCAGAGAAACATCAATGTACAAGAAAAACATTGATTGATTGCCTCTCACATGCAGCCGGGGGACCTGGTCCGCAACCCAGGCATGTGCTTCTACTGGGAATCTAATCGGTGACCTTTTGGTTGGCAGGGTGACGCTCAACCCACTGAGCCACACCAATCAGGGCTGCCTCTAACTTTAATGCATTATAAACTTGATATTTAATGAATTCTTTGTGGCAGACAATGATTTGTATGCAAAAGCATAAGATTTATAGTCAGACGAGCTAAGTTTCTAGTTTTGAAAACACATGTAATATTTAAATAATTTTCCTTATTTAATTAATGAGGCTCTTACTTACCCTGCCCACCTCACAGACTATACTGACATTAAATGATTGAACATGTGTGAAAATAGTTTATAAACTACAAAGTATTGTATGAATGATAGTAAATTTGCTATTAATTTTTTTATTTATAAAAAATATTTTCTAAGAGACATGGAGATTCAATGGACTCTTTGGACATGAGTCAAAGGTAACTTTTAAGTTAAACCTTGCTTTTTTTGCCATTTTTTTCCAGATTCCTTCAAGCCTCCTCAAAGATCTGTTGATAAGCCTTTTAGGTTGTGTGTATCTGATGTTTTCAAAGGTAAGTGCTACCTCTACAATACTTTTTCAGTATGATGTCTGCCTTTTCATTATCTCCTCTTTTCACGGACAGACTTATTATATAGTCCTTCAGATTCTCTCTTCTTTGTGTCGGTGTGAAGACCACTGCCAAATTAATCTTAAAGGACGGGCACAGTTTTAGTTAACTAACCCCCATTCCCAGAAAAGTCTTCAATTTACACACCATTTCCCTGTCTCCTACTTATCTTCCAGGTATGAAAATACCTTATCCTTTTTCTTTGCTCCTCATAGGTTTCTTCCCCCCCAGGTCACCTTAGTTTCCCTGTGCTTCAACCAAACCGGATCATTCACTATTTTGTAACCACACAGGACAGTCTTTGTTGCCACTGTGTCTACCCATGATTTGCTCTTCCCGCTCACTCTCCATTTCCTACCATCTGTAGGAGTCTGGGTTCAATCAGGATACAGATACCACACATAGGTAAAATGGGAGGTTTAATGTGAAGAGTTATTAATATGATAAAAGAGTGACTATAAGATACAGGAAACTATATGGTGGTCTGGGCTGAGGAACAGGTGCAGACCTTACTGGAGGAGGTGCTGTATTAAACACCAAAGACTAAATCTCACTTTCTGAGTACAAGACACTACACAGAAAACTATAAAGTGGAAATAGAATAAAAGATCTCACTAAGTAGAAGGATGTAACACAGATATATATTAGAATGATTAGTGCCGTCAAGATGTCAGTTCTCCCCCAAATGCCCTTTATTCACAGAGCAGGCAGTAAAGTGTGGATTTGGAACTGAGAAGCAATAAATTGATTACAGGTGAGTTCACCACACTCCTACTCGAAGGTGTTCCTCTGTGTTCTCTGTGTCCTCTGTCATTGCGTTTTCTATAGTTTCATAGAATTACAACTGTTCTAGTGCTCTCTGCTTCACTAAGGTTGTAAGCGCCCTTGACAGTGAGTACTGTCTTTTCTGGATCTGCAGGACCTGGCTCAGTGCCCGGCACCCAATGCCTGCTTAGTAAATGTTTAATAAATGAAAGATTGAAGATGCCTCACAAAAATCATTTCAAGAAACTGAAATTTATCATCTGTTAGTAGCTTCTAGCATTCTAGTAGTAGAGGAAATATGATGATGTTTTCCAAGTTACTGTTATCTATTTGAAATACAGGAGGTGCTTTTCTTTTTTGATTAGCTGTGTTTGCTAAGTCTACTTTGTCATCTCCTGTTCCGTCTTCAGGCTCCTGCCTGGCTTCTGCCTGTGCTGCTCCCCACAGTGTGTTCCCGTGGACGTTACCGAATGTCCTGGTGGTTGCCCATTTTTCAGTTCTATCTTACTTCCCTCTTACTTGAATTTCATGTTACTTCTGAGGCCGGTAGTCACATCTGCCTTAAAACTTTTCTTCTCCCTTGGTTTCTGGAGCCACTTTTCTCCTGCTCGCCAGTCTGTGTCTTTGACCTCGCTGTATCTTCCCTGCGGGCTCCTCTTTCTCTGTCTCTTAACTAGTGTCCTACTGCGCGGTCCTCTTATCCACTTGCTCCTTTTGTTCTCCCTCCTGTGTGGTGATGCTTCCCAGGTCTGCATCTCCAGCCCTGGCCTGTTCATGTTCTCCAGATGCCTGTGCTAACTGCCACCGGACATTCCCACAGGCAGTGTGCTCCCAGGGTCCCATTCCCATGTGGTTGGTCCCGTTTGGTGTGATTGGTGTCCCTGGAATACACCTTCTCCACTTGTATGCTATGTCAACACTTCAGATTCACCAAGGCTAATATGAACCTTGTTTTTTAATTTTCTTTCTCACAGTTAATGTGTTATATCAACTCAGATTTCTCCCTTTTTGCCTTGATCCCCCACTTACTTTATCACCTTTACTCTGTTGTACTTTCTTCCCAAATTCTTGAGTTTACTCCCTTTCTGCAGTCAGCCTGTGCACTGTAACCAGACTTCCTCCTTCTCTGACATGAAAATGCCATCATGTCCCTTCTCTGTTCACCGTTTTTAACTGGCTCCCATTACTTGGCTGAGGATGAAACTCAAACCCTAAGCATGGTTTACAAGGCCCCTTTATCGTTTGTCCCTTGTCGAGCTCTGTTTCCTCATGTCTTGGCTTCCCTCATTATTTCATGGGGTCCCATATGTATTCCATATAAACGACACGGGTCTAGCACATCCCATGTGTGGCTATAACCCTGTGACTTTGAACATGCAGCATCCTGGGTTAGCAGTGTTCCTTCTTTCCTTGCCCCACACAGGAGGCACCTGATCCTTCCTCTTCTAAGGGCCCAGCTAAAGTGTAATCATTCCCCTCAGCACGGAGTGTTCTGTGCACCTTTTCTGTTTCTAGTGTATATTATAAACAGCGTTTGTCTCTGGACAATGTAATTGTCTTGTCTTTCTCTTCACTAGTATAAACTCCTTATGGGTAGGTGCTTATATTTTCATCTCTTTATCCCCAGAGTGCCTGGTACTTAGTAAGCAGTCAATAAATATTTGAAAAAGAAATGAATTCCCACTTTTTGTAATATGAATATTTTTATTTGTAAGAAAGTTGAGTAGAATGTGATATGCCATATTTAGTAGGTATGTTAAAAATTCTAAGATGATCATTGATGTTCATTGAACTACAGTTGTATATAACTACTAGAGCACCAAATAAAGCTAATGGTATTAATCATCAGATAACATTGCTGTGTGAGTCATTATAAGATTTGGGCGTGTTTTGCAGATCAAGGATCCGGATTTTGTGTAACGGGTAAAATTGAAGCTGGTTATATCCAGACTGGTGACCGACTACTAGCAATGCCTCCCAATGAAACTTGTACTGCAAAAGGTATTCCTCTGCAATACTCTTGTGCTAAGCAACCCTTACATTGAGACAGCAGATTTTCAAAAGTAGTATAGTTATTAAACTCCAGAGCAAATAACCTCTTACTGAAATTGTAACTGACTGTCAAACTGATACTAACTGTTGGAGATAAAAATGTGAAAACATTAAACGATTTTCTCCTGTTGTGACTATGTGTGTATATGTGTACTTACAGCATTCTAACTGTGGTGGCACTTTTTTTTTTTTTTGACACGGATTGAAAAGTCTGGTTAGGATTTCACCAGATGTATAAACACCTGACAGGTACATTTAAAGTAGTATTCGGTAGCAGAAATTAAATCCAACCCCAGTGGGCACTGAATAGGCAGTGGCAAAGCAGACTGCTACAGTCTGTTGTTTTGAAATGTGTATTTCAGAATTACTATATGTTAACAATTTTGATCGTGTTTATGCTAAAAAAAATGTATATATGTTACAGGAAGACCTAAGAAAATAAGATGTAAATGAAGAGAATGCTAATGTTGAAAAGAGAAATTGTGAGCTAGTTTAAAGTGCCACAATTATTGGTTTTACATATAATTTAATACATGACTTTTTATGATGGCTGATAACTATTTTCATCTTCTAATCATTTGATCTTACATATGTACTTGTTACTCTTTTCTGAATTCTGCTTGAAAGTTTATAATTTTATACCTTAAGATTAAGTCTTCCAACTAAGCCTCTGACTTCAACATAAAACTAAAGATCTGTTTTATACTATAAAGTAATATTTGTAACAATTTTAAGCTTAAGTATAATCTACTGGGGATGTTAAAATTTTTTAAAATTTCATTACTTCTCCTTCTGTTGCTCTTATTTATAATATATATCCATAGTTGTGCTGACTAGTTTATAAATTTGAATGTACATTTAAAAAATTAATTTGTTGACTTTGAAAGCTGATTTCTTAAAGATTATAAGAAATTAAGGAATATCTGTTGAGGTAACAGTTTAACCTAAATTTTGAGATGAAAGCCTACATTATTTCCATTTTACCTTTTTCTTTCTGCATGCTTAGGAATCATGAAAATTCTGTTTAGATAAAAAGTAATACACACTTTTTAAAGAAAGAATCATTTTATATAGATGTATTGTTTTCAAGTGCAGGTCTGTTTTTGTTTTATAAAGTGATCAAGAGCTACAGTACTTTTGAAATACTAATTTATGTTAATAAGCATTTTTCAGATAGCTTTTGTAATAATCAGGAGACATTAATTAAAACCATGGTTTTAAAATTCTCCATGGACCTTACAGATTGACTCTTTTGTGACAGTTTGCTCACATCCAAAAGTCCCACATCCTTTCCCTCCCTCTTTTCTGTCACTTCCCTTCTAGAAAAACCCTGTCCGTTTATCTTAGTCCAGTGACTCTTACAGGAGGCGGCATCAGAAGCACCTGGAGAGCAGCACCCTGCTCCTTGACAGCTGTGCTTCGAATCTACCTTGGAGGCTCTCAGTTCTCAGTCTCTAACCCTGCTGCTTTGCTTCATTTGCTTGGTGGTTTAGTGCACGCTGCCATCTAATCACTTAAGGAGCTATTGCAGCTCACTCACCAGTAGTGTCCTAAAAGAGAAGTGACTAAATCTGCGACCAACAAATGGAAATTCTTAATTACGTTTTTTACTTTAACATGTCATATTCACGGAGTGTTGAAAAAGAAGTTTTTACACATAACGTCTGTCCAGTGAGAAAGGTCCTTAAGAAGATAGATATCATCTGTAGGACAGTGTAATGTGTGGGGGGAGAAAATCAGATTACATATTATTTTTAGATTTTTTTATATTGTTAATTGAGCTTCTAGTATGAATGCTCTTCAACCCTAAATTAAGGCACTCTCAGTTAAATGTTAAGTAGCTAGCTCCTGTCTTCAGTTCCACATTCCATAGCAAAATCAGGTATGGTCATTTAAAATCTACATTTAAAAACTAAATTTAAGTAGTTGAAAATTTAACAGACATTCTTTAGTACATACTTGTTAACAAGTTTGGAGTCAAGAGCCTCTTTCATACTTTGAGAAAGTTGTGGTCCCTCTGCTTAGAGTAATTCAGATATGCACATAAATGAAATTTTGAATACAACTGTAAGTTGTCTCAGAGCCCTTAAAGCTCTCCTTCAGCTTTCAGAAAGTCTTAAAGAAACTCACTTAAGTGTATGCTACATGGGAAAAATAAGTATTCTCAGAAATATGAAGGTAAATTATAATTTACTAGGAACATGTTATTCAAGACCTATTCCACAGTTATTGCCCTACATACTGTCTTCATAACAAGGCTAAAGTTCTGGTGGAAAGGAACTTACCCCATAAACTTACCCTATAGAATCATAAAATATGAGATCCCTTTAGAGTCTTTGAATAAGGTAACTGAATATTGCTTTTGCAATTGTTCTCCAAGATTATGTAATAAAAGTATATATGTATAGCAGCACCTGGGATCATTTTTAAATTGAAAATATTTTACACTATTAATCTCTTTTTTTCATGACGAGTCATCGTGATGCCTCTCTGTCTCTGTCTCTCTCTGTCTCTCTCTCTCTCTGTCTCTCTCTCTCTCTGTCTCTGTCTCTCTCTCTGTCTCTGGGAAGCAGTCCTTTTGAGGCAGGAATTCATGGAAGGGCCTGCCAAGGGCACATCTGACTGAATGGTGATGCCCTGTGGGTCACTCAGGGAACATAGCAATCGTTCAGGTGGTTGTCTATTTAAAAGTAAGACTGAAGACTAGACCCCTTGCCTAATCCTATTTTTTATGTTATTAAAAATAGTTTGAACTGTATTGTTATGACTGCATCCATTAATATAAGAGGGATATTTGTATGGGGCCTGTTTAATGAATATACTCATTTGTATGAATGAGTTTTAAATTCGTGATTTAAAAAGCAGAAATCAACCTTTTATGGACAAATACAAGTCACTTTGTGTTTAGGGTGGTTTTCCAGAGGAGTCAAGTCTAGAGGAAGTGCGTTTTCCTCTGTGTTCAGTTACCCTTCTCACTCTCAATCCATTCATATTGAAAATGATGAGTAGTGACTGATGAGGCACCAGTCAGCCCAACTCTGGGTTGTTATGGTTCGATATTGAGGTGTTTTACTGTATTCTTTTTGGTTCTTACTCATTTCCAGGAATCACTCTGCATGATGAACCTGTTGATTGGGCAGCAGCAGGCGATCACGTTAGTCTTACGTTGGTTGGGATGGATATCATCAAAATCAAGTGAGTGAGAAAATGATTCGAAGCAACCTTTGTTTTGGATATAGGACCTCAAAACAAATAAACTTTGCATTCGACCAGTTCAAATGAAAGAATGAGTATTAATTCCATTCTCATTTGGCCAAAAATTGTCACTGATAGCAAAACCTACTCAAAATTGAAATTCGTACATGTCAGTGCACTTACTTGTTCTCTGAGTGAAAGCTGTTATGTGTGAAAATGATGTAAGGTTAATGGTGGTGTAAAGCCAGGCTTTAACCCAGAAGGGAATGTTTAGAAAAAGTCCCTAATTTGCTTGATTGTTTTACTTTGTAAATGGTTTTAGAGGTATTCCTGTTGGATGTATATTTATTTGACCCACAACTACTCCTCTTCTTTGTTGCAGCGTTGGCTGTGTATTTTGTGGCCCCAAAGAACCCATTAAAGCCTGTACTCGTTTCAGAGCCCGAATCCTCATCTTTAATATTGAAATTCCGATCACTAAAGGATTTCCTGTAAGTTTTAAAATGTTTAATTGTTACTGTTTCTATAAACAGTTTTCAGAGTCCTTTATGCTAAGGAGTAATAATTTTTTTTTATCAGTGGGGGTGCTATGGTTCTTTTCAGCTAATGACGTACTACTCTGAGGAAAACATGAAATTAGGATTTGAAAATTATTTTTATTTTGACCCTTGATTCTGAATATTTTTTTAATAAGGCATTGAGCAGAGATTTCATAATCACAAACTGGTGATAATAATACAGTTCATCATGGAAAATTGGTAGATAACTTTTTTACTGTGTCCTGAAGGTTATCTGACTAATTATATATATTGGGTCTTTCTGGTTTTTGTTTTAATATGCTTATTTGTAGTTTTTTCTGATTAAAAAAGTGATACATAGTTATAGAAAATTTTGGAAAACACAAGAAAATACAGTTGGTAAGAATGTTCTATAATAGTGTAATCCATAAATGTATACTGTTTACATTTGTGTATTTTTCTGTGTACATGTCCACCCATTGGTA
This sequence comes from Anoura caudifer, assembly GCA_004027475.1. Classification (NCBI taxonomy): domain Eukaryota; kingdom Metazoa; phylum Chordata; class Mammalia; order Chiroptera; family Phyllostomidae; genus Anoura; species Anoura caudifer. The sequence goes on from PVKU01000543.1 coordinate 42,667, forward strand.
TTTATGGGTATATTCTGGGGGTGCTTACCGTAGGGTAAACTTAATTGTACTAAAGCAGCTCCTTCAGACCCTGCATGCTATGCAGCTGGTTTGCAGGTTATCATTGGCCGGCCTCATTTGAACATACACATTTATGGGAAGAGTGTGATTTTTTGTTGTAACATTACTTATCCAGAAAAGATACTGCTACTTGTGCATAGCATGAATTTCGTGTTTTAGATATAATTTTTTACAGATATTTGAGACCATACTCTTTTCATAGGTTGGTACCTTGCTTTTGCCACTTCACAAGTGAGTATTTTCCCATTAGACCTTTTTTCCCCCTCAATCAGCTTATATAACAGTACAGATTCTGCACAATAGTAAATGTTTTTAAGTGGAATTCTGTGGCTTGCCTTTGAAAACATAAACAGGTCATTTCACCATGTGATGCATCTTTGCAATAAAAGTGAGACAGTAATAGTAACTGACCTTTAAACTTTATTTAAGTTAGTGATAGTGGAAATACATTGATTTTAGCTCATTTGAATTCATTTTATACTTACACACTTTTATTTAGGATAACCATGTGCTTTCCTTATTATTCTTTGTAATTCTGTGTGAATTTGATCATATGAAGTTATGTTTATAAGATACTGTTTATGTATTTTAGTTTTATAATTACATTCTTTCCAAAAAATGTTATAGTTGAAAATATTTTACATTTAAATATTCAAAATCCATGTATTGTTAGGCAAGAAGCTGCAGCAGAGCTGCTGTGCAGTAAGGGCACTCGTTCTTAGAAAGCAGTGTGTCCAGCGGAGAGAAGCTGGAGGGGCTGGTTGCGGCGTGTTTTCACTCATGCAGCAATAATTTTTGCCAATGGAGAGGCAGAGAGGTCAAGAGGTCAATAGTGCTTGAACAGTAATACTGTTTTCCTGTCTACTGTAATTTCTTAAAAATAAGTATGAATTGAAAGCATTCAGGGCTGCTGTGTGGGACCCCACCCGCGTACACTGACTCATGAGCGCGGCATGGGGTTGGTTTCAGAACCGGTGGTCGTGCTTCCTCAGTGTCCAGTTCCTATGGGAAGAAACCTTCAAAAACATTTATTTTAACCATAAAAAGGCTTCTTAGGTAATTAAAGTTACTTTACTATTAGTTACTACTTAGGAACTAATTCCTTAATGCTTCATAAATACAGGATGGGGCAAAAGTAGGTTTATAATTGCAAGTATGCAAACAGCTTATTCTTGTATTATCATTTATTAATTATTATCTTATTTTCCATGCGAACAACTTAAACCTACTTTTGCTTCACCCAGTGAAGCAAAAATATTTGTTTTCTTTGACTTATATGGTAAACTCTGTATATTTAAGAAGAAAAGAGAGAAGAATTTAATTAAATTCATGCTTGATTTTTTATTGTGGTAAAATACAACATAAAACTTACCATTTTAACCATTTTCAAATGTACAGTTTAGTGGCATAAAGTACTGTATTTTGCCATGTATAATGCACTCCCACGTATAATGTACACTCACATTTTTGGCACAAAATATCAGAAAAAATCTTTCATTTTAATTTTTTAATTCAATTATTTATATTTAGATACTTGTTTTTTGTATTATAAAGGAATTTTAACATTTATTTTTGAACATATTGTGGTACAAGAAACTTTATGTGACAAAGAATTACAAAACACAAAACAGATACAAGGTATTTCAGGTACTACCCATATATAATGCACGTCCTTATTTTGCCCCCCAAAATTTGGGCAAAACGTGTGTATTATACATGGCAGGATGTGGGTACATTCACATTTTTATGCGTTCGCAGCACCATCCATTTCCAGAACCTTTTCCTTGTCCCAGCCTGAAACTCTGTACCCATTAAACAGTAACTCCCCACCCCCGCCTCCGCCCCCTGGTAACCCCTCTTCCACTTCCTGTCTCTGAACTTGACTGCTCTGGGTACCTCATATAGGTAGAGTCAAACACTCTTTGCCCTTTTATGCCTCGCTTATTTCACTTGGCATAATGTTTTCAAGATTCATTCATGTTGTAGCATGTAATAGAATTTTAGTCATTTTTAAGGCTGAGGAATATTCCATTGTATAGAAATGCCACATTTTGATAGTCCCCTGAACTCTTAACTCCTTCTTTAGGAAATAGTCCTTTAATTTTCCTTTAAGAAATTACCTCTTCTCATTGACTTATTTTGCCACTTAGATTATGTAACCCATTATAGTTTATAAAACACTAGATAATTTGATTCTTACAACCCCATAGGAAGTACAGATTCCCAACCCTTATCTGAAACTCCTCAGGCTAGTGTGCTTCAGAATTCAGAAATGTTCAGATTTTAGAAAGGTGATATGATTACATGCATGTTACATAAAACTCCTAACAGAGAATGGGTCAGCACCCTGTAATGGAACATTTTTGTACCCCAACTTATTAACATTGATGCTAAGTGAAATGAATAAGGACTATAAATTACATCACTTCAGTACAAGCCCCATTTTACTACTTAAATGTATTTATAACAGGACAATCAGGGTTTCAGCGTTTTGGGATTTTGAAATTGCAGGATTGTGGACTTGAATTAGTATTGTACCCATTTACAGACGAATTGGAGACTCGTGAGAGGTTGTGGTTATCTGCGTAAAAAGTGTTTGAGCCTTGACTCATGAGCTGCACTTTTCGCTTTGAAATTCACTACTTTTTCAATTTCCTTTTACATTATGCTGTGGATCACTTTGAATTACAGGTGACTTTGAGTATGTGTAGTATGGAGTAAGACATTAAGATAGTGTAGTCATACCTTGATGCTCGTCAGCTTCAGAACTCGTTAAACCCTGCACTTGTCACATTTTGATGAGAAAAAATGTTTCAGCGCTTGGGGCTTGCTCGCCACTCAGAGCCCCTCTCTTACTATGAAACAGAGGTCGTTGTGTCAGCCTCATGGTCACTAGCGCACAGTTTGGTGCTTGCTGGTTTTGGCGCGAGTTCTGGCATGAATGAACGACAAGTGCCAAGGTACCACTGTGTATCATTACTTCTCGCTTATTTACATGTAGATTTTTTTACTTGTATGCAACAAGTATTTTGTTTGTGCTGTTATCTGTAAGTCACTGTGGGGATAGACAAGTGTAACCCCCTACTGCCACAACCCATTCTTCACCCACCCTCATTTTATCCTGTAACACAGCAGTCTCCCACCTTTTTGGCACCAGGGGCCAATTTTGTGGAAGATAGTTTTTCCATGGACTGGGGAGGAGGGGAATGGGATAGCTTTGTAGCCTGTCACCAGATGCAGCTCAGTTGTCACTTGCCCCACTCACTGGTAGGGCTTTGATATGAGTCTGTGGGCAATTGATTGATGATGGGCTCTGTGTGGTCAGACCTCTTGGCTAATGATAATCTCTATTTGCAGCCACTCCCCAGTGCCAGCGTCCCCGCCTCAGCGCCGCCTCAGGGCATCAGGCGTTAGATTCTCACAAGGAACACGCAGCCTAGATCCTTCACATGTGTAGTTCACAGTAGGGTTTGTGCTCCTGGGAGAATCCAAAGCCCCCACTGATCTGACAGGAGGCAGAGCTCAGGCAGTAACAGGAGCCATGGGGAACAGCTGTAAATACAGATGAAGCTTCACCTCTTGCTGTGCGTCCTGGTTCCTAACAGGCCACCATAGACTGAACCAGTCTGTGGCCTGAGGGTTGGGAGCCCCTGCTGTAACTCACATGTAGTTAACAAAGGTTAGGAGGAATTGAAGTTAACATGCCTCTGTTTTCTCAAATTTGGAAAACCCATGAAGACTAGTACCAATTCTTAATTACATCTGAGCTCAAAGAAGGAGAATCCTGCTTGTTTACCTGATTGTTGCAAAAGAAATGCTTGTTAGTTATGTTGACCAATGATTGGGTTACATGGGTACTGTTTGATACCTGACTTGATAGAAGGTACAGACATGGCTCTCACCACGTTACTTAGCGTGCATTGTGGGAGTTTTTTTCCCCTTAAGAGTCTGTTGTTAATTTTTTTCTGGAATTTTTCCAATTTATAGTGGTCAAATGCCATTGGGGAAAAAAAGCTAATTTGCCTTTGTAGAAGAATCACAGAGGTTCAGCTGTGCCTTTAAAAAAACAAAACAAAATCCACATGAAGGATTTTTCTCCATGTGTTTTAGGTGTTCTTTGTTCCTTCATTCTTACATTCATTTCATAAATATTTACTGAAGCCAATTAAATGTCTAGCTCTGGTGTACATGCTTCCTCTTCTCACAGAGTTCATATTTGCATGGGATGCCAGGCATTCAAACTAGCAATTACAGTCGAGGTGAGATGTTACATAGTGTTATATTGTATACGAGATTATAGGACATAGAGGAAGCGTAGCTGGCTCAGACCAGGGTTCAGGCTTCTTGCAGGAAGTGATGCACTGTTGGTACCAGGATGAGTAGGAGTTAGCCGAACGAAGCTGCAGGGATGGGAGACTGTGGCTTAACTGTTAGAAAGGGCTTGGTGCATGAAGGCAAGGAAAGCTGTACATCTTTGGAGCATAGAATGGAAGAGAGGATGGAGAAAGATGAGGCTGGTGAGGTTAGCAAGGGTCAGATTGAGAAGGGCCTTGATGCCTTGTAGTAGAATTAAAGTTTCCATGGTTTTGAACAGCAAGGACATATCATTACATTCGTGTTTAAAAGCTCGGTCTCCTACACATATGAAGAATGGGGTAAACAAGGACAAGAGTGGTGGCAGAGAGACCAGCGAGGAGCCTTTTGTGATTCAGATGAGAGATGATTGTCCGGGACTGCTTTTGTGCCTGATGCAGGAGAGAGGGGGACAGAACTAGCTGACCGAGTGCAGTTAGAAAGCTCCTAAATCCAAGAACGTGCATGTGCAGGTTCCTTTTGTACTTATTTCTGCTTTCTGAGTGTGAAAACTATTTTAGCCAGGAAATTTCAGAAGTGTCAGTGTTTCTCAGGAAAACAGCATAAAAGGGAATTTACAAACCAATTACAAGCTGATAGCTTTGTCACTTCCTGGGTATTTGATATTTCCACTAACCAGAGCTGTAGCGTAAGTGCACACTCGTGCACACTCGATCCTTACTGTGTGAATGGAAGACAGTCAGCCTTACTCTGACTCCAGCTGGCCCCAGCAAAAATTTGTTTGTGACACATTTCACCACAACCACATCGTTACTTAGCTTTTTTGATATTAAATTTTTCTTAAATACAAAACACGAACAATAATAGCTAATATATAAGGCCATCAATTAACTGAATGTTACCACTTTAAAATGGTAACATTGTAAAACGTTACCACTTTAAAATGACATCTGAGTTTCCTCATTTTAGTAATGAGGATCCTGAGGCTGGGGGCATTGGGGGTGAAGGGTTGTTAAAAGGCTTGTCCCCAAATGGAGAGCTGGAAAGTGTAGGTCAGAATTTGAACTCAGGTCTGACTTCAAAGCCTGTCTAAACTCCCATGTGATATTTTATTCTCATTATCCAACAATGAATACACTAATTCCTGCTGACTATCACGATTTCCTTTCCCTCCTTTTTATGGTGAAACTGTTCACATTTGTTGAACATCTTCTGTACCAGGCACTCTCTCTGATTCTACTTAATTCTTATCACCACGCTGTGAGAAAGGCTGTGCAGTTCACTAAAGTGTACACAGCAGGTGGGGGAGGAGACACTTGAACTGCCCCCCAGGACCTTTTCCCTCCCGGCGAAGGAACAACCCGGCTCAAGCGGTGGGACGAGTGGTGGGACGCAGAGGAGGCAGTGGGGGTCCTGGGCGAGTCCAGGCAGAAGTGCTGGTTCCCTGAAGTGACATGTGAGCGTTGCATGCGGCGAACAGGCCCGCGAAGCGGTGGTGGGCAGTCTGCTCAGCCTGGCAGTTTTTGTTTCAGGTGCTGTTACACTACCAAACTGTCAGTGAGCCTGCTGTTGTTAAACGGCTGGTGAGCATTTTAAACAAAAGCACCGGCGAAGTCACCAAGAAGAAACCTAAGTAAGTGTTTTAATGCATAAGTAACAAACAAAAGTAATTTACGCAATTTCTTGCAGTTTAATTTATTTGTGTAATATTTTGGGGGTAGTAGTAAGTGAAGTCTATTTCTGCTTGCTCCAGAAATCATTTTTTAAGGGCTAGATTAAAACAGACATAAAACTAAAGATGCAAGGTCCTATATAGGTATGGATGCTAGATTCAATTTCTGTTCTGTATGGTGGTGGTGGTGGGTGTGACTTGTAAATAAAATGGAAGTATAAATTTGTGTGCATTTATCAAGTGGTGTAAAAACAGAGGCATTTAAAAATCAGCTCTCCATTTTAAAAGATGAATTTGATTGTGCCCACCACTGGTTCCAAATCCCAGCTGAGTGCTCCTCCTAACATTCTTACCGTGTCCGTAATGAGAGCCATTCCCCAAGCCCAGAACGGCCCAGGGAGAACGCGATCTCCACACTCTGCAGCTCCTAGTGTTTTCCACCTGCAAAGCATCTCCCTTCTTCCCAGTGGCCGGCCGCCCGGAGCCTTAAGCTGAGCTAATCGCCACCATGGTGGTCCTGTCTGCTTACCGTGAATATCTAGGCCTAGGTTTGGGCCATTCCCCTTTGGCTGGGACAAGGTGAGAATTTTGCAAAGGAAGTGCTTCCTGAGAAACTTGAGTTTTTTACCCTAGTTCAAGTAAAGGCTAACCACAGTTTAGCTTGGCTGCTTCAGCTTTGGGGTTTTCCTCACTTCAACTCTATGGGGAATCCCACCCAAAATCCCCTTTTTTCAGTCCTTGAGTGTTCCTCCTCCAATGCACCTGTGTAAGAGGCAAAGGTGGTTAGTGGGTTAATGGGTTGGCTGCAAGTGGAAGAGAGAATCTTCACAGTGTTCTAAATGCATGGCTGTTTCTCCATTAGTTATGAAGAAAGGGCTACTTAATCTCCTAAAGATAGTTCTTTATTTTTAACCTCAGCCTTTAGCTTCTAGCATGAGTGTCTGCCATAGGGTTTCAGATGTGGTATCACTAATGGCTTGAGAACCATTGTATTCTAGGCTCTGTCATGAATGCTTCACCTGGTTTCTGTTCTCAGGAACCATATGAAGCAGGGACTATATTTTTCCCATTTTTCAGATGAGGAAACTGAGGCTCAGAGAGGCTGTATGGCATGTTCATGGTCTCAGAGCTAGCAAGTAGCAGAGCCAGGGTTCTAGCACAGTCAGCTGGTTCACAGAAACTATATGTTTTTTGACAGGAGCCAGTTTGTTTGACCCAGGCAAGTGATTTGGAGAACTCTCAACCTGAAACTGACTTACCAAATCGTATCCTGACTTTTCCCCTTCCTGCTGTAAAGTCCTAGCTCAGTGATATTGGGTCTTAATATATTCTCATTCTAGTTTTTTCTGACATCTTATTTATAACACAGTTCTTTCCTCTTGTTTGGTACCAGTGCCGTTTAGTCTTGTCTTTTCATGTCCACTAAAGGCACTTTGTAGACTCAGTCGCTTTATATGGAGTGGAATCAACCTTTCCAGAAACTAAGTGCAAATCATAAATATATTAGATCCTTTCTTTCCTAAGGAATGAGGCTTCGGGCTGAAATTGTCTAAAACCGGTATTTGGAAATTCTGCTATTTTTTTTTTAGAAACTTGCTTGGCTTATTCTATCAGTCTGTCCTTGAACTAGTTTTTCGGAAGGTGAGTTTATGATTGCTGTGTTCTGACCTTCTAGAGCACGTCAAGACTAAATTAGAAAACAATTTCAAAATGTCCCCTTTAGCATTCTGCTTCTTTCAGTAAGTATGGGTGTTGTGTCCATGTACAAGGGTGGTTGGTTGGTTGCTTATCTCTCTAACCCTGTTCACAGTCAGGCCCGCGCCCCACCCCCCTTCATTTCCTACACACATCATATTGTGAGAAAGTCTTACATGATTTGTCCTGAAGCTCTGTTGAAGAACCACTGTTCCTGTGTGAGAAAAGAGAGGAGGGAGAGAGGGAGGGAGAGAGATACAGAGTAGTCTGTTGGCACTAGGAAATTGTCCTCTTTGTAGATAACCTCTAACACACAGCCCACCAATCAGGATTTTGCTAGGGAAGACGGAGGGCATCGCACTGCTCTCTGAACGTGCAAGTGCCTCTCTCTCTTTGTTAGGGCGTTGCCGCTCTCAGTGCCATCGAGGGAGTGACAGGGAAGGCTTTGGTGGAAGGGCCTTGAGCATAGGTTAGGTTTCTAGCATCCTTCAGAGGAGAGAGTTACATTTGAAAGATTTCATCTTGCTCTAATGATTTTACTGCCATTACATGTGTGTAATATATATACAAATGTGTATATGTAATATATGTATATATATAGAGATGAACTAGCTGATGTTCCTTAAAATATGTATATAAGTGAACTAGCTAGTATTTCTTAAATCTAGAATTTGTTTTTTTTTTTTTAACTAACCCAGAAAAATTCAAAGGACACATTTTCATTTTAAGATGTACTTTTTCCTTTTTAAATTTTTGAAAGACTAAGTTGCTTTGATCATTGTGTAATGTTTATTTTTCAGGTGGTTATTACATTTGTTCACCTCTGTTGGATATTCATTGGTTCCTTTCTTTTTTCTTGGTAGATTGCTGACTAAAGGCCAGAACGCACTGGTAGAGTTGCAGACGCAGAGACCAGTCGCGCTGGAGCTGTACAAAGACTTCAAGGAGCTGGGCAGGTTCATGCTGCGCTACAGCGGCGCCACGGTGGCCGCTGGCGTCGTCACGGAGGTATTTCCGAGCGGCGGCTCGGCTGTCCTGGGTCGGGCTGTCTTTCCCCACTTTGTACAGTGGTTACTGAGATTTCATGGCCTAAGGGGAACACAGCAACACAGTTATGGTATTAGAACAATAAATTTTAAAATTTATATTTAAAAAATTGAGGAGAAGGATGGGAAGAAAATGTTCGGTCTTAGAACTTCTCTCAGTGAGACTTGCAGACTGCCCCTCTCCCAGCAGCGTGCCCCTGACAACTCTGAGAGTGTGCCGTCCAGAGTGTGAGAGCTCACACTCTCAAAGCCAAGTGGATTGGGGGCAGTGGTTTCATTTAATAGAGGAGCACGTGTTAAATTTTCTTCCTTGACTTACTGGTTTTCAGGGCATTTGAAATGATTGGCTCAACGAGTTCAGTTAACATATTAGTAACGTTTCTGAAACAAGCCTGTTACGTGACGTGCAGTTAGCTTTTGGGGAAAATAACCAGAAATGGGCCAGGAAATTTCAGTGATTTTATTTTTTTCCACATTATCATGATTAATATCAATCTTATGAATGTTATACTTTAAGGGGAGAGTTTTTTCATTTATGTAATTATTTTTTGCATAAAACCTTTGAAGCCGTTGAGCTGGATGCACCCTTTGAACGTAGGGCTGTAGTTTGCATGCGTCGCGGAAGAGGCTCCGGAGGCAGCCTGCCCTGGCGCTCCAGGGACTCCGGGCGGCGCAGGGGCATCTCCCTCCGACTTGTCCTTCCCTAAACAGGAGCAGAGGGATCTGCCTCCCGGCTTGTGAGTGTGGAACGCAGCGGTCAGCACCGGGACTTGGCCGACCGATGGGCACGTACAAAGCGTTCAGCAGATGCTGTGCCGCATCGCTGTCATCACCATCGCATTTGCTCCGCCACAGCTTTTTTTTATAAAAGAGCGTTCTGAAAATAAGATACAGTTCCTTATGGAAGATAGTGGAGAGATTATCGTTAATCTCGGAAATAGTATGACTAGGAAGAGAAGAGTGGCGAGAAAAAAGTTTCATCTCGATAGAATGATTTTACTGCCATTTGCCTTTTGTAGGTTGTTCTTTCAACATGAAGCATTAAATTTTAGCAAATATGTTTTTCTCCTTTACAGATAAAAGAATGATGGGTCAGAATTTCTACCACATTTCCAAGGACAAGGAAATAACTAACCTCTGTTTTTAAAGAATCCAGTTACTCAATTAAGGAAAAATGTGCAGTTGATATTTTTTTAAGTGAGAGAAAATTAAAGCTATAATCAGCTGCAGAGAAGTATTAATCATCACTACTGCAAGAATTTCAAGTTGCCAAGGTGGTTTTAGAAACCGGCTTTCCCTTCGAAATGTTAGTAAATGGATTTACTTTGCTGAGATTTATGGAAACTCGCGGGAATATGTATTAGAAGACGTTGGCTCATCATGAAATGAACTCTACTTCCAGCCAAACCACAGAATGTTTACAGTTTTCTCTTTGTTTTGAACTCTACTGTATACATTTTAAGGAAAAATACTAAATTGGGTGGTTGAGGTAGTTAATATTTGACCAGCGCAATTTTTTTTTGGTTAACTCTAAGATTTGCTGAAGATTATAATAAAGGTATTTTGTGTTGAGCATAAAAATGTTCTTCCTCCAACAAGTAAACTTTTGAAAAATTAGGTTGGAATTAGTGGAAACTCTTTCTTTGTTATTCAAGGTATTATTTAAGGAGTAAAAGCAACTAATAAAATGTCTTTGAGCATAACAGCAAAATGTGTTTTGTTTCATGAATGTGTACAAGGTTCTCTGCACTATCACTGAATGTGACTTTGGGGTTTTACGGGATCTTGTTCACCTAAGAGTTTCCCAGCGCTTTCACGCGGTTTCTTTTTATCTTGATAGCAGATCAAATTCAGTCTCATCTGTTTCTGATCATAAATTCACTTTTCCCTTTCTTGCTTTGAGAACCGCATGTACGATGATGCTGTCTTTACCTGACACACCTGTGAGGAAGAGTTGCATTTTTCTTAAAGCGTTAACAACAAACTCCAAGGTATATTTAGATGGCAGGCACTGTTGGGCCACCCCCAGGTGCAGGCTGCTTTGGAGCAGGTTTTGTCCTCAGCTGAGCCGGGATGCCAGGCTTTTACAGTTGGGAAGTAGTGTGATTTGTGTATTGATGGCTGCCATAGACAGCAGCATTTTCTCTTCTTACTTGGAGAATATCGTCCATGGTGAAGTGCGCAGGGCGTAAACCTGCTGCTTGGTGAGTGATCACGAAGGGCACCTACCAGTATAATTTCTTTGCTAAGGAGTATTTATGCAGTTGTCACTTTAGTGAACTTGCTAAGGTAAAGTGTTTTGTTTCTATCTTGTATTCATTGGGAATTTAATAGGAACCTAATTTGAAGTGACTTAAGCAACAAAGAAAGAGTAGCGGTGGCCCTGGCTTTGGGTCAGTCTGGACGGAGCCACCTGCGGTGTCAGTGAGGCCTCTTGGCACTGTGCTGGCCTCGGTGCTGCCCCCGGGCCCCCGGGCTCCCTACAGAACCCCGGCTGAGGATTGTGGGGGGACCGGTGAGGGCGCTGTGAAGAAGGGAAGTGGCTTTGCGGGGGTGCGGGCAGAAACAAGAAGCATCTGCTCTACAAGGCCATGATGTAATTAAGGATTTTAAATAAGAATTTAGCATAAAGTGCATAATAATAGCACTGAGAGAGATGAATTAGCTTATTCCCAAATTGTGACAAAGTACAGTCCTTTTTAAAAAAGATTTAACTTACTTATTTTTAGAGAGGAGGGGAGGGAGAAGGAGAGGGAGTGAAACGTCGATGTGAGGGAGAAACATCAGTTGGTTGCCTCTTGTATGTGCCCCAAGTGGGAACCAAATCCGCAACCCAGGCATGTGCCCTGAGCGGGAATCAAACCCAGGACCCATCACTTTGCAGGACGATGCCCTACCAACTGAGCCACACTGTTCCGGGCTAAAGCGCAGTTTTTTTATGCAAGTTATGTTTTCAATTGATTGTTGTTGAAGGCGGGGGTGACTTTAGAAAATTTGGAAAATACAGAAAAGTAGAGGGAAGTGTAAAACTCACCCCTAGTTTCACTGTCTAAATATTACTGCTGTTAACATTTTGGTGTATTTCCTTTCTGCCTCTCCAGTGCATATTTATTTTTTTATAGTTGTGATCATTAGTTAATATCTTTTCATTTTAAGGTAGTCTAGATTTTTCAATGGAAATATTAGTAGCTTTTTAAAATCATGTAAATAAAATATAAAATTGCAGACCCTAATGAATAGGAGTTAGTCAAGATCATGAATAAATGAAAAATACTTCTAGAAAAGAAGGCCCAGTAAAAACTGTTGGGTCATCATCCTCCAATTTCCCTCTACAGTAGCCATGGAAATACATGAATAGAAAAACATTCCTTTCTCCATAAACATGAACTGCCGTATTCCAGGTACAGGAGAGAGCCCTGGAGCTTGGGTCTTCATAGGACTAACAGTCCAGCCAGGGGTAGTTCCAGTTCCATAAAATACAAGTGAGAATTAATAGTACAAAACATGCAGGAGGAATGTATTCTAAGGACAATGCAGAAGGGACTAGGTGGGGTGTGGGGGAGGGGCAATAATCCTGAAGTAAAATTTTACTTACAGAAAAGATTCATTTTGAGTCCAAGTAGCTCAACCTGTAATCACAACGTCTCCTGCCAATTCAGAAATTAGTCCCTAGTGCATCTGATTGTTAAATGAATGAAAGAATTAGTGCTGGATGGTTTAAGTTCTGTCTGTATTTCTGAAGGTTACAAGTTATTCCATTACAATGCTGCATGTGAAGGGGCTGTTTCTATAGTGAAGGGGGAAAAAAAACAAAAAACAAGCAAACCTGAGAACTGCTTCTGGCTGTCCTCTTGTGGGGGAGCCGGAGCCCCAGTGTGGAGTCCCTCCTGACCTGGGGCGAGCCTCTCAAGCCTGAAGATCCTCGTGTGCTTGTTTAGAAAGGGGAACTGCAGTCAGCGGGCTGCCAGGGATCCTGCTGGCCCTCAAGGGTCTGTGAGGTGGCTGAAGGTAATTGCTACATTCTTACTTTCCAATGCTGGACTTGGATACATTTTAATTTCAAGATGATTTTAAAATACAGTAACAGGCCTGTGGAAACATCTGCAGTGCATGAGTAGTTTTTTCAGCATGTGGAGGCAAAAACCCTTTGTATGGCAGGAAACAGTTTTCTGTAACTGCTGCGTGGTGTCTGTAAGTGTTAAATAGGGTTTCGGAGTTGAGAAAAGAATCAGTTTGTGTTAGAGATGAGTACGTAAGAACCTAACTCGTAAGAGGAAAATTCAAATATTCATTGAACACTATAAAAATAATAATCTCAGGAATTGTAGTTGATGACATAGAAGTTGTCCTTGGGAGCCACCCTTAGAATTCAGATAGCTGAAAATGAACTGGAAGACCCCAGGATTGCACAGGAAGAGAGGGCACTGTATTTGATGTAAAACATCACAAAGGGATTTGATGTAAAACATCACTTTTTCTGTTAAAATGTTTAAAATTTTAAGATTAAAACAAAGCTTGGGAGCAAAACAAACCCCAAAAAGTTGTCTTCAAGGAAACAAGACATTAGCCTCCGTCTTTTCTGCAGCACGGAATTTCAAAAGACAAAGGGGTATAGGAGCTAAATATGTAGAACTTTAAGTTAGAAGGGTTGTAACCTATAAATTCATTACCCAGCTATGGCATTGTGTGTAGGTCAAGGTTAGAAGGTCTCAGAGGATGTCCTGGGAGAGAGGAGAAGGGAGTAGGGAGGCAGAATTTAAAATATTCATCATAAACAGATAGTTCAAAGCTTTAAGATTGGGTGGGGAGGGTCATGGTAGAAATTCTGCATCGAGCCACATCATTTGTTGATGCCATTAGTCGAAGACCAGCAAGGCACAAGTGTAGTACTCAAGATTATTTTTATTGAGACTTGTTGCAGCAACACCACACACCTTGGTGCTTCTCAGTAACAAGGCATAAGGAGGGATTTGCTGAAATTGAGCACATGTAGGTAATTTACAGGAGGGCACAAGTGAGCAAGGGTCTCTTCTGGATCGGATACCCTCAGGAGGTGGGAGTAATTCCGCAGTTGGGTTTCAATTTTTATCTAGGAGGTAGAATAGCAATGGGTCAAGGCAAAGCAAGCCGCAGCAGTTGCTGGTGCTCGCCACAAGAGGGGGCTACCTAGTCATTTTTTGGTTTGCACGTTTGACTTTTGGTCGATCTTCATCAGGGTCACACAGCAGAGATCTGGGAATGTTAATGTTTAGTAGGAGAGCGCTGTGGCCGAGCTGCAAGCGCCAGGCCAGCTTTTAGTCCCCAGAGGCCCCTTTTTGCTCTCACATTGAAACCACTTAAATGTGCAGAAGTAAATTAACAGTATAAAACAAAATAATGAAATAGGTCAATTAAATTATACCTCAAACACAGGAACATGAAAAAGACAGACTCAAACCTGACAGGTAATGATGTGTTATTTACAAAAGATATGCCTAAAATAAAGCCAGAGATTTCAGGGAAAAAGTTACAGATGTGTCAAGGAAGCAAAAATACCACAGGTTGGGTGTCTGCTGGGGGCCGGGCAATTTTCACATTATGGTTTATTTAATATGACATTTTTATAATTATAGGAGGCAGACATTATTAACTTCAGCCTATAGATAAGAAAACAAGTTCAGAGAGGTTAATAAAAACCAATAAATGAATTACAAATCCATGATTTAAATTTGCACTTAAGTGTGACTGGAAGGCATGTTCACCGTGCTGCACTGGTTCTCCAGAAACCAGGAATAACATGAATGCTGGGCTGGGAATTCAAAGCCAGCGAACAAAACAACCTTGACTATGACCATGAGAAACATCTTGTATTGATAAGAGGTACAATCACTCGTGCAGAAATAAAACTTAGTACCAAATAGCATTAAAATGCATAATGAAAATTTACTAGGAATTTAAAAAAGAATAGAAATGCAATTACTAAGGGAGTCCCAACACCACTCACTGCCTTACAGATCATGGAAACAAAGAAGGCAGAGAGGACTTGAGTAACAATGACGTAGAAAGGAGAAACATGTACACGAAGAGAATGCAGTTGTAAGTCACGTTTCCCTCGAGAATTTGATAATGAGGTAAATAATACTGCTCTTGGAGAGCTACATTGTGAAGGCAACTCAGTGGGTCGGACCATAGAATGGCGTTGTCTTTCAGCTGTAGAGTGTCTTGAACAGATGAAGCTTCCCTTCCTGAACCGCAGATGATGGAGGTATTGGTTATGGAATATGAAATGGCTGGGGAAATATTTAGATCTTTAATATCTAAATAAGCAAAAGGTAGAAATATGAATAATCAAGAATAGACTATAAAAAATGACCAGATAAGTTTAAAATCAACCAAATATAAGTCTTAAAAATGAAAAATATAAAAGTGAAACTGGTATTTCAATTAAACATGTTACAACAAAAAAAGTAGTGACACAAATATATAGTGTGTGTATATATATGTGCAAATATGTAATGTAATCTATAATACACATATAAAGTAGAACCAGTAGAGCCTTAAATGTTTTTATTGTCAACATATATTAAAATAAATTATCTAAACATTTAACTAAAAAAACCTGGAAAAGACACAACTGTCCACCTGGGGGGTCCAGGGCTTACTGTTTTCTGTTGGATTGTTCATTTCTCTTAACAATTTGCAGAGATTCTTGCCTGCCTGATGGGTGTGAATCTTGTGTGCGTTGTATCTCACACATACTTGCGATTTGTATCTTCGTCTCCGCAGTATATCCAGGAAGGTGGGGCTGCCTCAGCAGCCCTGGGTTCAGCATGGAGAGGTCCTTTTGAGAGAAGACAGCCAAGGCAGAGAAGCTGCTGGGCTGTGGGAAAGAGGGTCTGTCCCCAGTCACCTCTGCAGGGTGTGGGCAGAGATGTGTTGAAGAAAATGCACATGGCTTAGAGACAAAAGGATTAAAGTTC
The DNA here is from genome assembly GCA_004027475.1 of Anoura caudifer. Lineage (NCBI taxonomy): Eukaryota > Metazoa > Chordata > Mammalia > Chiroptera > Phyllostomidae > Anoura > Anoura caudifer. The sequence goes on from PVKU01000543.1 coordinate 58,413, forward strand.
ATCCTTGGCTATGATGTAATCATGGACAAATTAACCTCTCCGAGGCTCAGATTCTTCTACAAAATTGGGGAGGTAATAATACTTGCTTTACAGAAGAGTACCGTGTGGAGTAAGTGAGTAAATACAGGGACAGGACTTGCTTCAGGGCCTGGCGCTCAGTCAACATTTGAGCCACGTACAGTTTACAGTGTGAGCCCAATAACATGCACACACAAGCCTTCTAAGAATTTAGTTTTATTTATTTTTTAAAAAGATTTTATTTATTTACTTTTAGAGAGAGGGGAAGGGAAGGAGAAAGAGAGGGAGAGAAACAGGAGAGACACATAGATCGGTTGCCTCTTGCATGCCCCCTGCTGGGGACTTGGCCCACAATCCAGGCTTCTGCCCTGAAGGGGAATCGAAGAGGTGACCCTTTTGCTCGCAGGCCAGCACTCAATCCACTGAGCCACACCAGACAGGGTGCCTTCTAAGAATTCTAAAGGACCGTGAACACGTAAGCTGATACTAGTTTAACATATTGTCCATTTCTCAAAATGTACTCAAAGTCTGTGAAACACTTGGGACTCCATTCAGAGCTTGGAGACTGGAATACTACCTGAGTGTCAGGGTCACCTCCCCTTTCACTGATTGGCAAATGAAGGTGTTGGTGCCGGGAATGGGGAGGAGACTAACTCAGGCACAGGGGAAGAGTGGAGACAGCCTAAGTGAACAACTGTCAAAGAGAACGTCAGGAGTTCGTCAGGAATTTTCTTACTATGGCTGGAACAACGACACTTTTGATGTTGGAAAACTTCATAGGTGGAAAATTTTTACCCTGTAGCTCATATATAGACTCTTACGACCCATCTACGGGGGAGGTATACTGCAGAGTGCCAGATAGTGGGAAAGAAGAGGTGAGTGTTCTTCACATACAGAAGACCGAAATGGTCTTTGGATGTCGGTGAATTATTATTGTTACTTAATTTTCTAGAAGTAAAGTGGGGCTAGGAAAAAGTATAGACTTGTTGCGTATTAGCAGAAGGCAGATTTTAGTTTTATGAAAGTTTACTTTGTAACTGGACAGATAGATACAATGAACAAATCTCAGGTTATTATTTGTAGAAGCAAGTCATTAATCTAGGCAACCTAAGGCACAGACACAATTCTCAGACATTTCTTAATTGGTGTCTAGTAAAATGTATTATTCATAAGAATTACTAGTGCTCCCTCTTCTCTACCAAGTGTTGCCTAAACTTGCCATTATATCCATGGATTTCCAAAAAAACATGTTACTTTATTACAACATAAAATTAAAAACCCCAGGCATTTACTCTATATTATCTTCTAATAATTCTTCACTTTTTCAAAATACCTACTACAATAAAAATGATCATTCAACAGTGAAATTCAAATCAAATTTCCATATATTTTTAGAGTTAAATTTAGCAGCATCCTTTTTCTTACTCAATGAGTGCTTAATGTCACACACATTAAAAATTTTTAGTGATGTAGAATTAATTTTATTTGAAGAATTTTGTAAAATATTTGAAATATACTTTATTAGTTATCAGTTACTACACTGAAATGAAAATATATCTGGGCTGATAAATGTGGCTGATATATGTAAAATCATCTAAAGCCTAATGGATTTTAAGTAATTTTTTTAAAGTATAAGGAGCTAGATTATGTAAGATAATTGTAGCCTTAATATATAATGAAGTACAATATGCAAGTTTTGGGGGGAGAACTAGCTGTTATTTTTCCGTGTTAATATTTTACATCTGTTTTGCATTAAAAAGAACCTTGCCTTGTGAATTAAAGGTTGCAAATATTGGCCAATGTTGGTTAAACTGTACCCACACTTTTGTTTGTTTTAGATGACGTTGGACAGATGTGGGAAATCCAATCCATCTCTGTGTTTTCCAGCCCTCCTTATCTCAGAATGTTTCCCTAAGTGAAGTTAAAAATGAAAAATATGGCAAATTCAGTTGAAATATTTTTTACAGTGAATGGCATATGCATTTTTGAGTCATGGAGGCACCTGCTAGTAGAGGATGAAATGTTTTGGATTTCCTAACTATGTAACTTGAAAATATTCTATTTGATCCCATAAATCCTCTTTTTTCCTGGCTTGAGAAATATGGTCACTGTACAAACTACTTGCTCAATTTCCCTCAAATTCACTCTCAGAAAGTGCCACTGGTGCTGCTCACAGTGGATCCCATTTATTCAGTTTTTGTTATTTGCTTCACATACAGCTAAGCTCCTTAATATAAATTGTCCCAAACATGAGTGATAACCTACAAATTAAACTCTGTCATCATCCTTATTTTACAGGGGACAGTATGCCAACACTGGGATTTCCCATTGCTTAGGCTTTGATCAGTGGTCTCTCTCTCTCTCTCCCCCCGCCCCCATGTGTGTGCGTGCACAAGCTGAACTTGCTTGTGCCTCAGTCTCCTTATCTAGGAAATGGGGATAATCATATCTACTTCCTAATGTTGTTCTGAGGATTAAACAGACTGGTTGACATAAAACCCTTAGTGTCTCGCATACAGGAAGTGTTCTAAGTATTATTTTTTTGTTGGTATTGTATGCATTTGTATGTAATATAATACTGTTTAGTAGGTTAATCTGTAGTCTGTATTAAATGGACATAAGACATATGACATAAAACAATGTAGAAAATATGACTGGGGCTGAGTTTGCTGCTTATCAAAAGGACTAGACTTTGCATGACTAGGAAGATTGTATTTTTACATTGGCAACCGTAAGATTAGGCTCTTGCTCTGACTGCTGTAGCAAGAGCACTTCTCCTGTTGGCTGGCAACAGAGTGTCCACGAGCCTGCGCTTCCTGGTGGAGGTCCCTGAGGCCCACTCGTCTTCTCTCATCCTCTCTGCAGGTCCACACTAGAGCGTCGGTTTTTGAGATGAAACCATCACCTTTCTAGAAATTTCTAATTAAGATAAGAATCACTTAATACCTTGTTTCAGCTCTCCGAAAGTGACTTTGTTCATGTGAAAAGAACAGGAGAGAAGTGCAGATCAGATTTTGGATAAGAGGGCTAGCATGAGCTCTGGTGGCTGAACCGTCAGGCCACGTGACACAGGAAATGCGCTGTGGCTGCCTGAAGAGCCTGTGGGAAAGGATTCTGGGGCTGAGCCCGTGGGCCCAGTGGGGGCAAAGGCTGTGATTATAAACGTTTGTCGTGCAAGTGAGAGAGGAGCGGGTGGAACACAGTGTGTGGATTCGCTCGCTCTGGAAAAGGCATTGCTTGGCATTGCCGAAGAGAGGAGAAGGGCAGCAGATGACCTGAAAGTTCGTTCAGCCTGCGTTAATCGGCCTTGCACATACCTTCCCACGTATTATTTCCTTTTGGAGGTAGCACTCAAACTGGGTTCCCAGGCTAACTGTTCAGCCACGGAGACCCTTCTCTCCAAAGAGGCTTCTTTCACTGGGCAGAGATGGGCAGGGAGCAAGGAGCAGGGCCTACAATTATTCCAGAGCAGGCCAGCTGGTGGTCTTGGCAGCCACAGAGGTCTGAGTTTGAATCTTGCTTCTGCCCCTTATTGGCTGCGTGACCCCTGGCAAGTTGCTTGAGCATCTTTGTGCTTCAGTTTTTTTCATCTGTAAATGCTCAAAGCAATATTCATGATGTAGAATTTTTAAAGGAGTTAAATGAAATAAGTTGTGTAAAGCATTTAGCATATTTCCTTATATATAAAAATCAGCTGGTAAATTACCAATATGACTGGTCATTCCAAATTGGACAACAGTGATTCCAAACAAAATTTTAGATTTTACCCCACATGTCAGAGCTGAAATAAGAGTTTAGAGATTCTACTCATCTCATTTCCTCTCTCATATTTTTGAAAATCTGTATTTTGAAATGATTGAAAATGTACATCTGTGGCCATTCAAATAGATGCTTTCTAATTATCTGCACGTTCTGGATACATCGGTCCAAATGCAGCATTTTTCTCTGCTTTTGTGGTGCCCGCTGCTTTGCTGGTCACGTGAACACCACCTTGTGGGTAAGTCAGCACTGGCAGGTGTTGGATATTTGAAATTAGGCAGAAAAACATAATTGGCGTGTATGGATTCTGGATTCATGCAACCCCTTGGGAGCAACAGTTTTAAAGCGACGCTCCCCCGTTTGCTGCTCCTCAAAGGTAGAGGCTGCGGTGGAGGCTGCCAGAGCCGCATTCCCGGGCTGGGCGTCCCGCAGCCCGCAGGAGCGCTCGCAGGTGCTGCACCGGCTGGCGGACTTGCTGGAACTGTCCCTGGAGGAGCTGGCTCAGGCCGAATCTAAGGACCAAGGTGAGAGCCTGCGCATCTGCAGAGTTGTCTCTGTCCCGCCTCTTCTGTCTTCCGGGCCCTCTCTCTAGCAAAGCCAGGCGGCTGCGTGCAGCTGTGTCTTACTGAATGCTTTATGGAAAGTACAATCCATCGTGCAGATGCTGGGATTCATCCCCTCCTTCCAGTTTGTCAGACGATCTCTTGCCTCTTAACCATAATGGGTGGAACTGGGCACTTAACTTCACGTTACCCCTGCTGCGACTGTCAGGAAGTGGGTGTGCTTTTCCGGCAGAGGGAGACATGGACACCAAGCTACCCAACGCCTCTGCTGGCTGAGTGGCCAAAGCGAGTCACCGCCCAAACCAAGTTCAAGGGTCAGGGAAATAAATACACTGTGTTCGGTGGAAGGACCTGCAAAGATGTATGTCTAAGGGCATGGATCTGTGGGAAGAGGAGGAACCAGGGTTGATCAGGCATCTTCCATCAATTCTAAGTGGAAAGTTGCAAAGCAGAGATGGTCGGAAGAGCAGTTGCACAGCCACATTGCTCAGAAGGCTGTCTGAGATACCGCCATCCTACTTCTGACACCATTTCCCAGTTTGTTAAAACTCCTTCCCAGAAGTGAGGGTAATGGAGTAAATGTCTGTAAATCCTTGCAATAATATCTGTTAGGAAAAGCCCAGATTGTTTAAAATTGTATGCGTGCTGTCAACCAGCGTAGAGTTAGGCAACAGCCTGGACCCCAGGCCCCCACACCAGCACGGCCCCAAGCCCTTAAGAAGGAAATGTTTACTGCCGGAGCTGCTGACGCTGCAGTGTCCCTGCCTCACTCAGGGTTACTAAGTAACAAGCCAGGTCAGCTTAGGGTTTTCTTTTTGTTCAGTCCAGGGGCTACATGTGTGTGGGCCACGTGATGGGTGACAAAGGGCCACACAGTGTCCCATGCCAGGGGTCCCCACTGTTCTGCCGCGTAACTGCTTAACGACTCCACCATGTGTTGGAGGGACATTTAATACACACCATGTGTTTATCAAAGTGGTTTTCTGTGATGTGCAAAGACAGCTGTCTTTACACCCACGGTTCCAGCCCCTCTGTAGCATGTACAAAGCTTGCGGCTCTGAAATAACAGAGCTGGTGTGGGTGAACTGGTAGCATCTGGCAAGTTCGTGAGGATGGCTCTGAATTGCTCAGTCCGTAAAGCAAACATCACGTGACTCAACGTTAACCGCCCCCACCTCGTCTTATTACCTCATATCTAATTATTGCATGGTTTTATCAATGCATGATCTCTGCTTTGTCTATTCAATGAGTGTCCGTCCCAGGCTGGAAGGACCAGAGACGACTTCTGCACGTCAGCGTCTCCACCATCCATGGGGAAGTCTGCTGACCGAGCTTTCTGTTGTTGGCTTCTTACAGGGAAAACCGTAGCGCTGGCAAGAGCCATGGACATTCCCCGGTCTGTTCAGAACTTCCGGTTCTTTGCCTCCTCCATCCTCCACCACACATCAGAGTGCACCCAGATGGACCACGTGGGCTGTCTGCACTACACCGTGCGGACCCCCGTGGGGATCGGTAGGTGCCGCTCCGTGAAAGACTGGACCACGGTTGCACACAGAGATGCTCAGTCAGTTCCATTGAATTGACCTCAAGGAACAGACTAAGGAAAAGGAAGGAGCTGATTTCTTCTACTTTGACACATCATTGGCCTTAAATATCGATTTCTAGTTTATTTTCTTTGTGTGAAATTCCCTGCTTATTCCTGGAAGATTGTCCTTAGGAAATCACAAGGAAAAGAATGGTGCTGAGAGTATATTTTCCCTTCACAACTAAAAAAGCAAAGTCTACTTCTAGAGAGTGTTGTGGTGAAGAGCATGGCTTCTGGGTTTGTGGGGGCAAGTGACATTGCCTTTGTGTGCTTCAGTATTCTCACCTGAAAAATGGAGAGCATAGTCTAATTCTGTCTTTTCATATTTTTATACAAATTAAACAAGTTAATTAGTGTAGGATAATTATAACAGCGCCAGGAATGTGGTAAATAAGCCTTGACTGAATTATCTATGAACTTTCCTCATTCAGTTCTTTGCTTCCTGTCCTTTGCGGACCCATAAATATCTGCAATGACTCAAAATATCCACTAGATGCCACTGTTTCCACTAAAAAACCCAACTATACAAATTTTACTAATTTACATTTTGTGATGGGATGAACGAATATAAATGAAAAGGAAACAAAATGGGGCATTTCACCACTTTGATTATTTGAACCCTTCAAAAATGGTATTTTCAAGGCATTCTAAAAAACTCAGACACCCTCCTCAGAAGTATGCTGATATATTATTATTAGAATGGTGCAAAAATATTGTTACCCCCTAAAGAAAAGATTTTTCAATGGGAAATTGAATAATATAAAATACATTTACCTTAATAGGAGAATTGAAGGCAGATTTCAAAGTAAGGTGAATCCATTTACTTATTTATAAGGCAGCTTCTATTTCTACCAGTGCTTCATGGTTGGGAGGCTGGACGCTGTCGTGCTATTACAGGGAGGCACAGGCTAGTTGCTGTTTCTGTTACTTATCCAGAAAGCCTGTCGGGTCAGGATGCAGGTGGGACCCTAGAGGGAATTATTTTATGCAAAAATACTCTGGCTAGCTACGATGGATTTCACCATCTCAGAATGTATTTGCTCTATTTTACCAATAATTCTTAAAAGCTTGAGATTTTATGTCTCAATCCATAACAGATTAGAAACAGAGATGAAGAAGCTTTGAAGAAATGGTAGCTGCAGAGTTTAAAGATGAGGAGGGAGAAGATCAGTCCATAAATGTCAAAACTCGTCACTTTATGGAAATGTTCAGTGGCAAGTGACAGTCATTGAGCCCTGAAACTTACTGTTGTTCATAAATATAATTGTCAGTCATCACAGTTTGAAAGGACACGGTTGTCTGTGATACATTTTAGTGATTTCCCGGAAGCTGGCTACAAATAAGCAAAGTTTGGGGTTTTAGGAGCTAAAGGTCCTTCAGCATGAAGGCCCCTGTTAGTAAACCCCGTGGGACTGCTCCGCTCTGAGGGCCGTGTGACTGTTGGCACTGCGTCTGCTCTCTGTTAGCTGGGCTGATCAGTCCCTGGAACTTGCCGCTCTACTTGCTGACCTGGAAGATCGCTCCAGCGATCGCTGCCGGCAACACGGTGATAGCCAAGCCCAGCGAGCTGACTTCAGTGACCGCGTGGATGATGTGCAAGCTCCTGGAGAGAGCAGGTAATAAACAGGGTGTTCGAGTCTGGTCGAGGATCAGCTTTGGGGCTCTGCATTTTGTAGGCTTCAACCCCCCCGAGGGTCACTGACATGTGAAAAGTTATTCCGGAAAGCAATCTGCTCAGCAGCAAAACAGATTCCACTGACATCTTTGGTTTTTGTCTCGCGGTTCCTTTTCTGAGAAATCCGCTTCATCCCTGGGGTTTGCTCACAGGGCTTCCTCTGTTCAACTGCGAGATGTGGCTGCAGGACCGTTCCTCCCTGCAGGGGTCGCTGGCGCAACGAGCACAGGGTAGGAACACAACCCAGACTTAAGGAGCCCAACAAATCCGACAGCAGCCTGCTCCAGAGGGCGTCTGTGATAGTCAATTTAAATCTTATGTTGGAACCACAAGTTCATCTTGCTGAAAATAAGGATATTACTAGGCACTCTTTGTATGGCTGTAGAATACCTGATAGAAATAGCCCATTTGCAAGAGATTTGAAATACATTCCTCAGTTTTCCCTGCATTTGGAATCACTACTCAGGCGCTGATATAATCTGGCTTCTTGTGCTCTTTCTGATAATATTGTAATGGCCACGTTCAGCGTGTGTTCGTGGTTTAGTTCTGGGATGTTCGGCCTGATGCTGCACCAGGGTTGGAAGGAAGCAGGAGGCCTGTCCTGTGCCCCATGAGAAAGGCCCTCGCTGTTAGGGCCCTCAGCTCTTGTCTCCACAGCGAAAGGATGGGGATGGGGGGGTGGGGAAGGGGCTGTCTTTCAGGCTCTGTTGGTCTCTGCTGGGCCTGCCTCTTTCAAGCCCACAGGGAAGGCACTGCTGCCCGCTGCCCTGTCCACTGAGTGGGCGTTTGGGAAGAGCCCGTCTCTCTGTCTGTCTGCCCCTACTGGGTACCTTTTCTCTCCAAGCAAAAACATACACAGAGGCTTCCAGAAAAGTTGAGCCAATTCTTTCAGATTTCGATGGCAGGTTAAACCATGCCTGTTTGGGAAAGAGCATGGGGCCTTGTGGCCCTGGTTTTGCTGCCCATTTTCCTTGTGTCCTCCAGGGGAAGGGAGCCTCCTGTTACTCTAGGGGCTTACATCTGTGGATGCCCCAGCCTCTTCTGGGTGTATGACAGGAATGTGCCTCCCTCTCTCGTGTTCCAGACTGTGTCATCCCTTCCTTGCACAAGGGATCATGCTTTAATCCCAGGCTTTACACAATTGAGTCCATAATGTCTGCAAAGGTCCGAGGCATTTCCTCCCTGCCTTCTTTTTTTTTGTGTGTGACTTTTTAAAATTGTTCTTGTACAGTTTTCTGTCTTTTACTCCCATCCCAGCCCACCACCCCAGCCCTCCCCACCTCCCTCCCATTTCTACCCCCGCTAGGTTTTGTCCATGTGTCCTTTATACTTGTTGCTCCAAACCCTTCCCCTTTTCCCCCTGAAATTCCCTCCCCTCTCCTCTCTGGTGACTGTCAGCCTGTTCTCAGTTTCAGTGTCTTTGGTTATATTATGCTTGTTTGTTTGTTTTTTTTTGAAAGAAGGAGCTCCTACCCTTCGCAACAGCATGGATAGAACTGGAGAGCATTATGCTAAGCGAAATAAGCCAGGAGGTGAAAGACAAATACCATATGATCTCACCTTTAACAGGAACCTCCCTGCCTTTTGACTGTAGGTGGATTCCCTTGCCCGAGACAGGAGAGGAGCCCAAACTCTGCTTTGATCCACACTGGGGAGGGCACTGTGCGGGTGGGAAGGGGCTGCCCAGCTGTGTTCCAGACATCACGGTCTTCTGAACTCAACCACCTCTTCATCGAGGATGACATCTCTTCCCTAGCCACTCTCCCCGGTCACAGTGTCCAGAGCCTGGCCTGGGTGAGAACTTTATGTTTCCATCTGTTTGCACAGCATTGCTCTTATTTCTGACAAGCGACTAAACTTATGATACTAAGACAGTCCGTCCCGCCCTCTGTGCCCGGGCTGGCTTTGCTACGCTCCCCTCCTCTAACAAACATTGAGAAGGGCCTGCGTGAGCTCTCAGTTTCTCCCCTGAGGTTGGAGGGGCGTGAATCACAGCTGCACAATCCTGCTGCAGAGCACTGTGAGAGAAACCTGTAATAGTGCAGGGAGCAGAAAGCTGAGGTCACCTCCTGGTCCATTCAGGGTGTTTCCAGAGCTGGCTCCCCCATCCCATGTGTCCAGACAGACTTGATGGATGACCTTCCTTTGAAATAAAATGATTTTAAAAAGTGTTCAGTGACTACCTCTTTGGGAGTCCTAGAATATTCTTTTTTTTTTTTTCTTGAGGGCACCAATGTTTGCCCTCATTTCTGGAATGTCCATTGATGAGGTTTTCTGGGTCCTTCCTATTGGTTTTTGTTCTGACCTATTTAAGCTTCAGCTTCTTCTTGTCACCTGGCTGCATCCTAGCTTTGGAGGGGCTTTGTTCCCTTCCTGTTTGTTAGCACCCGTCCTGAGTTTTACCAGTTGTTATTTGCCCATTAAATTGCCTTCCTTCTCTTATAAATGGAATCTCTTAAGAGTAGAGCTCCGATATCCCTTTAAAAAGTCATTAATGTCATCAAGTCATTAATGTCTTGATCGACTGGCAATGCAGTACTGAGAAACAGTGGCCAATAGGTAGCTTTGACATTGGAGCTCAAGAACATGTAATCAAAATGTTAGTGTCCTCTGAAACCAGCTCATTATCCTGTGGTGATAAATATGAGGTGTTTCCATGTTTCCTCTCTCCCTTGGCTAAAATGCTACTGTAAACTTTATGAGTAATTCAATCCATTTTTTGCCTTTAGGGTTTATAACACCGAAGAGTCTACCTTCTTGTGCCCACTTTGTCTCCCACCACTGCATCCAAATATCTGACAAAATTCCACATGCCTGATATTTGATGGAGATGCAGGGCCCCGACTTGCCAATGGTGGGAAACTTGTTCTTGCTCTCCTGCCATCAGCCAGGGGAGGGCCTCTCAGCCAGCATCTTCTTTGCCCCACCCCTGGGCCCAGCTGCTTTCCCCTGGCACCTGGCTCTGGGCCGGCCCTCAGCTGGCAGTGCTGCATGATCCAGAAGTCTGACCTAAGCTAGATATCAACAAGGGCGCACACTGGGTGTAGAGGTGGCGTCACTGGAAGTGAGGCTCTATGGACATCATCATGATTCCCTGAAATTACCCCCTGTCTCCTTGGGGGCTCGCCTGAACAGGCCTCAGCTGAACCCTCAAGGTGATCAGGCCAAGGCCGTGGCTGTGTGGGCAGGTGTTCTGGATGATAAAGGGTCACCAATGTAAAATTACTATTTATACTTTTAAAGCATATTTTTGGAGAGAATGCTTTACTCCAAGAGGGAGAGTGCCTGACCTGGAGCAAGGGAGAAATACTAGGAGTGGGAAGTAGTTTAAAACCCTCATGTGTAGGGCAGTGGTGGGGGCGGGGTGGGGACGGTTTCTGCCCCTGCTCTACCTTCTACCTCAAGCCTGAGAACACCGAGGGCATAAACTCCACCACCTCTGGGCCAACCCTAAGAATGTTCAGGACATAGCACAAATTGCTCATAGTTTTGTTTTTGTTTTTTTTTGGACACTTGAAGTTTTCCAAAGTCAAGAACCATTTCTAATTTGCATAAAGTACACCAAGCATCCATTCATCCATTTACTTAACAATTCTTTCTTGACCTTCTACACCCAGGGTTGCCTCTTGTTGGTTGTTATTGAACTTCACTGTGCCCCAGTGTTCTCATGGATGGAGTGAGGACATTCATACTACCTCCCCGATGAAGGTGTTGGCAGGTCCAGAGGGGCAAACCACTCGCAGCAGCGACTGACCCGCAGTCAGCGCCCCATGAATGTGAGTTAGCGCTCACTGGTGTTAATTCTGTGTGGCAAACTAGGCTGCATGCAGGAGCACATGCCATGGAGAGCAGACCCCCCGCTGCCCTGACAGATACTGTTTCTGCCCTCACCTTCGAGTGGTGGATCGGTAATAAACAGGTAACTCCAAAAAATGCATAAGTATGTAAATTCCTGAGACGCAGGGAGTAGGGCCTGATGATAGAAAAGACTAAGGCATCTGTTTGTGGGTGTTCTTGGTACTTTAAGTCAGTCCTAGGGTGCACTGGTGCATCTCTATCATGGGGCACAGGCCCTTCAACTCAAAACTTACCTTCCTAGGAGGGACCCCTCCTTCACTCCCCTGGGCCAAGATAGTCAATCTCTTCCCTGGATCTTGCAGCATTTTCATTCCCCTCTACCAACATTTTTACACTGCATGGTGACTCCTGATGCCTACCTGACGCAGGGCTCTCTGCCCTCACAGGGCTTGACCTACCTGGGGATATCTCTGCATCCTCAGCCCCTAAGGCCTTGTCAGTTTTATGGAATGAACAGTGCAGAATGTTGTACTGTACCCTGCATTTTTGTAAGACAAAGCACCTGGAGAAATTCCGCCCAGGTGTATGCCAGGCAGAGGTGATGCTGTTGTTCTTCCTTCACTAGTAAACCAGGGATAGCTGTAAGAGTTCACTGTCGCCTGTTGGACTTTCAAAGAGAATCTCCATATAACCTGAAGTCCTCGACATACCGAGAAGACTCTCTGTGACGGATACTGTTTCCCATCCAGGTGTGCCACCAGGTGTGGTAAATATCGTGTTCGGAACAGGGCCCAGGGTAGGTGAGGCCCTGGTGTCCCACCCGGAGGTGCCCCTCATCTCCTTCACCGGGAGCCAGCCCACAGCTGAGCGGATCACACAGCTGAGTGCTCCCCACTGCAAGAAGCTCTCCCTGGAGCTGGGGGGCAAGAACCCCGCCATCGTCTTTGAGGACGCCAACCTGGACGAGTGTGTTCCCACCACCGTCAGGTCCAGCTTTGCCAACCAGGTACGTCCTCTGGGTTGTTGTTTGTTCATTTGTTTTTTGTTGTTTGTGTTAACTCTGTTGCCCCATCAGGCAGGATCTGTGCAGCACAGTGCAAAGCCAGGAGTGAGTAAGTCAATCCAGGGCTATTTCAGAGGAAGGAGAGTTGTTAACTTTGCGTTATTCCATTTGTTCAACCTCAGTGTCCATCTGTGGCCTTGTTGGGTCACAGCTTCTGTTCAGCGAGCTCCTTTTCTTGAGTTACACAAGGTTTCTCAGGGAGCTGCTGTGGGCAAAATGACTGATTTTTGCTACTCCAGCCTTGTATGGATAGAGTTGCCCCTAGGCTCTTCCTGCTGTCTAGATGTCCTACTTCCAGGAAACCTTATTCTCTTCCTAAAAGCAACCCAAATGCATTCCCAAACCTACAAGTAAGTACTGGAACCGGTCTAGAGCTGGTTTCTTATCTTAGAGTCATGGATGAACTTCAGGGCAACTTTGCATCCTCTGAAACTGTAGCAGATGTTTTCCTGGGGTCCATAGCTCTCATCAGAGTCTTCAAGGCCATAGCATCCCAAAGGGTGAAGGACGTGGGATCGGATGGCCTAGCCTGCAGGTGTCCTGAAGGTGGCCACTGCGCCTGCACCTGTGCAGCCCATTAGCCTCAGCACCCAGGACAGAGCCGAGGATGGAGCAGGTGTGCGTAGACTCAAAAGCCTTTCTCCAAAGGGTGTGTTTTTTTTTAAATTTGTATCAAAAAACAAAGACTTAAGTTAAAGAGTTAGAACTTCCATAGAGGGAAAGATGGGTGGAATAAGATGTGTCTTTATTTAACCTAACTTGAATAATTTGCATAGTGTTTTGAAACTTCATTTCTTTGCCAGTAAATTATGGAAATGGCACTAATAATGTCTTCCAATAGGGTTTTTGTGAGTCTAGAATGAAAAACATTCCTTACAATAATTATGATGGCTTACTCCATTGATGGCTTTTTCACAATCGTTATGATTGTAATCATGTTTCTCCCAGAAGTTCCTACAGCAAGTGGCTTAGGAATTTACATATGTGCGCACAGGTGCTCAGAGTGCAGCGTGACCTACCCACAGAGGAGCCTGTCCTCCAGCCCTGTCCTTGTCCTCCTGTGTCATTCTTGGCAGGGTGAAATCTGCCTCTGTACCAGCAGGATCTTTGTCCAGAAGAGGATCTATAGCGAATTTTTAAAGCGGTTTGTAGCAGCTACCAGAATGTGGAAAGTCGGCATTCCCTCCGACCCGTCGGCCAGCATGGGTGCCCTGATAAGTAAAACTCATTTGGAGAAGGTAAGCAAGTCTCTGTCATGTACGTTACAGGAAGAGTTCTTGCTTGGAGAGGAGCTCAGTGCAAGCACAGCACATGCCTGTGCTTTGAAATACTGTCGGCTACTACCTTGTTTTGAACAATTATGAACTGTGGGGAGTTCTCTCTGGATACAGAGTCTAAAAATGTTGGCTGGGAATTGTCCAGACTTAAAGCAGCTCCGAGGTGAAATGAATGCTCTTGAGAAGTCAGCACTAACATACCACCAGGAGAGCGAGTCAAAATGATGGGGATCAAGGGTGGCAAGAATTTCCATCAGTAAATGTTCCCAGCGGGAGAGGATCTGCCTCTGGCTTACCGCAGACGGCGTTCCCTAAGTGCCAGGGTGCACACTCCAGATTACGTGGGCTTTACGTAGTGGAGCGACGAGGGGTGGCCTCCGTGGGAGACGCCATTGATGGCCTTTGGGTGGCCTGTGAAACTTGGATCTCTAAGGTCATCTTATTACCTGATGTGGCCCCTCCCAAAATAAGTCATAGATTTGGGTACTAGAAGGATCTTGTTTCAGCTGCAGTAACGAAGGCTCACCAAGGAAAATGTGCCTTCACCAGTCAGCCAGTAGGGGCAGAGCTTTTACGTAAGTTTGTAGACAGCCCCGACAATGCACTGATTTGGCAGACTTACCACATTATAACTTTGACCTTCGTAATATTGTGAAGCATGGATGCTCATAGGTGGGAAGGTAATGTAGCTTGATGGTGTCTTCTTCTTTCTCCTGTTTTCTCAGTGAAGCAGGTGAGGAGGGGAGAAGGTGTTGGAGGTTTCAGGAGGGAGGAGAGGCTGTGGAATAGTCTGGCAGGAGATCACAGGAGAGAACAGACTTGGAAATGACTGTGTCGTCAGCAGGGCAGCTCCAAGGGCTCACTGAGCTTGTCCTCAGTGGTCACTTATTTAAAGTGAGGCTGGCCAGCGTGGCTGTGTCTCCCTCCAGTCAGATTCACCTGTGAGATCTCAGGTGCATAGGCAGCAGTCCCCAGAGCGCCCCTGGGACCTGCAGTTGTCACAGAACAAGGAATCACCAGATGCCAGAGGCCCCTTTGCCCACTCTTGAATGACTGTTCTGGACCCCAGGACTCATGCCTGCTCACCCACACCTGCAAATACCTGGTGAAAACAGCATAAGCACATGCTGAATGCTTCCTGTGCCACAAAAGTTAACTTCCAGAAGCTTCTCACAGTAGACTCAGGGGCATATATGCTGCAGTCTGAAGTCCTCTTTGCAATTCACTACTCACCTGAGGTACCAAGTTCTCTTTACATCCAGTCAGCGGAGAAAGTGATTTTTTCTGTCGCAGGCCATACTCTCTATTTGATTTACCCAGTGAGGGAGGTAGATCAGTGAAGGAGATCAAAATATTAGATTTTTCTGTGGGCTTTCATGTCATAGTTTTGACGCTCAGCATGACCCTACTTGCCAATGCCCCCCCCCCCCACTTTAGCCTGTCTCCCTGTCTTCCTGAGCTCTACCTGGGGCCCTCTGCAGGCCTCTCTGCTCACTGACAGTAAGCAGCCTCAGCCACCTGAGTTGCTCTTCCCCACACAGGCAATGGGACCGCACCCTACTGAGCCCTGGCTCCTTTCAGTGGGGAAGGGCAATGAAGGCCAGCATCTGGCCCTGTGGGTGCCCATTAGATGTCCCATGATGATGACAGTATTTAGGAGGAGGTGACTTAAAACCTGGCTGTGCTGAGCTCACTCACTGCCCTTTTGAGAGGTCCTGTGTCTATGCTGATATTTCCATATTAGCCAAGTTACTTTTTAACCCTTGCTTTAGTATCACAGCTATTTGATACATCTGTATGACCCTCATCTTGCTCACAGTCAAGCCTGATTCTTTAGAATGAACCAGGAGACTGTCTCCTGTTAACCTCTGTCTCCTGTTGCCTCCGTCACCCTTGCCCTCCCTCAGTCTGCTGCTGCATGCTGGCCTCCCTAGTCTTCCTCAAAAATATCAGCCCACTCCTTCCTTTTGGCCTTTGCTCTTGCTGCCCCCACCCCCAGGAATATTCTTGCTTCAGAGGTTTGCTTGGCTCTCTGCTTAGATCAAATGTTATCATCCAAATGAGCGCTTGCCTGCTCACCCTACATAAAATCACCGCCCCCCCCAGAACTTCCTCTGCTTCTTTGCTGCTTTATTTTTCTCCATGACTCTTACCACCACCTGACATATACTATATATTATTTATTCCTTTATTGCCTATATTTCCTTGACTAGAATGCGAGCTTCGTGGTCAGTTTTATTCACTACTAAATCCTTAGATCCTAAAAAGGTACCCTGAACATAGTGTTTGTTTGACAAATGATTAAATTAACAGTCCATCCTGTGTTCTAGTTACAGTATAATCCCCAAACTTGAGGATTCTGTTTTCTTTGACCTCTTGAACACAAGCAGGGAGCATCTGGTTTCACTGATCATTAATTTATGCTAACAAAGAAAAGTCCATGTAAATACATACAAGTCTTTGAGGTTTTGCTTGAGACTGTCCTTTAACTCTCCATCTTTCCATTGATTATTTCAGCTTATTTCACAGGCAGATTTAGAATTGAATTCTAGTTTCATAAAACTCTTTGGGAAAATATTTGGTGTTCAATACCTCAATATTATAAAAATCCAACTTCTGAAATGCCAACTAAGAATTAAAAAAAATAGAGACTTCCATTCAAGATGGCGGCATAGGCACACATGGCTTGCCTCCTCACACAACCACATCAAAATTACAACTAAACTACAGAATAACCATTGTTCAGAACTGCCAGAAATAGAACTTCATGGAAGTCCTACAACTGCAGAATTAGAAGAAACCACATCGAGACTAGAATAAACATATTTTTAATTCTATGGAAAAAAAGGAATTTCAAATATGATCAGCTTATTTTCTAAATTCATTAGAGATTTTTACAGCATTACTAAAAAAGCCAAGTGGAACATTATCTGTAAGTTCACATTTCTACCCTCTCCAATGTTCTTGTTTTCTAAAAAACCAACTTATAAAAAGGTACCAAAATATTTAAGTTATAACACATTTTAGTTGAAAAGAACATGTTCCTCCATATTATCAAACTTTAGTTTTGTTTTGGTGATTCCCAGTAGTTTTAATTACCTCTAACATGGACACAGAGGACTTACTAAGTTGCAGTATCAAAATATTTTAGTATAAAATTTCCAAATTTCTTTTCCAGAGTAAAATATACATCTTAAATTTAGCATCTTTGAGTGACTCTACAGTGAAGACCCAAATCACGTTCCTTTTAGTAAGTTGGTGGTTGGAATCTAATGACAGTGATCCCCCAGCATGCACAGGGTATCCTGGTGGATCCTGAAGATTACCTGCTGCAGACTGAGAATGTATTGAGGGCAGGAGGAAGCCGAGGCCTCCCTTATCACTTGTGTGTCCCGTTAGCACCTGTGTACAGACAGGAAGATGCACCACCTGAAGGCTCTGGGTAGCCCCAACCCCAGGCCCATTTCCTTCTGCCTCAGCCCAGCTCTGCATGTGGGTTTTGCCAAGCCAGCTAGCTCTCATCTGAGTCCAGGCTAAGGTATGTAGGGAGAACATACATACCTGGTTTCCCCCCTCATCCCTTCATCTTGGTCTTTTCAGACCGTGGCTCTTTTCAGTTCAGTCTGCCAAACCATCTGGGGTCAAGGAGGCAGGGGATATCTTCCCCTGCCTTTCACAGGGAAGCTTTGGGGGCTGAGTGCTGAGGAAGGTCCCATCTGCCATCGTTGCATTCCTTGTCTTCTCTTCCACAGTGCATCTGTGTTTTCTCTAAATCACACCAGCCCTGCAGAGTCTGGGGTCTTTGTGTCCATCCTACTTCTGCATGACTATCACAATAGCTGGTGATGCAGTGACAGAGGAATCCCAGTAGAATACGTAAATGTTGTCTTGTAATGGCAAAGGGCTCAGGAATTCACAGAGATACGGCATGCTCCTAAGTGGGCATGTCACTTCCCAGCTTCCTTGTGACCACAGGAGATGCACCGAAAATTGCAGGTGACTCTGTCCTCAAGGAAAGGAGGAAAGCCACTCTGGCCTATTTCAGAAAGTTGCTTTTTGTTTTTCTTTTTACTCTCCTTAATCCTTCCTCACTTGGCTGTCTAGAGAATCTGGCCATATGCCTGCCTTCCCATGGATGCAAGTGAGATAGTGAGAGAGAATTCTTGAGTGTTTACAGTGAGGCCAGAGGAAGCCTGGAGGAAGTTCACAGGTGCTTCCCCCAGTAGGACCAGGCCTTAAGGTCCACTCCTGCAGTTTCCTATCTCCTTTGTCAGCTAAACAAATGACACACAGAGTGAAGGACACCTCTGAAGTCTCTCAGCTCATGTCAGGTCATACATTATGTTATCATCTTCCTCTACAGCAACAGCAGTTGCTGACATTCAAAAGGCTTACTATATACCAGGTATTATGCTAAACATTTTACATAGTTTATTTAATCCTATGAATAGGTGGCAGTGTTAACCCTATTTTTCAGATGATGAAACTGAGGCACACGGCATTTAAAATCTCTTAGCTAGTGAGTAATTTGAACACAGTTGGGCCACTAAGTACTAACTATACTCTGCTCCAAAAAAGTTTTATAGTAGTAATTCATTGCCTCGTATAGCATATTACCAGTCACGAGGGCTTTTTTTTTTTTTTCAGATTTTACTGAAAATCTCAGTTCCTAAGCTGCTGCTAGTGTAGATATCATTCTATGCTTCAGTGATACCTTCTCTGGAAAATGAATTCAGTTCAGTAAGAGTCGCCTAATACATCAAATATTTTGATAAATTCACCATTTGAAACTGACACTTCTGTTCATATGTGATGATCCCAAGTGTCTACGAGATAATCATGTGACAATGTCAAGCTGGAACACTCCTTGAACTGTTGGAACTGTGACCAACGACCTGGGTGGAACCTCGCTTAGACTTCCTTTGTCCAGGATGCTGCTTTTGGCATTTTTAATTTAATGTGGGTGCTTTGCTTCAAAAGGAGGAAGAGAGTAGGGCGAAAGAGAAGTCCAAATCTATTTGAATCTCTACCCACACACCAGCCTGGGGCTTTTCTGGGCAGCTTCGAGATCGTTGTGAGTGTTAGGGGCGGGGGTGGAGCAGAAGGGCACACAGAGCTGGAGCGAATGTTCTGTTTTTATACAGTCTGACTTCATGGCTTATTAAGTGATCTATAAATTGAAGCAAATATAATAATAAATAACATTACCTTTGTTACATTTACATGGCAAACATATAGCTCTGTGTTGAATATAGTTCTACAATGGAGTACTAATTTAATTCTGGGACAGAATCCTCGGACAATAAGTGATAAGTAGGAATCCAAAGTGTATTTCAAAATTTACCTTGCCGTTGGTATACTATTTGACTCTTGTTGTATGCTTTTAATTTTGGGGATTTTTTTTACTTCTCCTATGCTTATAACACCCCTCAGAGGTAGCATCATCTATCACTGTGACTTAAACAACATTTTCATATATAAATGTATATATCAGTATTATAATGAGTCATTTCCATAACCATTTTAAATAAATATCTGTCATTGTCTCTGAGTCACTGGGTTAACTTATTGCCTAATTTATTTACCATTATAGTTAGCTTTGCTATATTACCCATCAGCAATGAGACTAGAAATTAGAAATTACTTGTTCTGGAAGCTCAGATATTTGAAGGGCATCCTGACCTTTAATTATATTTTATACACCATTCAACTTCACACTTTCTGCAAAGGACATAGCCTCTCAAAGAGTGAGAAAATATTCTTTTGCGTATTTAACTACTGAATATGCCTGAGTGTGAATTCCAGTTTCCCTGTTTATAAGTTTTGTGAAATGTTCACTCTCTTTGAGGCTCAATGATATCATCAGCAAGTAGGGGGATAATAGTACCTAGCTAATAGGCTTTTGAGAGAATTCAGTGAGACTATATAAAAAGTGTTTACCTGAGTGACTGGCACCTGGACATTAAGTAAACTGCTTGCTCCTTTTCCATCCCAGGGCTGAATGCCCAAGTGATGCTTAGCGCTCTTCTGCCCCTCAGTCTTAGCAGCAGCATGATAACATAACCTTAGATTTCTCAGCAATGACCTCACACGTCTTTCCTGGAAGATTTGCAAATACTGAATTTTTTGTTGCTTTGTGTGAAGGCAAATGGTAAGATGTTGCTAATTGCAGTTTTTACCCACCCAGGTCAGAAGTTACATCGAGACAGCTCGTGCTGAAGGGGCCCGTATTCTGTGCGGTGAGGGAGTGGATACACTGAGTCTCCCCCCGAGGAATCAGGGAGGCTATTTTATGCTTCCCACCGTGATAACAGACATTAAGGATGAGTCACGCTGCATGAAGGAAGAGATATTTGGTCCAGTGACGTGTGTTGTCCCCTTTGAGAGCGAAGAGGAAGTCATTGAAAGAGCCAACAGTGTTAAATATGGGCTGGCAGCGACTGTGTGGTCAAGCAATGTGGGGCGTGTCCATCGGGTGGCTAAGAAGTTGCAGTCAGGCTTGGTCTGGACCAACTGCTGGCTCATCAGAGAGCTGAACCTTCCTTTCGGGGGGATGAAGCATTCTGGAATAGGTAGAGAGGGAGCCAAAGACTCTTATGACTTCTTCACTGAAATCAAAACTGTCACTGTTAAGCACTGACCTTGGCCAGCGGAGAACTGTTACAGTCAATGCCTGGCTACAGACAGTCAGTGGTCCACTGTGGCCAGTGGATGTACTGGCATCAATTCCAGCCAGGTCTCACCCCAGCAGGAGCTTCTCTCTAGCTTATCTTCAGTAGTTAGTAATTTTACCTGCTGGAGAGGAGATGTCTACTTTCAAGGTGAGGGCAAAGATGAGAACACTTCTGCAGAGGAAGACAAACAATTGTCAGGCTCCTCCTGTGTTGTGTCTTCACAGGGTTTGAAAGAATCATTTTGACTGGATTCTTGGAAATTCATAGATAATCAGATTTTTTTTTTCATTTGCACATGGATGGTCAAAAAAAATCTACAAAGCCAAAGAGAAACAAATCATCATAATTTCTTACCTTTGGGGAGATTGCCAAGAGGGTCTTTGTCCATCAGCCAGCAGCATGGCTAACTGTGAATTGACCGTACCTCATTATGCAATTGGACCGTGAATGTCAATGATAAATGCAGGATGGAATTTGTTAGAGAAGGCATGTATGGTAGCTCCCAATTAATATACTTGTAGAAGCACAAAGAAAAATAACATAACTATTACTTTTGGAAGAAACCTAGAATAAGAAGAATCTGACCCATACCTCCTGTGGAGTCTAATCAGTTCTAATTCTTAGTGTGTACCTAAAGAGACCTACAATTTACAAGTTCTATAGAAAGTGATGAATGTGAAGCAATTTTAGTAACTGGTATGGCATACCTTCTTTTTGAATTGCCCTTTCTTCTTCCTTCTTCTCCTCATCTTGTTAGAAGTGTGGGCTTACACTAAGTAATAAAGGTATTTCTAGTGCTTTTTCCCCTAGATGTCCTGGTGATCGGAGGAGACTGAGGTTTATAGAGATCACACAAAAGGTGTGAAGCAGAGGGAGGTCTGAACCCAGGGCTCTGACTCCAAAGCCAGGATCTGCGGCCCCTTCACACCTGCCTTGGACTGTGCTCCAGAGCAGCCAGGTAGGTGTGTGGAACACATGATGTTGGGGTTCCTCCCACTGTGCCTGTTCCCTCCTCTCTTCTGCTCCACTCCGCTTGTTCACACAGCCCAGGGATACCTCCAGCACAGCCCTTTCCACACTGTCTGAAATGTCCGTTCGCATGTGTCTGACACCGCAACAGGACTGGAATCACCGATGGCCAAGGCAGGTGTTCATCCACCCTGCAGTCTCAGTTCGTAACACAGCACCTGATGCATAAAAGCTGCTCAAAACAAGTTTCAGAAATGGAACCATGTCTTCCTGGAACTCTGGGGTATTTGTTGCATAGTTTAAGGGGGAGGTCAGTAGGGGCAACAGATTGATATTTATAATTTTGCATAGGGTTTTGGATATGCTGGCTTGTTCACAAATGCTGAAAAATATAAGCCGCCTTGAGGTCAAGTGCTTGTGTTGGATCATATCTGCTTCTGTTTTCCTTTTCCCCTCCTTTCCTCGATGCCCCTCTTCCCCAGCTGAAGCCCCTTGACCTTGATTAATTAAGCCTAAGACCAATTCTGAGTACCAGCAGGAGGAATTTCAGCAGCTCCAGTCTCTAAGAATCTTCATCTTCATTCTTGTAATTGGTCTGTCTCGCTCGAGTTCATCCTTGCCTCTCAGACCTAAAAGCCATATCTTGATTCCAAACTCTGTCAGCTGAACCTCTTTGCTCCCTGTGCCTGGATACCCATGTCCTGCCACACTTGTTTCCTGCCCAGGAGATTCCCCTCCAGGACTTGGCGCCAGCCCTGCTCCTGTCACATCCTGCCCGGGCTCTGGATCCTGCCTCGGGAAGGGCTTGCTTCCTGATGGCACATTCTGGATGCCCTTCCGCCACTCCTTGTCTTTTTGGACTTGCAGAAGCTCCTCCTGGGGTCACAGGGCAGTCTGAGTAACGCACATGTGACCAAATGCCGCTCTCCCCATGCCCACATTCTCCCAGTCCACGGGCGGTAAGACCAGTGGCTATCATGTCCTAGCAGCCCAGGTGGACCTTTCCTCATTTTTTTCTAGCTCACATGAGTTGGGGAATGTAGTTCCAAGACCTTACCTGTCCCAGCCATCCTGGATGTCTCAGGTCCCACATCAGCCAAAGGTGCTGGTGAGGTCTGTGCTGCACCAGGACACAGCCCCTCTGGGGGGTGCCCCCACAGCTGCAGGGCTGCCAGGGCCTCTGCCTTGCTGTGCTCAGAGCTGAAAGGAAGGCAATCCGGGTAGGGCCACAGGAGTTTCAACTATATTTACAAAGTTTCATTTCTAAGCAGGATGTTGGGCATATGGGTGTTTACTATACTGTTTTATAAATAGGAAATACACAATTTTTTTTTGTCAAAAAAACATGAGGGATCAGTCCAGGATCAGCCAATATTTGGTAAAAGAGAAATGCCAAAATGTGGAAGAGCTACAAACCATGGTAGATCAGATAAAAGAAGGAAAGAAGGCATTGAAAGCGGCATTAGTCTCCAAGAGAGACTTGAGAGGAGAGTGTTCAGACAGAAGAACAGACCGCTATGATAAAGGAGCAAGAAAGGAATGTGAGGGAGCCCCTGAAATACTGAACATTGGTTCCCTAAAGGCATTTTAAAAATTAATAGAATTGAGTCATTGGTTTGGCTGAAAACTGAATTGGTAATATGGAAGATAAAGTTGAGAAAATAGCTCAGAATGTAGAGGATGACAGAAAGGAAAACTACCGGAAAGAAGTTGAAATGGAGCATAGATCTGGAAAGCTATTAATATGTAACTAATCCAAGATGATAGAACAAAGATGAATAATGAAATAGGTAATAAAAGATAATTTTCCTGAACTATAAAAAAGATTTTCAGATGGAAAATTTTCACCATGTGCCAAGAACTATTCAGTGGAAAGTAAAAAAATTCCTATTGTAACCCTGACTGGTGTGGCTCAGAGGGTCAGGTATTGTCTTGCAAACCAAAAAGTTGTTGGTTCAATTCCCAGTCAGGGCACATGCCTGGGTTGCAGGCCAGGTCCCCAGTAGGGGGCATAGAGAGGCAACAATCAATGTTTCTCGCACAAATCAACATTTCTGTCCTCTTTTTCCTTCCCTTCCTCTCTCTCTAAAAATAAGTAAAATCTTAAAAAAACTTGGAAAATGCCGAGTGTAAAACTTGCAGAGAGAGTTAACAGGATACCTGCAGAAAATAAAAAGCATAAAATTGTCATCACACTTTGCATTAATAATATTGAGGCTAGAAGACAGTGGAGCAAGTCTTTAAAATTCTCAGGAAAAACAATTTTGAACCTAAATTTTATAGCCAGCAACCTGTTGCTCAATAATTAATGCAAAATAATTCATCTAGTGACTCAGAAAGTTTCTCCTGTTTCCTCTTCCTGGTGTGACTTGGGATATGATGCAGGAAAAGTAATCCAGCAAATAGAAAAACTGCCTCAGGGGGGAAAAAAAAGAAATTTCAAGTAGTTAGCTGTAAAACAGGCCAACAAAGCAATTGGCCCAAATTAAAACAGGAAAGACAGGAGGTAGTGATTAAAGGACACTGATTTTTAAAAATATGTTCAGTTATCTGAAAGATCTTAGATATGGAAAAAGGAACATATACATCTATTCTATCCATTAGAATAAAGGTGAGTTAAAAGTGTTCAGAAGTCATGAAAAGATGAAGCAAAGTGAAATGTGATATGACTTAGAAAAATAGAAGGAGTGTAAGTAAAGGGAATCCATTTTTCAATCATTTTTTGGATGCCTGTCTTTGGTAACATAAAATCCCATTTCCAACTCTCTGGGCCTTACTTGATTCTGCAATTACTATCTATATAATCTCAATATTATAAATGTGTCTTATTGGTTTTTAATTTTCTAAGTCACAACATAGACACAGTTCAGAAAAACAACTTGAAATTACAGAACAGTGTTCGAAGGTTATAAGCCTGACGATGGTATTCGTTAGCTGACAAGTTGGGAAGAGGAAAGGAAGGGGGCCTGGGTTATAGGCAGTGAACTACTTTCCTCATCTTAAGAATTGGGAGCAGGTCAATAATGTTAGAAACTGAAAAACCAAGAAACAGGGGTTTACACATATTAGAGTTATGCATGTAGCCACTAGAGACCTTAAAATTAGAGATCTTAAAATTTTCATGTGAACCCTAAGAATAGGAAGGTGAAATGCAGAGAACTGAGATGTAGGGAAGTATACTAAATTCACACTTCTGATGGTGATAAGGGCAGAAACACAGGCACACACATGTGGGTTAGTTCCATCGTGTAGAACACCTACAACCAGGGCTATTTAAAAATTGGTTAATTCTGGGAAGTAGAACTAAGGCTGAGAGAGGGGGTGTTTAACATAACAGAAAGACACATTTGAATCACTTGGTGTGCTTTGAGTTTATCTTTTGAACATGTTGTGAACAGCCTTTTATAAATAATGAGATTTCTATTTAGAACTCTTCCGGTGATGTTTTCCACACATGTGGGAATTGGGAAGGACGTGATCCATGCTATCCGAGGGCACTCCGGGTCTTCAGCGCTTGGACCCTGGCTGCCTTAAGAGATCTGAGATCACCCGAGATCTTGGGAGACCCAGCCTGACTGGAGAGAACCTGGGAAACCTGCCCCAGGTTGGTCAAACGAGGAAGGTGTCCTCCTGTGCCCCAAGGGCTGCCAGTCTGCTCAGCCCAAGGTCACCATGGGCAACCCAAAGGACCCCTACTCCCACCCACCTACTCTCTCCTGGACTGGCTTCTCTCTGGTAAGAGGCTGGAACAGGAAAATTCTCATCAGATTGGATGTTCCCCTAAACCTGAGCTTTGACTTTTGAAAGAAAACTCTAAAGATGTGGTCCTTCTTTGCTTCGGACTGGCTTATCTCCTGGGAATTTCTGGTGCCCTGCTCTTGGAGGTGCCTGCAGCTGCCTTGTGACCCCAGCATGCCTCAGCGCCCAGCCCTTCACTTCTGGCTTTGCAGAGGAGCGCTCCAGGGTTAGTTTTGTGAAGACATCTTGTTCCCAGGTGTCTATCGCAAGCCTTCTGGAATGTGTCCCAGTGTCCATCAGCATAACAGTGCTGAGCATTCACCTTGTCAGTCTCTGTTACCACGCTTGTCAGCACCCCCCACTCCCAGTGCTGACTCACCCAGGACCCCAGCATATCATCGACGTCACTACTCTGAGGCTTCCACTGAACAGGTGGTAGAGTCATGTTTCCTATGGCCGCCGACCTTTCATCCAGCGTCATGATTTTGCCCAATCTTGTCTGTTGGCCGAGGACATACCATCTCTGCACTGATTACACTTTCCCACTCCACTCACACTGCGTTCCTCATCCACATTCCTCGGTCCAATCTTGTTTCAGGAAATATGATTATACTCCACCCTCATCTTAAAGTTGCCATCCCAGTGTGAATCACCTGTTCCCCACAAAGCACTAACTACTCCTTGGAGCCATGGAATCCGAACAAGGTAGGGTTGCCAAGGATCCAGAGATCACCCTCTGTAGCTCTCTCCTCACTCCCAGATGCACAGCTGAGGCACAGAGAAGTCAACCGACGTGTCAAAGAGCTTACAGGAAATATCGCCTCTCGGTGGGATTGGAGGTATAGAAACATGTAGACTAGCATCAAAGGGGTAGAGGTATTACGAGGACAATGAACACTAATTGCAAATTCTGGAGTTTCCTCCTATAGAAAGCAAGCAGCTGTCCCGTATCTCCACTGAGGACAAGATATTGGCAGGGAGGACAGGTTTTTTAAAATATTTATGTTTTAAAGAGAGGGAAATGGAGGGAGAGAGAGGGAGAGAAACAATGATGTGTGAGAGAAGCACCGATTGGCTGTTTTTTGTAGCACCCAGACCAGGGACCAAACCTGCAACCCAGGCCTGACTGGGTTCCAAACCCACAACCTTCTGGTTTGTGGGACGCAAAGTCCAGCCAACTGAGCCACATTGTCCAGGGTGAAACAGGTTCTTAATTATAGTTTGAGTTTATATGAAAATCTAGATGTACAGCACTTATTTATTTCTTATTGCCATACTAGTATTTCTTGTGTAAGTGACCCTCCTCCCAGAAACCTTTAACATTTCAAGCTCAGAGAGAGTGAATGATCGTAGAAAGTAATAACCTTTTCTCCGGTGGACTCTAAGCAGGATGGTGCCCCTGCTACATGCGGTTGGGCTGCTGGGTGGTGGGGGCAGGCTCCCATTCTGAGTGATTTTTGTGCCAGCATGAGTGGTGGGGCCCCTCTGCACCCGGTGCCCATTGCCTGGGTGGGGACAGATTTCTGAGCCTGAATCTAATGCTCTGGCTGCAGCATCTCATTGAGCTGTCCACCAGGTCTGCCTCTGAGAAATAAGCAACAAGGGCTCACAGAGTCCGAAATCAGAGAAATCTGGTTTTCATGCAACCGCCATGAGAAATCAAAGCATGCGAGATGGGTTAAAACTTGAAGATCAGCATATTTATCTCTTCTGAGATATTTCAACTATTTTTCCAATGTTTCAAGTTCAGCAAAAGACATGCTTCTAGAGTCCTTTTTTCACTCACTTTAGGTATCTCTTGGGAAATGCACGCTTCCACTTAGTAGTAATAAGTCACTGGAAGGCGGTTCTGGGGGGCTATTTATAGACGACCGCTGGCTGGGGCTTAGGCTGCCGCAGTGCTCTGCAGTCGGACAGACTTCTGCCATCTGGATGGCTACTGCCCATTGCGGGTGGAGCATCTGCTCCGAGCAGAGATGACTGAACGCTCCTCCCCACTCTGGCCCCTCCTCTGATATCCCAAAGAAAGGGAGAGAGTTCGCATCTCCTGGATGGCATTTGCAGAAACTGTGCTGCGCCCTTTCCTCAGGATGTGTTTAGTGCATCCTAATCTTGAGAAAGACTAACTCCCTGGACTTCGAGGTTAGAAATGATAAGACAAGAAAATCTCTTTTCTTGATTTCTTCTGTCAAAAATGATAAGTAGTGGAAACATTGCTTCAGATCAGACTCCTCACCCTCCTGGAAGCTTCGCATCGCCCTGTTTGTAGAGGGACTGCACCATCCCGGGGCACGGTGAGGCGAGCCTTGCCTTTCCGCCTTTCGACTGCTTGGCTTTCATAAGCAGAGGGCCAGGCAAATGCAGAAACCTAACTAACTGCGATTACTCAGGACTTTTCAACACATTCCCCCTCTCATTCACCTCCCCTTCACTGCAGAAAACACCTCCTTTGGTCTTGGCAAACCCATTTTGGAATAGTGATTCAAATCTTGGCAGTAGTAGATAGCTTTTTATGTTCTACTTTGCTTGCCTTAGAGGTCAGCCATACAGAAAGTGACATTTAATTTTCAAGCCCTGATGGACCTTACAGTGGCCCAGTCCTGTTTTCCTTTCTGGTGATTTACATAATTTGAAACATATATGAGTCATCTCTGTGCTGCAGATGCAGTGCTCAGAAAATTTTCCAGAGTGCAAGCTCCTTGAAGTCCGGGAATGGCTTTCATGTTAGATGCCTGTCAGCATTTCTTTCATCCCTACAGAGTGTAGATCAGTGCCTCTGACCGCGTCGAGACTGAACAAAAGTTTGCTGTGGTGAATTTCACAAAAATACAAATCACTGTGTGACTTCTTATGAACTGTCCTGTGTCCTGGAGAAATAGCACGCTTGTCTGCGATGAGGCTGAAACCAAGCTGTAATAGTTAGGTTAGTCTTTACTGATTTCTGGGCAGGCCCATTTGTCCCTGAAACAAGAATACAGAAGCCCGGTGTCCTGGCTTGTCAGACGATGCAAACTCTGGTGCCAGGTGCTTGATTCTTGGCCAAGAGTCATGGCCCAAGTGGTGGGGAATGAAGCCAGGGCCTCAGACCACCACTCAAGCAGGTGCCACTGGCCTAGCCTGTCATTCAAGAGCACCGTGTTCAGAATCCAGGAAATGTGCCCCCAGGTCCCAAGGCTTCACCGAGTGACTGGAGGGCGGTGGCTGCCTCACTGCTGCCTTATGGCCCTTGAATGAACATTAGAGCTTCTATAGTGTTCTCTAACGTGTGCCTGGGCTCTGAAGCAGGAAAACAAAAACAAAAACAAAAAAAAAACAAAAAACACCTTGAAGTTGAAAACTTAGAGAGAGAGTAAGTACGAATAAATCAAACTAGCAAGAAAAAAGTCAGATTAGGAGCATAAGCTAACATTTTTGTAGGACTTTAAAAATCAGGAAAGTACCGATTCAAGTATTTCATATTAAGCTCACTAAAGCAATAAATTTTTGTGTTATAAAATTAAGCCTTCTAGACAGATGGTCTGGCCACTTAACGAGGAGGTGACTTCCTGGGCCAGAAAAGTCCCTGGAGCTGGAACATGGACATGTCATTCAGTTTCTGCTTTTGGCTCTTAAACCCAGAAGCCATTGTTTCCTATTTTCTTTACTTTATTCCTGTGTTCTGTGATCATGGCAAATGTAAAGTTCTGAATTGGATCCATGCCTGAGCAGCAAAAATTAGATGAACATATTTTTCATCTTATTTCTGTAGGGGAGGGAGAACTTTTCCTCTACCTTTTTAGGCTCTGGGCCTGGGACATGTACATTAAGCTGACGTAGAACAGATTAGAGAAAAGGCACAAGAGAAAAGGCACAACATTTTCATTTTTAATTTTATTTGCACATGAGTACCACAGAAAAGAAATGAAAGCTCAAAGAAGCAGTTGGACTTGGGGGACTTACATGCCATTTTAACAAAAGGCAATATATTCTGCAGAAGTGACTAGACTAAAGGATGGTAACTTGTGTTAAGTTAAATGTACAGAAAACTAACGGTAGATAAGGCTTGCTCTGCAAGGTTTGTTTCTGCAGACTGACTGAAGTACTGCCTTCTTCTTTGGTGATCAGGGCTCTCCTCTCCTTGGGTGGGAGAGGGCAGGGGACCTCTTCACAAAGGGAGTTTAGGTCCTGCTTTTAGTAGAAAAGAAGAGAGCAGAGAGCTCTTTTTGTGTCTGCTTTTTCTCAATTGTTTGCAGCTTGAAATAATCTTTATGCCAAAATGGTGTATTTTGGGGTGCCATATTCTGATCCCCTTCATTTCATAGTTCCCACTTCATAGAGAAAAATAATGCAGTAGAGTGTCAGTGGAGGAATATTTGGGACCCTCCTGGGTGAGGGTATTCTGGAAGACAACATGCCTGGATGGAGGGCAAGTGATGTGGGTGATCAGAGTTTCTAAACCCAGGAGGGTCCTTGAGACCCCCTGTACTCAGAGAGCAGAGCATAAGCAGGATAAAACACAAGTGCTAGAACAAATTCTGCACTTCTGGGTTCCAGACTTTGCTAAGAATGGAAATGAAGAAGGTGAGTTCCGGTGAGTTCCATCATGTTAAGATCTATGGAAAAGGAGTCAAACTAACCCACAAGGACTCTGCCATGTCTAACTTTAAATAGTTGACCGTGAGGATGTGAACAGGAAGTTCAGTTCCTGAGTGTAGAATGGAAGTGGACAGTTTTCATATTTTTCCCAATATTTCTGTATATGAAAGAAATCTTTGTAGTAATAATTTTTAATGTGTTATACTCTCAACATTCAACAATAATACGTACTTTGAATGCCCATTGTCTTTGTAGGCTTGTATAATGGAGCACAAAGAAACTGTAGATTCCGAGCCTATCAGTTCACAGAGTTCTCAGTGAGGGCTCTTGAAGAAGAGATGGCTGACGAATAGAAGCGAAATTAAATAATGCTGACTCCTAAAGATAATGAAATATAAAGCAAGGTGGAAATTATCATAAAGTGGTATTTTCCTCAGGGGAAAATGCCAGGAAGGTTTGAAAAAGCCCAGGGTTTATTTGACTGCTGGGAAGGATGCAGACTGACATTCTAGAAGAGGAAACAGATTCCTGAGCGCGGAGACAATGCAGCATTATTGTGATTATGTTATCCCTGTCCAGGAGGGTAATTCTCCCATTCAGGAATTTCTGAATTTACTGGCACTTGTCAAACAGGATTGTTTCTATACAGAAGTATCTTTTATCTCCTTGCCCAGCCTGAGGCGACTGCGTGTATTGTGTGGGGCGTTTCCTTAAAGAAAGCCAAGTGCACTAAGGTAGGAGAACTGAAGGAATGCATTCTGGTCCTGGGAGTCCTGTCTAATCTGGGGACACTCAGTGTCTTCTGTGGAGCTATTTGGCTCCTGATGGAGTTGACAGCTTCATTTCTTTCCCTTTCCTCCAGGAATTTTTTGCTCTTTGTTAACCTTTACTTGGCCTGCTAAGATATTTATTTTATAATGTGGAGTTTCCCAATTCAGATCCTTATTTTTGACCTGATTTTTCACTGAATGTAGCTTTCCTGGACTATATAATCACATTCCTGAAAGCATATGTTTTATAAGGAAAATTTCCTTTCTTTTAACAACTTCTCACGTCCTTTATAGCCTATGTTAGCAAATGGTCACATTTCTCCAGCAGGGTTTCCCTTCTGAATGTCAGCACGGGATTTGAAATGTGAACATTTCCATACTTTCCACCCACCCTTTGAGCTGTGAAATGCTGTACCTGTCTGGATTGGCCAGATGTAGGGGCACCCCATGCCTGTGAAATCCCATTTGACCTCATCTCATCGCCGCAGACCCTCCTGGCTCTCAGCACTCTGCTTTGCAGTGGATGGAAAATACCAACACTACAGGCTGCCTGGGAGTGCCCTGGGCTGGCTCAGGGGGTGTTCAGTTACCACCCTCTGGCAGAGCTCAAGCAACTGGCAAGCAGCTTTAAGCTAATGGGAAAAAAGAATCTGGAGTTGGACCTGGTATGCCCAACCCCAAATACCCCTTGGTGGGAATGGCGTTAGTGAACTGCTTCCAGCCGCTGCACGGGCACGGGGACTGCAGCTACCGAAGCGGAGGAGGTGAATGATGGTGGAGCACCTAGAAAACACCGGTAGACCTTCTCTCTAGAACCCGACAGAGGACCTGCAGTATGAATTGCGGTGATACGTGTGTTTTCTGTGGGGGCTGTGGAGGCCTCTTGTTTTCTCCCATTTTGCATTCCTTTCCCTCCTCCTCTTCCTCCTTTTCCTTTCCCTCCTCTTTCTTTTTATATTTTATATTTGGGAAGGTTTTACATAGTAATTGTATTGGTGTGCTCTTCTCTAGATTTAAAAAATTCTATATCTGCATCATCAAACATTCTCCACCTACTCTATCCCCCCCACCCTTTTGGATTACTCAGATACTGTCAGAACAGCCTGTACTCAAAGCTCCTATCAGCGGCTCCCGCCATCTGCACATGCATCCCTGTCACTGGGTATTGCTAAGTAAGATGAAGTGTTAAGATTATGGGGATTCGTATTAGGTTACGGACCCTGAGACATCTGGTGAAGTGGCGTGACAACTCCCATTCCCTGGCCCATTTTCTGAGCTTGGCCTTTCTGCCCTCTGAGCAGTTTTCAAGGAAATGGCTGAGTGGTTTTTGTTCTGGGCCAGTGGCAGAGAATGAGGACACAGGAGGAGACACTCATTTTATCGTGTCTTTGAATTGTGTCAAAGAGCATGAACAGAGAAAAGGAAAAGTCCAGCCTGGTTTGTCATCCTTAGCACTGACTCAGCAGACGTGCTAACACACACTGAAACAGCCTCCTGGAACGAGGATTATAAGGTGGCTGGGAAACAGGGGCTCCTTTTGAACTGGGTGTTTGCTTACACAGGGTGGCTCAGTATTAAAAAGAATGGATTGATGCCTTGCGTGCCCTGGGGAAGGAAGGAGAGCCCTGGGATGAGGCAGCAGCGGGGGCCCTGAGAGCTGAGCGGAGATACTGCAGCTGAAGGTAGCCCTTCCCCACAGGAATCCAGGCCAATCTCAAAGGGGAAGTGCATGGGATCCAGTCAGATCTGTGTACCCAGATCTAATCATTATGGATCCTGGACACTTGGCTTTGGCTCATGCTCTGTAAATCTGTTGACAGTATGAGTTTCATTGATAGAAAATAACTTCATTACAGATGTTTCTTGAGCAGCTGAGGGAATAACATAGTGAGGATGACAGTGTTCCTTAAGTAATGAAAATAAAGTCCCTGTCTAATCACCGATTATTTTTTTACAGCTGAATCAGAGTGCACAGATCCTTGTTAACCGCTAGTTTTATTTACTAGGTATAGGGCTTAGATGGAGTGTGACGAACCCTGGACTAGGAAGTCAGAACAGATTGCTTGGCTGTAGTCCGACTGGGGTATGGTCTGGCTAGTTGTAGAAAACTAGAAAGAGACAGGATCTTGCACTGGATATCCCCCAAACAGTGGGCCAGGTGCCGAAGGGCCCGAAGCCCTGCAGAGCTGAGCTAGGAAGCGAGAGCACAACTAGCAATGACCACTGTGGGGGAGGGGGTCACTGCACAGAGATCGAAGCAGAAGGGCACTGTCCTACCAGGACAGACATTGCAATGGGAAATACGGAGTAAGAACAGGTCCCAAACTCTGGCAAGCACAGTGTGGCCTCAAGGACTGTGGCTGTAGATAGAAGGGCTTTGTGGGAATTCAGGGTGGGGCTCTGGTTTCCTGAAGGAAGATAGGAGAAAGCAAGGCAGAACCCTAGGGCTAAACAGAGAGATAGGAGCTCCAGGAAGGTCACCCAGAGAGGGAGCAGTCACTACGTTTGAGGGTAAAATAGTCTTATTTTAGCAATGACGTTATGAGAACTGAGACACAAGGTCAGGGTTAAACCAGCCATCACATTGACTTGAGCCCACAACTCCTTTAATCCCTTCTTTCTCAGCCCACGAGATGCTCGGCCCAGCCAGGCTGGCCTTGTCTATGAGGGTCAAGTGGATGCTGTGTGCATGGAAGAAGGAAGGAGGGGAAATGGGCTGCAGAAGCTGGGGCCCAGCCCAAACCTGATATACTTGGTCTAACAGGGCTATTGTGAGAGTTCAATGTTGGATAAGGCATATGAGAGCATTTTCCAAAAGAAAATCCATTTTATTAGGTAAAATAAGAATGAAATTCTAAAATTTTATGAGATGGAGATGCCACGCCATCTCCAAACATAGCGGTTAGGCTTAGGCTGCCTGTTCTCCTGCCAGCACCCTCCCTCCTCCAGAACTCACCATTCCACTCAGGTAACTCCTACTTATTCCAATGATCCTTTAAAACTCATTTCATCCACCTTTTCTAGGGGAAGCCTTTTCTGCACCCCCGAATCCCACTTCGAAGCTGCTCAGAGCACTTAGATGAGTTAGAATTTCAGAGTTTTGCCTGATTGGTTACCTTTGGTCCCTCCCACTGAAAGGTAAGCTTCCCAAGGGCAGAGAGCGTATCTCTCCTGTTCACGGCTGAGTCCCCAGAACCTAGTCTAGTGGCTGGTGTATTTTAGGTGTTCAATAATTATTTGTTGAATAATTAGATATTTTGAGAGAAATGGGGCTTTGTTTTGTTGGTGCAAACAAAAGCATGACTGTTGGGATTTGGTGATGTAAAGCACTTGGAAATAGGTCATCCTGTAAGTACATTTCAATGACCCCCAAGGAATTTGGAGCCACCAGAGAAGCTATTGGAGAGAAAGACATAGCTTCTTAATACTGACAATTAAGTCCTTATATATTAGGCTTAGGTTTGACATAAAATAATTCGTAGTGAAGATATCTAGGTTTTGAAAGGAAATTCAAGTTCATCCATAGGACAAATAGCTGGCAACAACTCTTTTTTTTTCCTTCTCCCTGTCCCCTGCACTCTGTGCCTTGTCCCCACAAATGCATGTAGGTAAATAATGTAAAAATCAACATTGAATGAGTTCTTTAAGGGGAAAAAATCATGCCCATAGCAGAATGGAGGCTGTGGAAATGGAGTAGTCTTCGTCTGGTTTTAATGACCATTAGAGTTTCCTGATTTCCAGCCACAGAATCAGATACTGGCTGTAGTGTAAGACACATAATCAAAGGGAAAGCTTGAGAATTAATCAGAACTGGAACATCTCTATGTAGCCAAAACTACTGCTCCATCTTGCCTAGTTATAGCTGTATTTTTCTAAAAGCCTACTCCATTTTTTTTCTATTTACCATGTTGCTTGGGTTTCAGATTCTAAGAGAGAACAGCTGCTTGGATTGTTCTCAGCCCAGAACATCTTAATTAATACTTACAACAGGCTTTATCCCTGGGAAGAGGTAATTTCTTTAAGGAAAATTGAAGTGCTATTTCTCAAAGAAGGAGATAAAAGTTCAGGGCACCTGTCAACAGATGAATGAATAAACAAAGTGTAGACTATACATACAAAGCAATATTTTTCAGCCTTAAAAATGATTAACATTAGGATATGTGCTATAATATGGATGAGACTTGAAAATACTATCCTCAGTTAAATAAGCCAGACACAAAAGGGCAAATAGTGTATGATTCCACCTGTATGAGGCATCTAGAGTAGTCACCTTCATAGACACCAGAAG
This sequence comes from Anoura caudifer, assembly GCA_004027475.1. Taxonomy (NCBI): domain Eukaryota; kingdom Metazoa; phylum Chordata; class Mammalia; order Chiroptera; family Phyllostomidae; genus Anoura; species Anoura caudifer. Next base: position 93,165 of record PVKU01000543.1, read on the forward strand.
GTAGAATGGTGGTTGCCAGGGGCTTGGGGTAGGGGGGCGGGAGTCATCATTCAAAGGGCACAAAGTTTCGGTTTGGAGGGAGATGGTGGTGGAGGTTGCACAACAATGAGAGCATATTCAATATGGCTGAACTCTACACTTGAAATGGTCAAAATGGTAAAATTTATATTATGTATATTTTACTGCATTTGGAAAAAAAGAGCGCAAGATAGCCGAAGTCAATCAGTGTCAAGATAGGGAAAATGGCGATGGTGGGAGCAGCCACGTGTCATGTGGGGTAATGGACCGGAAACCTGGATCCCAGCCCCAGCTCTTCTGTGGAACTTTGAACAAGTGACCAAACCTGCCTGAACTTCTTCACATCAGTGGATGGTAACATTGGTCCTTTTACCTATCTTAAAGGAACTGGGTTATCCTGGGAAACTATTTTGTAAACTTCTAAAATTCTAGACAAATGAAGGCCTTACCATCAGAGGAAATGAGCAAAACCATTGTGAATCCATATTTCAGTGACCCGGATGGCAAGTGGAGACCTCCGCTTCCTTAGGTCAGTGTTCTGGGGGTGTGTCCCCAGGTGGTGGAAAGGGTTAGAATAGAAATAAGAGGCAGCTGTTCACACACATGCTACAAAAACTAAGTGGGCCCGAATTGCCTGAATTGCCCGCTGTGCTGCTGCTCCTCCATTAAGACTTTACAACCCTCAGTGAGAGCTCAGATGCCCCCACAGAGGAGGGAAGCAGCCAGTTTTTCTAGCTGAGTGTCTCTTAATGGGCTGCCAACAATGGAGCTGTTGACTCACATCCATAAAAACCAGTAAGAGGTGGCTGTTGGATGTATACGACTCTGTCTGCAGGTTTTGGCAAATAAAAGAAAGATTGATTCCAAGCAAAATTCCAGAGATTCGGCTTTAGAAACCAATAGCCTTATTTCTCTGCTAAGTGCTTATTTTTTAGCATGAAATCCAACATTCAGAATAAAGCAAGCTTCCTGCAAGATTCCTTCTGCCATCTGCTGAGATTAAAGCCTCCGAAAGGGCCCATTAATAGAGTTATGGTTTCATTAGCATCAAAGGTGATTGGAAGAAATGCTAGCAGCTTTACAATTTCTGGGTAGAATTTTATGGTCACTCATCAGGGGTGGCACTTGACTTTTTCAATCCTGGCTTCATGCAGGGCTTCTAGTTCCCACTGCCGGAGCTTTTGTTCTGAGGGAAATGTCTTCTCTCAACACACCTGAGGGCTTCAGCACCTGCTCCTAGCTGTGTCCTTAAAGGTCTTATTCTCAAGACTTAATTTCTTTCTTTTGAATTTGGCTGTTATATAGGATACATACATACATACATACATATGTTTATTAGCATATATTTATATTTTTATATTTTATCTAGTATTTCTACTCATTCTAGATGTTGGGAGTAGAGGGGTATTTTCTATACATGTTCAATTTACCCTCTCCACTGAGAAATGGAGCTAAGACTCACTATTAGAAAATTCTGATGATCCTGATGCATAGACACGAAGGAACCAAGGTGGTGCTTCCTTTACGGAGCTTGGCATGTCCTCCTCAGGCTGGCGATTTCATGGTGGCCAGCCCATGGCCACTGGAACCCACTGCAACATTTTTGGAGGAGAGGACAGACCTGTTCATTATGATGAGACTAGTCTTTTTGAGGCAGTGAAATGATTGACTTATACTGATTTAAAGTGACATTGTTTCCATGCATCCAGTAATAGACCAGGGTTGGGGTTTGAGCATTAATGGTAAAGGTATGGCAGAGGGACAAATATGAAAAAGATAGAGAAGAGAGGAAGAAATAGTAAGAATGAAGACAAAGAAAAGGGAAAGGCAGGGAAAATGGGATGATCCAAGAGGGAGGAGAGAAAAGAAGGTGGGAGCAGGAACGAGAGCCCACCGCCTCCCTTGCCCCAGCACTCTCTGGAGGAGGAAGCTGGCGGCTTCCGGCAGCAGTGCAGCCTTGGTCTGTGATCACATCTGGAGCTGGCAGCTGGCAGCTGGCTGCACCCACAGTCCTATCCACTCTCGTCCCCTCTCTTCACCTGTCAGACACCCCGGAAGTACAGCTTGGACCCTAGAGCCTGCTTGTGTTTAGTTTAGAGGAAGCTCATTTTCAATGAACACATCACCTGAGAAAGTGACAAGCTGCTATTTTTTACAATTTCAAGGTCCAGGCTGCCACCACCATGTCCGTTTCCCCTTTGGGGCTGGGGTGGGGCCACGTGGGGGAAGATTTTCAGCCAACCTGATTGCCCTGTAGCAGGGAACACCAGTGAAAATCCAGCTGCAGACGTTTGTAATAAAAGGAGTTTTGTCAGTGTTCTTGAATGCTCTTGAAGTTCCGAAGATGCAATCTGTCTGACCGACCTCCTGCAAATACTGTGCCCCATGCACAAAATTAATGCCGGGCCTCTGAATTGTGAGATTGATGAATTCCAGTTAGTTCTTTAAATAGCAATGTTTGGTATTTGGTGCTATTTAGAAACTTCTAGCACCCATTCTATTTATAAATTGCTTTTATAAGCATAGGATTTAAAGGCTGAAAAAGACATCAGAAATGCTGTAATGAAAACAGTACTTTCCAGTGCTCGCTCTGAAACTAATCGTTCATGACCTTGAATAAACCACTTCCCTCTGATTTCCCTTTCCTATAAAAAAAATGCTTGAACTGACTGGGGTTACTTCAGTTCTCACGTGCCTTTACGTGTTGTCCACTGCACCCCTGGCTAGGGGCAAGCCGGCTCCACTCCCCGCCACCCATTCTTCCTGCACTGTGGTCCACAGGCTCCGGGGTGCTCTGCTGTCGGGGTCACACAGGGCCCAGAGAGCCAGAGCAGACCCCTGTCAGCTCTAGAGTCAGCTCAGGATTGGGTGGGAAATGGACCTAGTTTCCAGAACTCACCATGTTAGCCACAGGGAGGCTACTGTCTCTGCCACAGAGTCCAGTCCCTCTCACCTTAGAGAGAATGAAGGTTTTCCTGTCTGAATACAGACATTTGTAAGTGACTTTAACATCTCTCAAGACAGACACATTCATACTTCCAGGCTGTTGTTGATCTCAGATTCTCCTTCTAAATGCAGAATGGACGTACCCAAAGAGGCGGTCTGGACTGTGGGCAGTGATTTACGATGTCAGACGCTGAGCTCGGGACCCCTGCCATGCCGATCATCTGATTCTTCCCTCTTCTTGATCACTCACACCCCCCAGTCTCTGCATTAGCTGCCTACAGCCGCCTTAAGGTCCCATGAACTGCGGGGCTCAAGACAGAAGAAACGTGTTTTCTTACACATCTGGAGGGTCTGCGGGAAACCGGAAGTCGGCAGGGCCGTGCTCTCTCCGAAGGCTCTCGAGGAGCCTCTGCCCCACGCTTTCTCTCAGTTTCTGGTCATCTTGGCATTAGTTGGCTTGTAGCTACAACATTCCAATCTCTGTCTCTGTCTCTGTCACCACAGGACATTCTTCGCTGTGTCTCTGTCTCTTCTTCCCTTATAAGGACACAAGTCATATTGGATCTAGGACTTACTCTGAGTGTGACCTTATTTTAACTTGATTAATCCGCAAAGACCTTACAGCCACATAAAGTCACAGTCAGGGGTACTGGGGGTTGACGCTTCAGTATATCTTTCTGAGGGATGAAATTCCGTCCAAGGCAGCCTCTAACTCCTGCTAATTCTACCTATTAACTATCTCTCAAGTCCATCTCCTCCTCTTCCTCACTGCCATTCTCTTAGTGTAAGTCTTTGAGTGTATTTGAAGCCTCCTAATAGCTTTGTCTGCATTTCCCAACAACTTGGGAAGATTATTATTATTTTTAAAGATAGAGCCCTGAAAGTAGAATTATTGGGTAAAAAGGAATATGTTTCTAAAATTTTGATAGATACTGTCAATTCTCATCTCAAAAAGATATTCACATTTGTAGTCCTATATGTAATGTCTGAGAATGTTCTTTTCTGCATAATCTTGCCAACACAAGATTTTATGTGTCTTTTAAATTGCTGCCCACCCATCAAACACCGGTGCTTCAATATTTGCATTTACATTTTCCTAATCACCTGGCTCCCAGGTCACACTAACCCCTGTCCCTGCTCTGCCAGCACAGGCAGCCTCGGTGCTTTCTGAAGATCCAGGTGAAAAGCAGGTTCCAGTTTCCATGTGCTCAGGGACACACAGCAGGTTCCCTTAGGAAGTCCGATGGCAGGTTGATACCCCGCTTCTCTGGGATTGATGCTCTTGGTGCTTGTCCTGTATGGCTTGGGCAGCAGGTTTGGGTGGAGGGTTTGGAAGGGAGCGTCCCTGCTCCTTCATTCAAAAGCACGTTTTCTCCAGGCTTGGACCTCATGGCCTGGATGACTCCTTTTGTCCTTCCATGAGCCTGACCTACTTCTGGAGGGTGGATGGAGCAGTGGGGTGAGGGTAGAAGGACCAGTTTGGCCAACTCTATGAGGCAGAAGAGGGTTGGGGTGGCTCTTCAGCATTGTATTTACAATGTGTGGCTTTATTGGCCTCTGCTTTGCAGCTTTAGCCAAGATTTCATGTCTAAAGGAGAAGACTCTTGAAGCATTTTGCTCCACACATGTTACAAATGTGCATGTGCACAGAAAAGTGTCTGCAAGGGCACAATCACACTTTTACTCTGTGACTTCTTTTCTCTTTGTTATTGTGCATGCATGGGGCCATTTTATTCTACTTTATACAGTTTATATTGATCCATTTTTAAAACATTTGCTATTTTTGTGTATATAGAAAAATTTCAGCATTAATAATCCATCATTTGGAATCTCTTACTGATTGTACAAAGTAAAGGTATCAAAATGTTGAAAGATTTTTCTTTCAAAAGGAAAGGGCTAATTTAAAAATTATTTTCAGAATAGATGCCAGATGCATACCTTTGGAACAGAGTCTATTATCTTAATTTCTCTTTTGAAATCCCACAATACCTTGTACAGGTATTCCCAAATAGGGGGTGTTATAAGCAGAAAGAAAGTAAAAGAAAGAAAACAAGAGGGAGGGAAGGAAGGAAGGGAGGGAGGAAGGGAAGAAGTAAATTGACTAACGAATGACAGTGAAATCCCAAGGACTACATGGAGGACAGCTGGTGGTCACGTTCTCCAGGCTCCTCTTTAACTTTACAGAAAAAAAGTTTGTTGTTGTTTAAATTTATCTTGTAAAGATTCTATTGCAAGACTGATTCTTAGTTCAGTGGGAAGGTACTTATCTGATTACTATCTCCCAGACCTCTGAGCGCCTGTGTCTCCTCAGAGGTGGCACAGAAAATTCTTTGAAGCTTTTCGATTAAATCGTGTGGCCAAGGGCTATCTGTACCCAAGAAATTTGATTGTGCTTCCAGAGTTGGTCAAGCGCTTGAGTGGCGAAGAGTGATCCAGGGCTGCGTGGCCTCTCACTGGAAACACAACTTGGCTGCACTTGGGTTCCAAACTTTTAAAAATAAATTCATTAGCTGATGCCACCTGCTGTGCTAGGTTTTGGTGAAATGGGCTCCAAACAAAGGCATTAGACCCTCTGTGTCCCTGCCTGAAGCCCAGATTCTCAAAGCAGTTATGGTTCACTCCACCTTGGGACATGTTTTTTATTTGTTGATTGGCATAATTATTTACTTTTTATAGTATATAAAATGTTGCATGTTTAATAATAATCAACAAATGCATGATTTTTTCCCATGTGGTTGAATTCTAGAGCCAGAGGGAGACTGGGGAATCTGAAGGGCTGGCTCTTTGATTAATGGAGTCTGGACTAAAGGACACTTTAGGCCTTTGAACTTAGTTATGTACTCAAAATAACAGATTTTGACTAAGTGGCTTTTATTGGTACATGTTATTGAGGCTGATTAATGAAGAAAGATGGAAAGCATGGATGAGCAGTTTGGTACAAAAATAAATCAAAAATAAATCTAAATGGCTAAAAATAACCTGTGGAGAAATCTTTTCACAGTCTGGTAGTCATGTCAAAGTTTAAAGGCTCAGCTTCTGATTAAGACTAATGCTCCTGATTCTGTATTCGTTGTAGCCCCAGACCCACGCTTTGTCGTGATTTATATTTAACACATACAGCTCGACTATCTTCCAGCAGGTGGCGCTGCCTAACTACAGAAAATGTGCATTATCTACTCAGCCTCCCTAATCTCATTGGCATTGATCCGGTAAAGACTGACCCAGAAAAGCGTTTTGAACATTTTATCTTAGTACAAATAAGAATTGATTGCATTTATTATCTATTCCTTGATAGATAAGAGTTACAGAAAGCCAGGTTTTAAAACGTTTTTACATTTTTTTTATTTTTAATGGTTTTATTTTCACATTTCTGATCTTGGGAGACCAGGTTCCACATTATTATCCCTGGGCCCTTCTTCAGGCAGCGAGAGGATCTTTCAGATCTTGTTATAATCAGGTGAGACAGACAGAACTGAGTAGGCATCTAGGCCCACCCTTCCTTTCTTCAGGTGAGGATTTTGTGCCTGGATCCCCGGACAAGGTCATTCATAAAATCAAAGGCAGAGCCAGGACTGCAACCTGGATCTCCTGTCAATCACCTTCGCTGTCCTGTCTTGTCCTGTCCTGTCATAGCCTTTAGCATGCCACTTAACAACAGGAGCGCCGTGCCATTAACTAATGTGACAAAAGCTAACATCAAGGACCGGAGAAAAGGAGAAAAGAGGGGAAGGAAGGAAAGAAAACACAGGAAGTGAAGGAGAGGGAGGAAGGAGCAGAGCAAGCAGGGAGGAAGCCCAGTGAACTTGCAGCAGCTCTAATTATCAGTGACACCTGGAAGCTCCTGAGATGGTTCGGCCTGGTTTCGAGCACTCTTAGACATAGGGTGCAGAACACCGTCTAGCCAACTGAATTGTTTTATTAGCTCCCATGGCATCCAATTTCGACTCAGGCAATAAATGAAAAGGTGAGTTTGGTGGCTTGTGTATCTTGGTGAGGATGAAGTTGGCCAAGGTGGGCAGGCATCAAGCAACTTCCTGCGTTCCCTCTGCCGACCTCATGGAAATGGCCCATTCACGAAGGCAGATGGAACGTGGAAGTTTTGGGGAGCAATTCCACATTCACAGTCAGAAAAATTCCAGGAAATTCAGACACGTGGTTTTATTAGATTCACGCCTAGAATGAGAATTATTCCTCTAAGTTGAAACAGAGCATAGAGGCTACGGCCTGAGACAGCAGGTACAGCTGCTCTTATTTCTGACCCAGACACGAACCACTGGCTTTCCTTTCTCATGATGTATCTGATTTTAGAGGGAAAACCCAAATGTCCTGAGTTTTATTTCTGTCCCTCCATGGAGCAACCCCGTATGCCATGGATCTCACTGGACCTAAGCAGCTATCCAAACTCACCTGTCCTATGTCCCACTTAGAACCTGGCTAACTGAGCACATAAATTGACCTGAAGCACTGATTTTTATCTTGGAGGGAATATTTAAGTTTTTTTTTGCACAGGCCTCCTAGAAACACAATGCTTTAGCTCAGAAGTTACTGCAACTTCGCCAGTGGGGGTTTCTGGCATTATATCATGTTTGAGGGAGGTGGGTTTAAATCACTCTGTACTCCATTTGGTTGCCTGCCAGTCATACCACCTGGGCAGCCATATGCTCTTGCAAATGCACAAAGGGGTTGTATAAGAAAATCATTCACTTAGCAAACATGATTGAGGACCTGCTAGGTGCCAGGCACTATGTTGTCAGGGCCCAATGCAGAAAGATAATGTGAATGTAGATCTGTGCCTTTAGGGAAGAGCCAGGCAAAGATTTTGATGATCCTTATGCGTGGGTGCTGGAGGCAGGGAGAGAAGGGGATGGCCTTCAGGATTGGAAAGGAGGTGGATTGCAGCAAACGGTAGTGCAACCATACAGGAGCTTCATTTCTTTAATACGCCTTTTTCCTGAATTTAAGCTAGCTTTGTCCCATCTAATAGCCCCATAACTCACCTGCCTCCTTTCAACCAGACCTCCCCACCTTCGCACACACTGCATGTCTACTCCCTTCCCTTAGGACATCAGGTCCTGGCCATCATCAAACTGTCTTAAGAATAAAGCTTCAGGTCTGTTGATCAAGGAAACAGAGTTTTGGTCAAACTAAAGATAACATCTTGACCTCAGCTCCATTGCATCCCCAGGCCTGAGAGCTGATCTTACTGACCATACCCTCACAAAAACCAGACAGAATGCCGCCATGGCTGACATCAGGATCTGATCCAACAATCAACTTCCTCTCCTGGCCCGGACCAGCCAGTAGAGCCCATGCCCCTGACTCCCTTAGTCTCTCTGAGTCATGATTTTCCCTATCTAATCTATCCCCTACAGGCCATCTCAGAGCCAGGTATCAGGGTGCTGCCCACCTGGGTCTCTGGGCCCGGCACCATTTCCTTAAATAGACCTTTATGCTCTGTGCTACAAACTCCTGTTTGCGTTTTTGAGGTTTTGACATTCACCAGCAAACAGACCCCTTCAGTGCAGTAATAGTTGCTTTTCATGTTGATGCAGAGGGAGAGGAAAGAACCCAGGATGACCTCCAGTTTTAATTTGCAAATCAGGCAGGTAGAATGAAGAGTACTAAGCAGGAGAGTCTTGGGGGAACCATAGTCACACAGAAATGTGTGTGTGGTATTTATGTGAGTGTATGAGAAATGGGAGTGTGTTGGGAGACGCGGATGGTATATTTTCAATTTAGAGGGTGAATGACTTTCAGCCTAAAGAAAGGCAATCCTCAGGAGGCCTCACAGTCACCCATCAGGAATATAGTACACACCTCAATCTTTATCATAGGCATAACACTTCAGATATTAAAAGACCATGCTTGGTTTTCTCCTTACCCTATAGGAGTTCAGATAGGCACAGTTCTTGCATTTTAAGCCCAAACAACTACAGAAAACCATACAGATAAGGACCGTAGGACAACTGAGCATACGCAGAGCTCAACAAGGAATGAGAAACATGAGAGAGGTCCTGTGGGAGCCCCCCTCTGCCAACCGCATCACCCAGTACCAGACCAGCACTCATAAACAGGCTGCCATGCTGCTCACAGGACACTCACGTACCTCAGTGGTTAGAGAATAACATCACTTGCTTTGTCATCTACAAACACAACTTTTCAGCAGGCACTGGGGCATTGCTGGCCAAACAGTGTCTCAGGGCTGATGGTCATTTGGGCGGTGAGAGTACTTTGCTTGGAGAGACACTAGTACTTGCTTCTGACTCCACTGGACCTTCTCTGTGCCATGTACCTTGGAGCCAGAAACCTTAAAAATTGTCTACTAGTATTATGCCTCAATCTAAAAGCAAAGCAAAACAAAACAAAACAAAACAAAACAAAACAGTGAGCTGGAAAGCTGAGTCCTTGCTGAGCCCAAATAGCTTTGTTGGCTTTGCGCAGTGGGAATGCATGGGCGGAGCTTCTTCTGTCATGCTCTTGGAATGAAGCGCTTTGAACAGGAGTCAGTGATAACAGTCTTAATCACTTCATAGGTCTCTTTGGAAACTTGCTCTGGGACTTACTAATGATGATAAAGAAGCCAAACTAAAATGCCAGGGTCCTGCCCCTGTTTTCAGAGAGTCTATATACCTTTGGTGGAAAGAATTCAATATATCATTCAGAAGAAATTTATAATAATGATGAGTATTTGTAGTTGGATCAGATTTAGGACAATTCCATGGGTTCGGCGATTTTCTAACTTTGGGAAGCCCTCCGTATTTTCTCCTCCGTAGGGAACATCTCTGACATCTGAAGGCTTCTGAGAATTTCCGCAGTAGAGCGCTCCCCAGAGGACATCAGGCTACCCAACAACGAAAACACGCTCCCTGGTGAGGATTTTAGTGTCACGTTGTTCTGAGAGTGCATATCATAGTCTTCCTCTTCTATGTTCTCTACAAAACCTTTAGTAAAAACACTAAAATATTTTGAGGTGAAGAGGGGTGAGTTAATGCTTTGGGGTGAACGTGAAGAGTTACTAGGATATGTCAAAAGGAAAGACTGGCTTCGGGGACCAGCTAACCTGTGGATTCCACGCCTGAGGCAGAGTGAAGAGTGGTCTAACAGTGAGATGTTGGTCTGACTCCAGCTTAATTCTTTAATAGCTTCTGCTATAGATATGCTAATTATTGGAGGACTTCCGCGTGAGGCTTGAGTTTTTGGAAGAACAGCCACTTGCCAAGGTCATCTCTCCTGAAAGGGTGGGGGAAATACTCGTGTGTACAAACACAGGACTGTTTATCAAAGATTTGCAGGTGCCTCCAGACTGGTCAGGAGGAGTCAACAGACCTGGAACACAGAGATTTAGAGATCTGTGCTCTGCCTCAGACCCCTGCGGGCACCCAGATGTGGTATCAGTCACCTCTTGCCTCACCCATTTTCCCCTTCCTTTGATTTAAAAGAAGCCTGGTCTTTGGGCTGGGGAAGATGGATGTGAGGGATGTCTATTGCTCTCATCTACTCGATTGTGTGTCTTCTGAATCAGTAAACATTTCCTTATTCTCAACTTTGACCTCTTGAATATTGGCCTTTTGAAGCATCGGGCACACAAACTTTTGGGTCAGTAACAACGGGAGTTCAGAGGGGGGTCATGTAATGGAGGTGCGCATAGGTCCAAGAAGGCTTCCTAGATTGAAGGGTTAATGGGAGCTCTCCAAGTGTTCTAGTCACTGCTGTTCATGTAACAAATTACCTCAAAGCTTAGAGTCTGAAAACCATTGCACTTTGCTCACAACTGGGAGGGAATTGGAAGTCCTTGGTGGGCAGTTCACCTTTGGAGTGTCTCAGGTGTTTGCAGCCAGATGGTGACTGGGCCACAGTCATCTGAGGGCCAGTGTATTCGTGTTCTAGGGCTGCTGTGACCAACCACCACAAATCGGGTGGTATGAAACTACAGAAGTGTATTTCTCATAGATCTGGAGACTAGAAGTCCAATATCAAGGTGTCAACAGGATGTTCACACACGCAGACCCAGGGAAATGCCCTGAGACTGAAAACCTGCCAGTGTAAGTGGAAGGCAGGGACAGACAGAAGAAAAAGGCAGTCCACCTCAGTCTGGCGATTAACAGAATGTAGGGCAACTTACATTGGAGGCATGTCCTGGGCAGCTACAAGACAGAGTGGATATCATCTGTGCCACTGGGACAGGCGCCTAAAAGAATTCACCAGAATAGGGCAGGATGGATAGGGGAACTGGTATGTGACCTACTTCAGGTAAGAGAAAATGCCTTACATGCTTGTCCATGTCAGGACAATGATGTGTTCCAGGAACCAGCATGCTGTGGGTCACAGGGAGAGAGAGTGGTTTATGTCAGAAGAAAAGCATTGATTATGATCAGACTGTCTTTGAAGGGGTTTATGGGAAGCAGTCTCCGTTTGGGCCAGGTTCAGCTCGCAGGTTCAGCAGTGGTCACATCATAGAACAGCAGCATGATCTTTGTGAAGAAATAGTGAAGATCATTCCTTGCCTCTTCCTAGCTTCTGGTGGTTACTGATGATCCTTGGCTTATAGAGGGATCCCATCAATCTTTCCCTTTTTGTTACATGGCATTCTCCCTGTCTCCTTCTTCACAGGGTCATCTTCTCTTTGTATGTGTCACTGTGTCTGAATTTCCCATTTTTAAAGACACCAGTCTTCAGATTAGAGACCACACTGATCTAGTATGACTTAACTTAGTTATCTTAACTTAGTTATCTCTGCAAAGACCCTACTTCCAAATAAGGTCACAGTCACAAATTCCACAGATTAGGACATGAATATGTTTTTTGGGGGATCACAATTCAATCCATAACAGCTACTTAGGGCTGAATGTCTCAGGTGGTTCACTCCCATGGTTGGCAGTTGAGGCTGGTTAGGAGCTCAGCTGGGCTGCTGACAGAATGCCTAAGGGTGGTGGTGTGAGAGTCGTCGAACTCCTTATATGACTATTGACTAACTGCCCTGCCCCAGCAAACATCCTGATAACTAGCAGTAAGCCTCGTGGCCTTTCCTGGCCTTGTTCTAGAAATCATACTACACCATTTCTGACATGTTCTGCTGGTGGCAGCTGTCACAAGCTTGCCCAGAATCAAGGAGAGGTACGTGGGCCACACCTCCCAATGGAAGGAATGTCAACAACTTGGCAGACATGTTTGACAGTGGCCACACCAAGCAAAAGGGAATAAATGGTGCTGCTGCTGGTGCAGGTGAGATAATGAAATGAAGACCTATGATACGCCCAGGTCAAGGGCACTTTTAATTTTTGTGTAGTTGTTTCCAAAATGTTTGCTCGGGGGCAAATTGGTATGAACTTTTAAAGAGAATACACAGAAATGAGACAGGCATGCAATTTAGTGTAGAGGTATAATTAAACTCGGGAAAAATAACTACCCTCTCCTCCTTTCTCTCCACTGTTCTTTCCTTTCTTTGCTTTTTCCTCTCTTTCCTCCCTTCCTTCTTTCCTTTTTCTTATACTTTGGAATCTCCTAACATGTAGTGGAAGCATTAACACTTATATTTCATAATACAGAATCAAGTTTGGCTATTATATATGTCTGCCCATGATTCTTACTTATAAACGGTATCTGAATTCATGAATAAATTGATATTCTCTAATACATATTATAGCATCAAACAATTACATGCATATTTTATAGTTGGACCAATCTAATCATAGGTTAATCAATTATATTGCCTCAGTTGAATACCAAAGCTATATAGAAAAATCAAAGGATATACATCAAATATTGAAGGTAATAATCTGAAGCAGATAGTATTCTGGGATGATTTTTGAAATTTCCTTCTTTATATTTTTCTATAGTTTTTAAAGTCACCTCCACAGATACATATAACTTTTAGAAGATAGTAAACTATTAAGATGTTATGACTCTAATTTTGCTCAAATTTTTGCTTAAAAATTAGAAACAGTATTTTATCTTATTTTTCAGCAACTAAAAAGAACTTTTTTAAACGCCTTGGTATAACAGAGGTAAATTATTTAATTTCATACAGTACCTGGAAGGTGGTCTGGGGAGCTACTTCACAGTGTCTTTAGAAGAGCCTCTCAGAAGAAATAACATTTTTGCTGATTCCTAAAGAAAAAGAAGCCAGTTAATAAAGAGCTGAGCCAGAGCATTCCAGGCAGAGGAAAACGCTCAAAGTCCTGGGGGAGCAAGTACGCTGGGCTTGTTTGAGGAACAGTCGGATGGTTCCTGCGGCTGAAGCACAGTGACGAGTGGGGGAGCATCTGAGATGAGGATGGAAAAGGTGTCAAGTGACCCAGATTTCCTATGGCAGCGGTTGACAAACTTTTTCTGTGAAGGGTGAGATCGTTACTACTTTAGTCTCTGTAGGCCATACAATACAAACCGTTCAACTCTGCCATTGTGTGAGAAGTAGCCACGGACAATATGTAAAAAAATCAGTGTGGCTGTGTCCATTTACTTTATTTTTCCATCCTGTAATTTGAATTTTATGTCATATTCATGCATCATTGTTAGCGTAGGCAGCTACTTAGTTGTTGACAAAAGAAAAGGGAACAAAACCCACAAAGTCTAAGCCTGATTAAGTCTGGAAGTCAAATTCTTCTGCTGGACACATGTGCAATAGAAACTAGATAGTGCAGGGGGGAAGTATGCGCACGCGCAGTAGGGACCAGATGAAGCCGGAGAACTTTGCGGCATGCGCAGTAGAAGGCAAATAATGGCAAAATAAAAAGTTGGGGTCTAGACTGGGAAAACCTGAGGTAAAGACTAGGTTGGATAGGGGGAGGGCCCAGCACACACCCCGGAAGGATTAGGAAGAAGATTGGCTAGTTTGAAAGAAAGCTTGAACTCTCCCAAGCTTGGGGTAATACAGTCAATGCTTAACAAGCACGTGCCAGGTGTGTGTTGGTAGATTCACCCCCCCTTCGTCTGCTCGTGTTCTCTCTTCAGAGCAGCCTCGTTGCTCCAAGAGCGGCCCAAGAGCAGAGCCCACGGGAGCGGAGATGGGGGGGGGGGCGCGGACTGCCAGAGTCCCAGACGGTGGCGTTGCGGTTCCGAATGCCGGCCCTCCTGGCAGGGCACAGGGCTCGCCAGGCCCAGGACTGACTGCACAGCAAGACGGAGCTCAGCCGTTTGGTGGCGCCGAGCCACCGGGCGCCTGGGGACACTCCTTTGTTTCCACTCCGGTAAATCTTCCCCCTCACTTCATCCTCCTACGCAGGGGTCCCCAAAATGTTTTTCTCATGAATCCATGGAAGAGTCCTGTTTCCACCAGCAACATCATGAGAACTTCTTTGAATTTTTTCAGCTATTTATAAATGGAAAGTTCATCTTTCTGTTACAAGTTGTATAAAAACAGGCAGTGGGCCAGCCCAAAGATCACGATGAGAAACAAAAATGTTTTCTAAGAGCAATAGGAATTTGTTGAAGCATTTTAAGGAGGTGAGGAGAGGTGTCTGCAAAATTATTTCTTTCTTACTTTCAAAAATTTACTTTGGGGACGCTGGAGAGTGAGTGTAGGGGCCTTGAATGAAAATAGAGAGGCATATTAGGAGGCTGGAGCACTGGACCAGAGGCCAGTGGTGGGCTGGAGGAGGGTGGCTGTCAAATCTATGGGCACCTGCCTCTATGCCTAAGAGAATTAATGAGCATTCAGACCCCACTGTGCACCAGGCCTTGCCCCGGGACTTTCTGTGCATTTCCTCTTGAAGCCAGGTGCAAATATCCACCCTTCCTCAAACAGTCCTATTTCCAGCTTTTAAGATTCCTGAAATTCTTGCCATTCTATCAGTTTTCAATAATAGCATTGTCTCTAGAAGGTTCCTGTTATCTGGGAGATTGATATGCTTACAAATAGAAAGAATCAACTTGCTTATAATTTCTAATTTGTCAGACAGTTTGCCTATAATACTTGAAATGCATCGACTGAAAGATAGGAACCAAGAAATGATGTGTTTTGAGTAGGCGAAGTAAAGTAGACCAGGGCAAAAATGTCTTTCCTGGAAGCTATGGCACTGGCAGTCAGTGGTGGGGGGTGGGGGCAAGCTGTTATTTGCTGAATTGTGTCCCCCTCCAAATTATATAGTGAGGTCCTAACCGTCACTACCTCAAAATGTAACCATGTTTGGAGATGGGTTTGTTTTTTTTTAAAGAGGTAATTAGTTTCAAATTAAGTCATTAGGGTGTGCCCTAATCCAATGTGACTGTTGTCCTAATAAGAAGATTAGAATACTTTTGGGACAGAGGAAAAGGCCATATGAAGGAACAGGGAAAGGGCAGCCATCTACAAGTCAAGGAGAGAGGCCTCAGAAGAAACCAACCCTGCTGACCCCTTAATCTTGGGCTTTTAGCCTCCAGACTGCGAGGAAAACATTTCTGTGTTTAACTTGCTCACTTCATGGTGTTTGCTGTGGCAGTTGTCGGAAACACACACACTAACCAAAAGCAGGTGTGGAAGTGTTGCTTATTATAGAGGGATTCTTTGGGCCAGCATTGGTTGCTATTATAATTTTACTGAGTACGATTAGGGCTAGGACATGGGAACAACTTTTATGATCTTAAAATGCATTTTCTTTATCTTTGTGCTTATAGGAGCAAAGTGGAAGCTGAGGTCCCTGTTCGCTACGTGCTATGGAGTGCTGGACTACAGCAGGTAGGTATCCTTAACACGTTCAAGCTCAGCGAATCAGGCTCATCTGGCTTCATTGCTCATTTGTTTGTCTGCAAAACTGTTGGACTGACATTGCTGTTCTGTGTCAAAAGAAGGTAGTGTCTTAGCTTCACGTCACCTGTTAAAGATGATTGCAGAATATAGTTACACCATCCTTCTATTTTGTACTTTAATGTGGATTTTACTTAGGAAATCTGTGTGGCTTTCCTAAGTAAAATATGAAGAATGCTTGGCAATTTGAATTCTGTTTGAAATTGCAGCCACAGCATGCTAACCTCCTCCAAATTCCTTCTTTCCCTCTCACAGTCTCTCTTTCCATCAGAATTAAAAAATTTTTACAATTTTTTTTTCAAAATACATGACTGCATAGCTAAGTATTCAATTCCCTGCTTGTTCTTGGGGCCATATGGAGGTAGAATAAGGAGCACAGAATGGAGGGAAAGGAGAACCTAGGAGCCGGGATGGGTTGTTCTCCTTTGCCTGCTTTGTTCCTCAGCTCTGTCCTCTGCCCCTGTGTGCCCTGCTGTGCAACAGGGAGCCAACCCCAATGGACTGTCACCTGAGCTCTTGTTCTCTGCTTTTTGGTTGGCCTGTCCAATGGGAGGCAGTAGTGAGGAGGGAGGAAGGCATGGAGAGGTCTGGGTACTTATGTCCTCCTGCCCCTACATGCCTTGCCACAGTTCCTGTAGTTTCTCTGCCTGTGGCTAGAGCTCATGTTAGTTGCCCTTCCCTTTGCCCTTTTAGGCTTTGGAGTAGTAACAACTTTCCTCTCTTCCATTGCTGCTCCCTAGGTACTTCAGTATTCCTTCTTACTTCCTTCAACTTTGCTGATTGTCTTTTTAGTAACTGTACTTGGTTGAATCTTTACATAAGCAAATGCTGGAACCCTGACTGATAAATAGACTTATGGCTTAGAGGATGTTTGCTTGCTTATATTAGATCCCTAATATAAGCAGTACCAGGTACTCTGACAAACTGGTATCCTTTCTCCTTCTGCCTACTTTATAAAGACAGAATATAGGATAGGCCCTCATTATTATCTTATACCTTTTTAATCATTCATGCATATACATTCTTGTGGTTTTCACCAGGCACACATCAGCTAGGCTAGGAAGAAGTGGGGATGAAGTCCCCTGTGTGAAGTAATAACAGTTGTGTATGTAGCTCTGGTAAATGTTTAAAAGCCAGCTTTCTTGGGGAGGGAGGAGCCCTGATATGAAGTGTTTGCCATTTTCCGTGGGGTAAATTTTCCACCATGGCCAGTTTCAAACCACCAGTGTGACATCATTGAACGTAAATCGGGAAGAGATGCTACCTAACCATCGGCTCTTGCTAGCTGGTACAAGCTGGTTCTGGCACCCTCCTGTTCATATCCAGCTACAGACAGACTGGGAGGAGCACTTTTATATTACAGTGGGAATTTAACAGGTTAAAACATACAGTAAAGTAGTTTTTCGGGAAAGTCATTGTGCAACAAAATGGGTATTACTTAGTAGGTGACCGTAAATAGGAAGCACAGGTGTGTTTGTGTTCTCAGGGCAGGGTACAACTGCTGTTCAGTCATTCCAGGTTTCAAATGCAAGTTGACAGCAGCCTCCTGACTTCAGGATCCTGATACATTGTCGCTGCCTCTAAATTATTGAGTATGCTGGTGTATTTTTGTAAATACAGCTTTAGTTATTGCTTGAGGGTTTGCTCTTTTCCCTTCAATTCAGTTTTATATCTAATTAGCAACAAGGGTGGTGTGGTAAAAATGATCTAAACATGATAGGACAACCAATGCCGTTTTATTTGATGTACTCTGAATGTATTTCTGAAATGTGACCAAGGTTACATAACCAAGTCTTAGAATCCAGAATCTTAGACTCTTAGGAGTAAGATGCTATGTTTCGAGTGTTAAATGTACTAAGTATGTATAGTAGGTAAATATGGTGAGTATGTATGACAGACTTGTATAAATTATGTGAGAACCACTTATTATGCCTACCTTGTTACTTATATGTTCTATACAGTCTTTAAAAGAAAGTCACTCATAATAAGCATTAAGATCCTACTCTAAAGGATGCCGGTATAACAGACTTTGGTGATACAGATCAGAAATAATGCCCATTCCCAGGAGCTTGTGGAGGAAGAGCCCCACGCACACCCAGTTCCCTCTCCCTCTTCCTCTCGCAGTGGCCACTGCGAGCTCAGAGGCGGAATGTACCCAGAAGGTTGTAAACCCAGCGTTACAAAGTCAGAGGCTCAGAGAAAAGGAAATAACACCCTTCTAAGCCAACTGCTTAGCAACACATATGTGTCCGTGTGCACACACGCTCACACACACAACTGTATTCTGTAACAGCGTCTTTTCCTTCTTCATCGGTGTGGTTACCCAGTGTGAACTCTGCACGCATCTGTAATTCACAAATAAGTAATGTGAAGAGTCAGGCCATCTCATCGCTGAAATTTCTGATCTAACCTCAGTATTGTTTCTGCAAAACATTATACTTGGAGATAGAATTTTCCTTAGACCCTTTTACCAGAAACCAATAAAACAGGAGTGTTGCCACTATTGTATTTCAAATTTGCCTACTCAATCTGCTGTTATTTTTTTCAGCTTTTTTAACTTTAACTTTTTAATTTTTCAACAATTGACATGCAATATTATAGTGTTAGTATGTTAGTGTATGACCCAGTGATTAGACATTATATAATTTACTAAGTGATCACCCCAATAAATCTAGTACCCATCTGACACCATATATAGTTATTACAATAGTATTGATTATATTCTCTATGTTGTGCTTTACATACCCACGAGTATTCTTTAACTACCAATCTGTACTTCTTAATCCCTTCACATTTTTCACACAGTCCCCCAACTCCCCTCCCCTCTGACATCCATCAGGCTGATCTCTGTATCTGAGTCTGTTTCTATTTTGCCTGCTAGTTTATTTTGCTTTTTAGATTCCACATATAAGTGGAAATCATATGGCATTTGTCTTCTTCTGTCTGACTTATTTCATTCAGCACAATACCTTCTAGGTCTATCCCATGTTGCAGATGACAAGATTTCGTTCTTTTTTATGGCTGAGTCATATCCCATTGTATATACGCACCACTTCTTTATCCACTCATCTACTGAAGGACAGACACATAGGTTGTTGCTACATCTTGGCTGTTGTAAATAAGGCTGCAGTGAACGTATGGGTGTATATATCTTTTCAATGTAGTGTTTTGGGTTTCCTCAGATAAATACACAGAGGTGGAATTGCTAGGTCCTTCCATGTCTCTTGTTATATAGCCTTTCTTTCAAAGTATACTTTGTTTGGTATAAGCATTGCTGCCATAGAGTTTTTGTTTGTTAGTTTCCATTTTCATGAAATATCTTTTTCCATCCCTTTCCTTTCAGTCTGTGTGTCTTTTGATCTAAAGTAAGTCTCTTGTCGACAGCATGGGTAATGCTCATTTAAGAGTTTTGTTTTGTTATCCATTTAGCCTCCATGTCTTTTGATTGGAGCATTGAATCTATTTGCATTTAAAGTAATTGTTAGCTGTGCATTTATTGCCATTTTATTATTCATATTTTTTAATCTTTTTTTCTCTTTCTTCTTAAAGAAGACCCTGTACCATTTCTTGTAATACTGGTTTGGTGGTGATGAACTCCTTTAGCTTTTTCTTGTCTGGGAAGCTTTTTACCTGTCCTTCAATTCTAAATGGTAGCTTTGCTGGGTAGAATAATCTGAGTCGTAGTTCCTTGGTTTTTCATCATTTTGAATATTTCTTGCCAATCCCT
Organism: Anoura caudifer; assembly: GCA_004027475.1. Lineage (NCBI taxonomy): Eukaryota > Metazoa > Chordata > Mammalia > Chiroptera > Phyllostomidae > Anoura > Anoura caudifer. The sequence continues at coordinate 112,577 of PVKU01000543.1, forward strand.
TCTGGCCTGCAGGGTTTCTGTTGAGAAATCAGCTAACAGTCTTATGGAAGCTCCCTTGTAGATAAGTAACTGCTTTTCTCTTGCTGCTTTTAAGATTCTCTCTTTGTCTTTAACCTTTGGCATTTTAATTATGATGTATCTTAGTGTGGGTCTCTTTGGGCTCATCTTATTTGGGACTCTGCACTTCCTGGACTTGTATATCTATTTCCTTCACCCAGTTAGGGAAGTTCACCATTATTATTATTATTTTTCACACAGATTTTCCATTCCTTGTTCTCTCTCTCTTCTCCTTCCAGCACCCCCATGATGCAAATGTTGTTATATTTGAAGTTGTCCTAGAGGCTCTTTATACTATCCTCATTTTTTGGACTCTTTTTTATTTTTGCTGTTTTGATTATTTTTCCTTTGTTATCTTCCAAACCTCTGATTTGATCCTCTGCTTCATCTGCTCCACTGTTGATTTCCTATAATGCATTCTTCATTTCAGGTAATGTATTCCTCATTTCTGACTTTTCAAAAAATGTTTTCTATCTCTCTTTTTATGTTTCCTATCTTTTTGGTGAAGTTCTCACTACGTCATCTACTCTTCTGCTAAGTTCACCAAGCATCCTTATAACCAGTGTTTTGAAATCTGCATCTGGTAGATTGCTTGTCTCCATTTTGGTTAGTTCTTTTTCTGGGATTTTTTTCTATCTTTCATTTGGATTATCTTTCCTTGTTTCCTTATTTTGGCTGCCTCCCTGTGTTTGTTTCTGCATATTCGGTAGAACTGTTATGTATCCTGGGCTTAGCAGAGTGGCCTTATGTAGTAGGTGTCCTGTGAGGTCCAGTAGCACAGCCTCTCTAGATCACCTGAGCTGAGCACTCCCTGTGTGCCCCCAGTGTAGGCTGTGTACACCCTCTTGTTATATTTGAATCCTGATTACTGTTTGTACCTCAGTGGTAAGGGTTTACCCCCAGGCTGATTGGCTACAATGACTGGCTTTGACCACTGTGGAGGATAAGCTGTGCAAGGGCTGTCCCCATGGAGCAGATATTACTTCAGTGGGGCTCCAGTGCCAGCTGAGTCTGCCCCTTGAGTGTGTCACTCATGGTGGTGGATTGGTAGTGCTTTGACGTGGTCTGAAGCTGTTCACTGGTGTATTAGCTCTGGGGCATCCCAGAAAGTGGAAGCCAAGGAATGCTGCCACCTGTGTCCTTCCATGGGCCACCTGGCATGAACTACAAAGTGATCTGTAGATGGCTGCTACTTGTGCTGGGCTTGGGGGTGCCCAGGAGAGGCCAAACTGTGAACCAGAGCCAACTGCCACTAGTGCTAGGCCTGGGGCCACTCAGTGAGAGGTATGGAGCATACTGAGGTCAGATGCTGCGTGTTTGAGAGATTTTAGTAAAGTCTGAGGTGTGAACCAAGAGACTCCATTTGTATACAAGAGCCACTGGAAGCAGCTTGGGTTGGGTTTGTAAGTTGGGTGGGGTGAGGCCTCAGGGAATCACTAGGGTGGGGCAAGCAGTGTTAGGCAGGTTGATAGAGACTCAGATATGGCACCTGCTTGCCTGATCTGTGGGGAGAAGGCTCAGCAAAGAAACAATGTCCTCTGCCGCACTTCTGTGTGATGCCAGGCAATTCCATTCCTCCCCCATATCCCTGGTGCCTTTCAATCTGATGTTCCATTGCTGGAGCTCAGAGTGAGTTAGTCTGAGTGAGTCCATGTGTGAGCCCCTTAAGAAGAATGCCTGGAACTTCAGGAGACCCTGTCTCACTTAACCACAATCCCCGCTGGTGTTTACAGCCAGAAGTTATGGGAACTTGTCTTCTTGGCACTGGAACTATTTTGGTAGGTTATCTGTAATGACACTGAAGTGAGGGCAGATTCTAATGGGAGCTATGTCACCATTTCTGTTGGCCTAGTGATCACCACCATAAATTTCATTTGTATCTTCCTTCATTGCTTCTTTCCTTTAGCTCTGCACACCTGTTCTTCTCCCTTAGGCTCTGCAATGGTGAACAAGTTGAAAGAACATCTGTAACATGCATTGAATGTAGAAGCACAGCCAGCCTTCCATAGTTTGGGTTTATCCTAGTGAGGTTTATAACAAAGCTAAACACATCACTCCTCAGTGGTATCACCTTTCCCAATATGGTGCTGGCCACGTTTTCGTTCCCCTGGAGAGACGTAGGACTTGCCTGCTCTGCTTTCTGTAATCTGTTGATTGTGCTGGTTGATAACTGGAGCTGAGGACCCAGCAGTCTTCAGTTCTGCACTAGCAGTAAGGACAGGGACACCAGATCTCTTGAACTCAGTCATACTGTGATTTCTGTCTGCCCCAGAGCACCTCATCTGTGAAAGAAATGAAGGCAGGAACCGTGGCTTGCTTTGGTAATTGTCAGTCTTTCACTGATAAATTAAGATTCTGAGGATTGAAGAAATGGAATCTATAAGATACTCTATGGGCAGAGAACCAAATAGCTATTTCCTCATCACAGTGTTAAGTAACTTGTGTTCACCTGAAAAGAAATTTAGATGGAAGGTTGCAGCTTCTTCTAGAGGTGTGGTCATTTTCCATCCAAATTAACTCCAGTCTCAGGTGAACCAAACTTGGAAACTGTCTTTCATTTCTATAAACATAAAATTCACATTAGCCCTGAAGAATTTCTAGAAAACCAACCCATTCTTTTAATTGCAAGCATTAAAAACAAGAAACTATCTTTCTTTTCTCCACAGCTTGCATTGTCAACATGTACTGAACATGAGGGGTGACATCTGCTCGGGCAGCTTCGCAGTGAGCCAATTCTGGTGACCTCCTCTCAGGTTTAAGATGCAGTCACTGGCTGTATGTACCCTCAGCATTCATGTGACTGGGCACTGACAATCCACCAGGATTATAAGCAGCTGCCATTTCACTTTTATTTACTAACTACATTTTATTTATTGAGGGATTTTTTTTCTTTGTAAAATGCATGTATCTTTTTTTTTTACTTGGGACTTGTTTTTATTTTAGAAGGGCATCTGCTGCTTTAAATCTGGAAATAATTTCCAAAGTTAGTTGTCAAAATTGTCAGCAGCCCTCATTCTCCCTTCTGTTTTTCTGTCTTTCTCGACACTTTTGGAGCTTCTGAAGCACTGAACCAGAATCTTCAGGTGGAGGATTCTGGGTCATTCAGCTAAATTTTCCTGTGCAGAAGTAAATAGACTAAAAAGTGAATGAAGCTTAAATTTCAGGGCCTGTCACTCTTTCCAAGGCAATGAAAGGTCCCCAAATAATGCATTTATCTGAATTGACATATTTCTGAAAACTTTTCTGATTTTATATGTTTTTTCTTAAAAAGTACCCCCACTGCAAGTGCAGTGGTCTACGCTTCAAGTCCTACAAAACTTGAGTGCATCTCTGACCTTGTGGCCATGTGAGAGACCCCCGGACCTGTGTGTGTCTTCCTCTCCTGGCCTAGGAAGTGGAAAGAGCCATGTATTCTGTTTCTGCTGCTCCGTCCTCAGGAGCTGGGCTAGACTGACAGACCTACGATGCTCAGATCGGGCCCTGTAGTAGTTATCAACATTCTCCCCCCTCAGCATATTACATTACTCAGGGTTTCCAGAGAAACAAAGCCAGTAGGATATATATGTCATATATATATGAATTCATATATATATGACATATATATGAATCATATGATTCATATGTATTATACAATGTTTATTATAAGGTACTATTATAATATATATGAATTATATGATTTCGCTCATGCTATTATGGAGGCTGGCAAGTCTCCATAACTCTGCAAGTCTCTGCAGGGACATTAACCTGCAGAGTTAATGTCCCATTTTAAAATCCACCACCAGGCAAAAGAATTCTCCCTTACTTGTGGGGAAGGTCAGACTTTGGTTCTATCCCAGCCTTCAACTGATTGGATGAGATTCATCCACATTCTACAGGGCAACGTGCTTTACTCATTATATTGATTTAAATATTAATCTCATCCCAACATCCTCAGAGAAACATTCAAAGTAATGTCTGGCCAAATATCTGAGCACCCTGTGGCGTAGTCAAGTTGAAACCTAAAGTTAACTATCATACCCTGGCAACTGAGTGAGCTGTTACTTATGGTGAGCTGGCCTGTTAATATCTGGGTTTGCAGTAACCCACTCTTTAAAAACTATGCATGCAATTTTATTGTAGCAAGCATTATTAAAAAAGTTATTGTATGCCCTATAAACATAAAGGAGGGAATCAGGGGAAAAATAGGGTCTTATCTTTGAGGAACTTGCTGTTTAGGTGTAATCCTATAACGAACCTGCTCATTGAAACAAATCAAAGAGATTCAAAGGTGAGGCAGTGATTTAGTTCAGCCCAGGGCAGAGATTCGAAGAGGTCTTCAAGGGAGGCAGAGCTCTCTCCAGAGAGAAATATTCAAGAAAGACTTTGAGCAATATTTGAAGCTAAATTAAAAACAAACATAGCAGTTGACTTGCCACGGGCCTGGAACTGGGAATTGCTGGTGGATCTAAATATGTCCAGAGGTGTCCGAAGAACACTGTGATATCCTGGTTGGTTGAAGAGCTGGGGCCATGTTGGGGCTGGAGAGGCTACCAAAAAACAGGTCGATGGGCTGTGGGTTTGCAGAATAGGAATTGAGTGTAGTTCCTGTGAGATTTTGAATTGACAGCTGGCTTCTTACAGCAGAGAACTGATAGTTAGTGACTTCTACATGGAATAGCAGCTTTGTACAATAAACAGAATTTTCATCGCAGTTTGCTTTGCTCTTTTAACAACTCGGGAGCATGGTTCTTCCTTATAGTTAGCCTGTGTCTGTCTTTGAAAACTATGACTTTTTTCCTGAGGTTGAGAACTTGCCCCATATAAAGATAGTCATTTTGACCTTAAAATGCTTATGAACCTTATTTATATTATTATGCCTTGTGTTGTCTGTAATAACTATAGAATTAAAAGTTTAATTCCCTTCCCTGTGTCAGGGGTTTCAAACTCTGCCTTAAGAATAGTTCCAGGGGGAGAGGAAAAGTTTTGTGTCACAAGTTGGTTTCTGTTTAAAAAATTGTTGGAAGAAAGAGATTCCTTATTTTATTTTTAAAGAAAACCATTGCCATAGGTTAAAATTGATAGTTACAGAGAAAACCACACTAGATGAATAAAGCTCAGAAAAAGTGTGTGTGCATGTGTTTTGAGGGGGGAGGGAAAGGTGATATAAAGAGATCATATGATTTGCCGGAACACTTCGATAGTGAATCTTACCTGTTGTACCTCTAACACACAAAATGAAACCCAGGAGTACATAGTGGCAGAGACCCTCAGAAAGTCACAAAGCAGCCATCAACTTTATGGGGTTAGAGACTGAAGAAATTAATATTTTAATTTTTCTCATATCTTTCGGCAATATGCTCTAAAACACCTAAAGCAAAAATTGAATCATATTCATTATTTAGTCTGGAATTTAGTTTTACTTCTTATTAAATTGATTATTTAGTCTAGAAAACACTGTATCTTTAAAAGTCAGTATAATTGGTTTCATTCTTTCGGATAAGTCAACTGGTCCCTCAGGAGCGTGCAAAACAAGACTGTGATGTATTAACAGAGGCTCTAGGATGGAAACTCTAGCTTTCTGTACAAATCTGTTGTTTTTATAATTCAGGATGGTATTTGGATTACTAGAAATCCATTTCAGATTCTCTCACAGACTTAATCTTTGTACGACCTCGCCTCCCCACGCTTCAATAAAACCCAAACCTTTTCCATCCAAATCAGGTGTTGTCAGCCAGGGGTGATTTTGCCCCCTGGGACCCCTGGCAGTGTCTGGAGACACTTCTGTGTGTTACAGCTGGACAAGTGCTACTGGCCTCTAGTGAACAGAGGCAGAAAAGCTGCTGAATGGTCCACAATTCTACAACACCCAGGGGGATTCTCTTTAACAAGGAATTGTTTCATTCCAAATGATAGCAGTGCCAAGGCTGAGAAACCCTCGTCTAAATAGATCTCTCAAGGCTTATTTTGTGTTAGAAACTTGGTTAGTTGTCCACTTTTAAATGCCTTCTTTGCTTTAAAAAATGAAAGGCAGCATCCGTGATTTCAGCCAAAAAGTATATGCAAGTATTTAGCTTAGTTCCAAATGATAAATACCGCCTCTCTTGTAAGCACTCTTAAAATACCAAATGCACTCAGTCCAGTGCTTGCAGATGACATGAACAGAGGCCGTTTGCCCTAAGAGGGAAAGTACTGATGCAGGAACTTCTAAGTAGTGAGAATAGCCGACACAAGGACCACATTAAAAGGCAATTTGGGGCTTCACACTTATCCTCTACTGACCTTTACTTTGACATTGTTGACAATTTTCATGTAATACCTGGTAAAAAAAAAAAAAAAAAGATCACCCTGGTTCTCTGAAAAACAGGGACCAGTTTACATAAAATTCCACCACCTGCTTCAGTGCAAATGATAACACCTACCCGCAAGCCATGTCCTTACAGGATTCAAGGGGAGCTTGTGGCTTGTCCTTTCAGCAGCCTCCCCACAGATGAAAAGTAAAAAATCGGGCGTCAGTGAGTGAGTGCCCAGTAAATGCTGTTGAGGGATCAGCTTCAGATCTGGGGTGAATTTGTTCCCTGACTCAAATTCCTCTTACTTTGGCAGTAATCACCATTTCCTTCTAGTCCACCTGGGCTGCTCCAACAGAGATACGGTTACACACATAAGCAAAGAGAGTGAGATTATAATTTTTGAGCATTTGCAGGAAGGGAATGCTTGGAAAATTAAAAATCGTGTTTCTTACAATGAACAAGGAGGGATGTTCAAAACAGCCCACTGAGAAATGTTTATCTTCAAGTTTGCCTGACCTTGTTTTGACATCAAATGTACCTTCTTATCTGCCTCATGATGAGAGTTTTTCGTCAGCTCCTGCAAAATATTTTGACTACAGTGAAAGCTGATCTATTTTGTTTTGCTGAAATGGATTGGGAAACAAAACCATGTGAAAATTTTCAGGATAAAAAAGAAGCCTAAATGGATCACGGTTTGCGTTAAATTCACGAGTTCTGTTGCCACAGGGCACTGTGTATAAACTGCAAATGCGAGCTGCATTTAACTCCAAAAGGTAGTCCCAGCACGTGTGTGACTCAGAGACCTGTGCCTAAGTTTTCACTGTGTGCTGCCGAGTCTCGGGAAGCTACGGAGTGGCAAACCCCGGCCTGAGGGGCGGGTGCGGTGCTTGCAGAAGGCCTCTTACCCCTCCCAGGCTGGGCCAGAGGGTAATGTGGCCCCACTGCTATTGATAGCCTTGGTACCGTAAAGGAATGAATGTGCAGAGACTGTCATTGGGTCCTTTGATAAAAAGGGCCAATCTAGAAGAAAGAAAGCCAGTTCAGCCCGAGGAATCATGTAATCAGAACCACACAGGCAATGGGACACTTAGCTGTTGGCTCTCAAGGCAGAGTCCACTCAGGTGACAAAGCAGCCTTTTCCAGGTCATCCAACAGGGAAGGGCAGTGAGTGACCCATGGCAACGGGGCCCCGCAGTAGGTCATTATATAATTAGCTCTCTGTTACTCAGGGACGGGTTCCACAGCTCACGTACCATGTTCCTTCCTGCTGTCTGACCGTTAGCCAGTTTGGAGCTTAATGCCTCCAGGAGGTTGTTGGTCTTCCTGAAGAGGAGTTAAAACTCTACCCTGGTGACAATTAAAAAGCAAGGTGAGAGGTGCACGTGTGTTCTTTATTTCCATAGTGATATTAAAATATTACTTTCTAATTGAATGATATCCTCATTTGACTGAAGATCAGTGACATTCAGGAGTTTTTATTCAATTCTCAAACCCCTTACTAGTCAGCAGGAGCTCAGCAGGCCAGAAATGACCAGTTACTTTTCCTTTCTTGGACTAGTCTGACTGTGCAAAAGTGCTTAGCCCTGAGAGACTTGAGGTTGGTGCTACTGTTAGGCAGGACAGACAGTAAGCCAAGGCAGGGGGGAGGAGGGAGACATGTCTCACCCACTGACTCAGCAGTCCTGAGCCTGGTCTGACAGTATTGCCAGGTGTTACGACATCACGGGAAGCACCATGCTGACATGGGAGGAGGGCTGTCCTTGAAATTCTGTGTGTTGTTTCCACTGCCTGGGAAAGAAAGCCTCTGAGCCTGTGCTTCTGCCTCAAGGCCTGAGAAGCGGGAGAGGGTCCATAGTGCCTAAAGGAAGAGGCCCATAAAACAGCTTTGGCTAATTGCCTACCTCTGGTCACTATCTGTTTTACAGGGAGTCGCTAATGCTTACAGAAAGAGCCCATAAATAACTTTGGGTGACAGCCCCAACTTTAATGACCTGCCTCCTATCACATACCTGTCTTACAACAAGATGTACAAATGGAGTCTGGTGCAAGATAGGAATTCGGGCTAACAGACCCCCACACATGCCTAAGTTTGGGTAGTCACGTCACCCCCAAGAAAGCTGGCACCGCCTTTACCCACCAATCAATATGTAACTTCTTCACCCCACCCTACCGACTGCATAAGTCCTCAGAACAAAGGACCTGCTTCACTTGCCATCCTGGCCTTTGGCTGCCCTTACCCTGCTTTGCCTATGCCTCTCAACCCCCCACCTTAGCTAGGCCCCGTTCTCTTCCATGAGAACAGATCACCATAAATCCTGCTTACATGGTAATAGATTCGCTGATCTGTAATTCTTTACTGCATCAGTGAGAAGAACTGAGTTTCTGGGAGTTTCTCCCGTAACACTACCTTCTCAGATGAGTGAATTAGTGAGAGAAACTTTGGTGGATTCTTAGAGCTGGAGAGGTCTTGGGTTCACCATTGTTTCAGTATTTGAAGAATTCCAGGACAAAGAAATAGAAGTTTATTAAAGGTCACAGGATACTGAATATGTTAAGAGGATAAAGCTCAGCTTCAGTATTCCTGCCACACACAAAAACAAAATAAAAGCACGCGCAAAGGACTCGAGGAAAGTTTCAGAGGTGCTGGGTATGTTTAGTACCGTGCCTGTCATGATGGTGTTGTAAGTGTAGGCATCTCTCCAAGCTCCTCAAGATGTAGACATGGAGTGTGTGTGATTTTTGGCATATCAATTACATTCCAATAAAACTTTTTTCTATTTCTGTAAACAGTGGTTTTAAAAATCTTTTTTCCAGCTTTGTTGAGATGTAATTAGCATTATAACATTGTGTAAGTTTAAGGTGTACAACAATAAAGCTTTTAAAGGAAGAATAAAAAGCAAGCATACACTGAGGCACTATGTTTATAATAAATATACCTCTCGAAAGACTTGTCTCCAGAATATGTAAATAACTCCTGCAATTCAACAATCAAAAATAAGTACTAAATTAAAATATACAAAAAACATAGACACTTCATTTTCTCACAGAGCTGTTTGTCTCATAGCACTTATTTAGATTTGCAACGATATATTCACGTGTGAGATCTTTTATTAAATTCCATCTCCAACACAAAATGGTAAACTCTAGAAGGGCAAGTTCTAGAGTTCACAAAAACATCTCTCACTGTGGAATCTCCACCTCCAAGCACAGTCCTGGCTGAATGTAAATAGTTTGAACAAAGAAGAAAGATGCACCCTAGGTATTTGGTCTAAGTTTACAGCTCTTTTTACAAACACTGTTTTGGAAAAAAAAAATCTAGTCCCATAATTAGACAATACAAATAGTTATGATAAAACAATAATTAACAATAAGTTATACTGAAGTGTTCAAAAGATTCAGCTATGAAATACAACTTTAGCGTGGTTTCTATGGACATACGCATATTTAGAATGGGCTTTTCTAAAACAAGACCCCTAATTGCTGTGATGAGCAGACTGATAGGTTGGTCCCCATGGCCCTCGGTTCACTGGCCACGTGGAGAGTCCAGAGGTTGGTGCTGCCTTCTTCTGTGAACTCACAGCTGAACGTGTAATCTACTTCCAGCTACGTGGGAATCGTTCTTCCCCTCCATCCTGTGCCACTCTGTCCACAGTGTTACAAGATTCCAGGAATCTGAGAAACTAATAAAATGTTTCTTTGTTTTCTTCTCAAACTGAGAATGAGACCTTGCTTATTCTGCGTTTTTTTGTCTCTAAGAGCAATGTTGGAATTTTCTTCCTTGGAATCAAATAGCACCCCCAGGCCAATTCACCCCGTGGCCTCAGTGTATGTTAAAGCAGGGGCTGCTGCACTGGGATTTCAGCCGACATTTACCCTGGGGCTTCTGAGAGCTCCCGAGTTTGCCTCCTGACGCTTCTGCCTTGTCTCCTCCTATAGGTCAGGTCTGGAGGAGTGAGTCCCCTGTCAGGGGAGATAATTGGTTGGTAAGGAGACTTAGTCATCAGGACTACTCTGCTGGTCTTTGAAGATGAGAGGAAAGGAGGAGGACGGAACAACAGGCCTGCCGCTCTGGTCTCTGCTGTGCTATGTGGGACGGAAAAGGAGCTTCAAAGCTCAGAATGTCTCAAAACTGCGATCAAGCTGAGCCTCCCCCCTGGCAGCCCACTGAGAGGCTGTTAGTGCTAGCAAATGCAGCTGACACTTTATTATTGGGGGGTGGGAAGGGTGCTAGGATCCTGTTATTTTGCTTGTGAAACATAAAAGCTTCTTTCATAGAGTGTCATCTTTGCAAAAGGCCACCTATTTCAAGATTCCATTTACGTACATAAAATGTCCCAAATAGGCAAATTCACGGAGACAGAAAGTAGATTCACTGGGTGTGAGAGGATGGGGGAGGGGGAGTGACAGCCATTGGGTGGGGCTTCTTTTTGGGTGATGAAGGACATCCTGGGTCAGACAGTGGTGATGGTTGTACAGCATAGCAAGTATACTACAAATGCTGAATTGTATACTTTAAAATGATGAATTAGGAATTATATCAGCAACAAAAAATGGTATGTCATCTTAAGGTGAGGACTGGTGAGCAGCAGCTTTGGAGGTGACCGGTCCTGCAATGTTCTCCGTAATATAACGGCAGCTCATGCTCATGTGCCAGCCATTGTACGAAAGACCTGACGTGTCCATGTGTTTAATCCTGGCAACAGCTCCCAGAGGTGGGTGCTGTCATTGACTCCACCTAACAGATGAGGGAACTGAGGCACAGGGAGATCAGGTGACTTGCCTAAGGCCATACAGCTGGTGCATGGTGGCAGAGAAGGCCCCCTCCAGGCAGTCTGGCTCCAGAGTGCGCATCTGGACCCCAGGCTGTCCTACTGTTTGGATTCCAGCAAGATTGCTTCAAGCAGGCTGTGGAAAAGGCCATCCTGAGAGCTTATGTGAGTGCAAGAACTCAGGGTAGCCCCGCTGAATGTTGGCACATGCTGAGCCTGCAGCAGAGGTTATCTGCACAAGCAGAGTAGCCTCCCTGGCTGTTGTGCCAACCCTGAAGCTCGTCAGCCCATTTGTTCCCTATTTGTTCAGAGCTGGGGCACACAGATGTCCTTGCTGCAGATTGGTTTGTGCAGACCCACCTCCAGCTCTTCCAGATACCCCCAAGGGCGGGACTGAGGCAGCTTGGCACTAGCGTCTGAGGCAGTCCTGGCAGCAGTCTTGATGTCATGACCTTGAGGGTTAATGTGTGCACACGACACCACTCAGTGTATGTCCTTGGTAAGAAATACGCATTAGAGCTGTTTTGCATGCTATTTTGTGCTCTTAAAATCAGGCATACTGATGTCTGAATGAAGGGAAAATGAATCATCTTGGATATTTTAAAATGGCTCTCATTTTAAGTCAATAATACATAGAAATAATGATCTAGCTACTTTCCATTTTGTTGAATATTTTTAAAGTATAATTTCCAGTGTTCTAGTTTATTTTTAGAATCTTTTATTTCCTAGCAAGTGAAACATAGATACTACTTGGCACCTGGAGGTCTAAATCATGTGGATTGCGAGGCAAGATAGAGCAGAGTAACAGCCCTTGTCTGGGTGGGAAGCCCTGCCTGGCCCCTTAGCAACAGTGTCGCCTTGGACAGGTTTCCTTAGCTTCTCTGTGCTTCTGTTTCTGAGTGTAGAAAGGGTCAGTCGTAACACCTGCTCCATAAAGGTGGTCTGTGGTTTAAATGACCTACCAGGGGCAAAGCTCTTAGAGAAGAGCTAGTTCAAGGCACACAGTATGCTTCTGTTCATACTAAATCTGGATGCTTCCAATGTGATGCCCTTTGGACAGACAGAGCTCACCATCAGAAGGCATGTGCCAACACCTTTCTCCCAAGGGATGTGCACGTGTTTGCGGAGCTCTCCACATTCTCTTGCCCAGCCCCTCTATTATCAACAGCACACAGTTATTTAGCATTCGCATTACTAGGGGTCAGCACAGTCACAGGGCTTCTCAATCTCTATTGAGTGGCTTGCTTCCTTATCTGTGTCTCCCACAGACCCAAGAGCTCTTATCAGTAGAGATTATCTTGTTCACCTTTACAGCTATAGCTTTCAGCACAGTGCCCAGCACACAGTGGGTATCTAATAAATGCTTTTAAAATTAATGGCTGAGTAGACAAACTCCTGACAGAGAAGCAAGGGAAGCATCTGTGAACATGAAGCAAAGGATGAACCTTATTAAACTTTCCTGGCTTAGAAAGCACAAGTTGGCACCACCTGGCCTCTGTCTTATCTCGCCTCACTCCCCTCTTTGCCCTTGTTCATTCCTCATGCTCGTCAGGTCCCTGTGCCATGCAGGACAGCCGGCATGGCTTGCTTTGCTGTGTAGTGCACAAGGCCACTCCGCCAAAGGGGGTGTCGGGGGTAATGTCATGGGAGCTGCGAACACGAACCGCACATGTAATTGTAAATGTTCTTGTAGCCACATTAAAAACAAAAGTAAAAAGAAGCAAGTGAATTTAACAAAACATTTCATTTAGCTCAATATGTCCAAATAGTACCATTTCAACGTGTAATCAATATAAACATAATAGAAGTATTCTGTATATTTTTTTCACATTAAATCTTTGAAATTCATTGTGTATTTTATATGTGTGGCACTTCTCAACTTCGACTAGCCACATTTTGAGTGCTCAAAACCGGATGTAGCTAGTTGCTATAATATTGTATGATATAGGGTTGAGCCATTGACATTCCAGATAATGTAGAATTGTATGGACAAGTTTTCTGGAAACCGACAGTAAAAACTCTTGTTCTGTCAAAATAAGTAAAAATAACAATTTCCCAGTAGCAGCAAAGGGTCTTGAGGAGGTGGTGCCCTTTTTCTAATTTGCACAGAGATGCTTCTGGCCAGTAGCGGCCTTGCTGTCACTGGGCTTTTGCACATGCTGTTCCCCCTGCCTGGAAGTCCATCCCCCTTTGACTGGTCGATATCTGCTCATGTTTCTATTAAAGTATCATTTTTTTCCCCCACAAAATCTTTGTTCCATTTTCTCACAGAGCCCTGTTTCTTTGCCCCATAGCACTTATTTGGATTTGCAATGATATATTCATGGGTGAGATTTTTTTAATTAAATTCTGCCTCCAACACAAAATGGTAAACTCTAGAAGGGCAAGTTCTCATCTCTTTTTGCTCGTCAGGGAACCCCCAACTCTGAGCACAGCTCTGGCTTGCCTAGAAGGGCTCTGAAAGGTGTGCTTGGGACTGGCCTGCTGACTGCACGTGTCGGTGTCAGCTGGCCCCAGAGTTTGCGACACTCCCGTGCCTATGATCCCGGGGACAACTTACTCTGTGCCCAGGATCAGGCAGAGAGTGGACTGTTGTCTCTCCAGGGAAGAAAGCCGACTGTCCCCTCTCTGATTGCTCAAATGTGTTTCCTGTTCAAAAAGTATGGGAATTCATCTGACCAATTTCCCCTGAGCCTGTCCCAGGGCGCAGCTGCCTTAGCTCTTTATGGAGCTGGGCAGCTTCAAGTTTTATTTGGGATTCAATCAGGAGATTTAATCTTTAGTGGCCACTTTAAAACAAACACATTTTAAAGTAGGTTACTTGGTAGTATGGATAGCCAGCAACTCAGGTGCTAAAAAACTCTGCATTTTGAAACCTACTGGATTGTGCAAGTTCTTATCTGAAATCCAGGAGTTGGTGGTAAACTGGGGAATTGACTCAATTTGCTTCTTCCTTCCTATGGCAATAAATAAAATTCATGCACGGGGCAGTTATGAATAAAAGCTATAAATGAATTATGAGCACAAGGAAAAATGATTGCTAATCGATTAGCATTAATAATGCATATAATATTTTTAAAATTATTGTAATAATGTACATAATGTTAAGTGTAGTAGTTAATATTTGGGACTCTTATATCATCGAACTACTACCTGGGTTCAAATCCTGAACTTACCATTTATTAGCTGTTTGACCGTGTGTAAGTTATTAAGCTTCCCTGAAGCACAGTTTCCTTATCTATAAAATGAAGGATGAAACAAGAGAATCTGCCTCATAAGTGTGTTGTGAGAATCAAGAGAGCTACTGACCATATAGTGTTTGAGTAACATTACCCCAGAAGTTAGGGTTAGTGTTTCTGAAGGGGTTTGCACCTGTATCACGTAAAGAGCTGCTTACGGATGGACACTTCAGGGAATTAGGGTGCAGACACAGCCTTCATTTGAGAGGAAACAAACAGGGTCCAAAACCCACTATGTTTTGACTGTTCCTTGATTCTTCCTTGAGTAGGCTGGGAAAAAAAACAGTGTCAGTGAAGCAAGACCTCCTGTAAATAAAATAGAACTGATGGCTTTGGAGTGTTGGGCTAGATCTCTCAGAGGCCTCTTCCTGTCTCTGAAATTTTGGAATCTGGATTGCATGGCAAATAGAACAAATAGTTGAGAGGTGTAAAAGGCAATAGAAGTATTTCATAATTGTGACATGCTAGTGCTCGTATTAGCTAGTTTATTCTAACCAGATTCACTTGAACCTGCCCCCTCTGGGCTATACAGTTCTTGAGATCAGGAGTATATTTCATTATTTGTGGAACTCTCATAACTGGTGCAGTCCTTAAAACATGGCAGGCGCTCAACAGATGTTGGTTAAATAAATGAATGAATAAACAAATGAACAAATCAAGAAGTATGGGAATGGGTCAGGGCTGACTCACCCATCAGCTTCCCGAAAGTGAGTTGATACAAGAATTCACCTTCTGTCTGGTAAACTCCCTTCCCGGATGTCCCCAGGACATGTGTTCATTCATTCCCTCATTCATTCATCCTGTAAACATGCCTCGAGTGCTACTAAGTCCCAGCTAAATTCTGTGGATGCAAAAATGAATAACATTAATTCCTATCATTGAAGAGCTTACAATGTAGGGAAGTGAAAAAATCAATCCATAGATGATTATTATACAATGAAATTTATACTCTAAAAGAGGTTTTTAATAATGTATAATGTAGCATAAAGGAAGGAGTTTCTACTCCATGCACGGACACACATAGGGAATAACAAGGGGATAGGAGATGAGCTTTGAAAGAAGAGCAGAGGCCAATAAAAAAGGCAGGAGGGAGGACTTCGAGGTTGTGGCACTGTTTGGAATGAGTGGCATATGAGTGGCATTGGTAAGGGCCTGAGGTAGGACAGCTGCCAGGTGAATGGAGAAGAAGGGATGGAATGAAAGATGCTCCAGAGTAGTCCAAACAGAGCTTGATAATCTGGAGAGAGATGTGGAAGAAGGGAAGTGAGCCCAGTGCCACTCACTGAGCGTGGGGCATATGGTCCTGTCTCTTTAGAAGAAATCATAATCCTGACACTATACAGTACTCATTCCCTTAAACACTTATTTTATTTTTGCATATGTTGCTTTCAAGATATTTAAATACTTTGCTGTTAGGGATATGTTCTGATAGAGTTTTTGATCTAGTCACTCTCTCTAAGTTAACAGTCCTTCAATCTACATCTTGGGGCCCATGAGGCCTCCACTGGGAACACGAAAGGCCTATGCAGGCAGAGCTCCTGGCCACCCCTCTGGTGCATTATCAGTCACGCCTCCACCATTACTTGTTCTGACATGGGGCTGATGTCAAGAATTTCAGAAAGAGCCCTGGCTGGTGTGGCTCAGTGGATTGAGCGCAGGCCTGTGAACCAAAGGATCATGGTTCGATTCCCAGTCAGGGCACATGCCTGGGTTGCAGGCCAGTTCCCGGCAAGGGATGCACGAGAGGCAACCATACATTGATATTTCTCTCCCTCTCTCCTCTCTCCTTTCCTTCCCCTCTAAAGATAAATAAATAAAATATTTAAAAAAAAGAATTTCAGAAAGAGCTCCGGAGCTTTCTTATCTCTGAAATTGTTAGGTTAAATCTCAGTAACTCATGCAACATTTTTTCATAAATGTAAGTGCTTGGCCACAGTTCTGTGTTTATAGTATGTCTCTTTGTTTTGTTGTTTTATTTTTGTTTATTGTTTTGTTTTTATCTTGGAAAAATGTAGGTTATATCATGGGACTCATATTCATAAGCCTAGTATATTATGCCTGATTTTTTTTTAATGTGGATAAGTCTGTTTTAATTGCCACATATTTCTGTTCCCCAAGAAATGCACAACCTCACTCACAATGGTCTGTGTTTCTTTAATGAAGGAATTAGAATAAAGCATCTGGGACCAGAGCAGGCCACAGGGCCTATGTTGCTCTTTTGCCATCAGGCTCGATGAGGTGAAAAGTGAAGGCCAGCCACAAATCAGCTGAGAATTAACACAAGCTGTTGTTTTGGAGTTTTTGAAATATTTTCCAACTCTCATTGTGTGTTTTTGTGTTTTGTGCTCAAAATCCACTGCCAAAACCTCCCCCAGTGTCATCCCTTCCTGGGTCCCTGAGTCGTTTGGACGGCAAACCAGACTTCTCATAGGTCATTAATCTCAAAGAGATATGTTTGTTAAATATGAAGAGATGAACACATATTTTTACCACATTGAGGTTCACAAATTCATTTTTTAAAAATAAGATCTTGTCTAACTAAATTTCTGATCTACTTCTGATTTGCATTTTTAGGATAGTACCTCAAAAATGTATCTGAAATGAGAATAAAAAATGCATCTGAAATGAGAATCACACCCCTGTGGAATTAGTAGGTGCAGATGTTGGAGAGAGAATGGACAGAACAAGAGGGGGTAGCAAGTTAGTGAAGCACAGAGAGAGTGACCACGTAAGACACGTGCTGTTTTCTAGGGGTGGGGGTGAGTGGGGTATGTGTGTACTTTTTTTTTGTTTTTTACTGCCTGTGGACAAACTATGTCTGGGGAAAGTCCTCTACTTACATCTCTTATGTTGAACACTGTGAATTTTCTGTATGCGTTTCCCTTATGTAACGATTATTAAGTTTCCCACATAATTTCTTTTTTCTCCCTGTGTTCATGGGCACTGTACTAAAGCTGATTGCAGTGAATCCTGTGTGTTAAGTACTGAGCACTAATTTCATTTTTCTTTCTTTCATTCCTGTAGGCAATGGAATGACATAGATATGGATGCCTTTGGGCCCCAGGAAAATAGAAAACAGAGGTTGTCTATCTTTGCCAAGGAGATTGATGTCTTAGTTGACATCTGGGGCACATGGGAAAAGTTGCTTCTCTGTGGCCCCACAGCTCCTTTCTGCTTATCCGCTCACATGGTCCTGATCTGGTTTCTTTCATTATTACAACAAGGGAATGTTAGGCTTTACTAACTCCTTATTCAAAATGCCCTTGAAGAAAGACAATGAGGTGCCAGAAAATAATAGACTCACATTATAGTTCCTCCGCAAATCTCTTAACTGTCCTTGGAAAATGTTACTGTAATTGACTCAGTTTCCTTCTTTCTTGGGGATAGTGGGTGTTACAGGCATCTAAGGTCTACCTGCATATCTAGATGCTTTTGATACCTTGAGTAGTCAACACAATAGTAAGATGTTTTCCATAATGTCTCTTTCATATTTCATATTGCCTCATTGAATTTCAAAACTTCTAATAAAAACCACTAACATCATAATTTAATGTTAGCTCTGTTTTGCAAAAAGCCAGTTCCATCCTGCAGCAGAAAAAAAGGAAGGGGAAAAGTTGTTCTAAGTGTTAGGCTGTTTATTTATTATTGTTTAAAGTCTGTGTTCTGTTGTTTCTTTGTTTATTTTTAAACCTGAAATCTGTTTTATGACATAAAGAATATGAAAGGGTTTGGAAGGAAAAAGAGAAAGATCTCTGAATACATGACTCCAAATATTTTAAATCCCTTTGGGATGCACAGATAAAATCTTCTGCAGTTTGTGTGTGGGATCTTGATTATGTAGCTATGAATTATTTAAACAAAGTTTATGCAACATAAAGGACAATTATCTAAAATTATGAATAATCATTTTTTTCTTAGGTGCAGTGAAATCGTTGGTGCTGTTGATGTAATGAAGGAATGTTTTACTCTCTACCAGCCTAGCTTTCTGCCTTACCTTTTCGTTGGCATGAGCTAAGATTGGCGGAGTCCACTACTGCAGTTACCCACGTTCAGTCCCACGTTCAATCCATCGTTCACGGAAACAGTGTCGCATGTGACAAAACAGTGACCCACATTCCACAAACTTCAGGTTGGCCTCTATGACGTTTGGGCTGACTCTTATTTCACCAAATGTCTAAAATTATAGCACCTAATTGATCCCTTTTCCACAAGGGAAACAGTACAGGAAAATAGCCCCAGGCTGTAAAAACTGTTTGGTTGGCTTTTTTTATATTTTAAGGTGCAGCTTAGCTCTGTGCTAATACTACCTTGTTTTGCTTTCCCTTCTCAAATAACTCATTATGCCTGTGAGCTGATTAACAGACCATTTGGATTTTTTACTGTCCTTAGAAAAGATTTGTGGGGTGAAAAGAACACAGAGTAAAATACCTCTGTTTCCCTCCATCTCACGGTCTCTCTGCAGGCTGGAGGGGATATCCATTCATTATTGATAAATATTAAATCCTCCACTTGTGCTTAAAAGGACAAATGTAAAAATACATCAAGTGGGGAGGTGTGAGCTGATGAGAATGTGATGTTGAAAAAAAGTTGCTTATGGGTTGTGAGTTGGATGTGAGGTCAAGTGTGGGGCGGCCATCCGTCCTGTACAGTGGTCTCAGGGTGCACCCAGGGGAGTGGCTTACAGTCGTGCAAGTCATGCCTTTGCTCATCAGGCCTTCTGACAACTGTCTTAGTTTCCAGCCCCTGCTTTTCAAATGGAATTTGCCAAAGCTTAGAAAGCCCAGTGAAGAATGACCAGGATAATTGGATCTTAAAATAGTGGTATTTGAGTGATGAGTGAGGAGCCAGGAAGGATATGATTCAGGATGGTGCATAAATTACTCTTTCAAATGTTCAAAAGGTGCTAGGAGAAAGATGGGTTATATATCTTTACTGTGGCTTCAGAGTTCCGGCCAGCAGGCAGAATAAGAGAAAAGTACAGTATATTTCATCTTAAGGAAAGGAAACCATGTGGAAGCACTTGGCTCAGTTCTGGGGTGCTGGAACCAGGCTGGCTAAGTTGACTTTTTCTGAGATGATGTACTTAACTTCTCAAGTTCCACATATAGAATGTAGTAGAACATATTTCGTTGGGTTGTTGTAAGGATTAAACAAGATGATGTATGCAAAGACACAAGACCAGGGGCTGACACAAATGAACCCTCTGTAGTGGTTAGCTGTTACTGTCATTTCATCTAAAATGAATTCAAGTAACTGTGTGTACATGTTGTGACGTCTCAGTGAATGAGATTCTATTGGGAAGGCTGGTCCAAGTCAATCCTCAGCTGTTTGTGACTGAATGCAGAATGCCTCACCGGAGAAGTTTTTGCACCATTAGTGGAGAGCGACTTTTCTAACAAAAAATACTGAAATGCATGATACTTTTATTCAATTAATTGTTTTCACATGAGCCAAAAACCAGTGTTTAGTTAACATTTCTAGGTCTCATCTAAAATGATTCAGTCTTCCAATCTATCCATGTTAGCTAAACTCCCAAAACTAGTAACAAGATTGGGACCTGTACAGGAAATCAGTGTGAAGTGACTGTCCTTGAATTTCAACATAAATAAATAAATAAATAAATAAATAAAGATTAATGATTAATTTTAAAGGTAAATGAGTTAGAATATGTTTAGTGCAAGCAAGCATGATCTAGCAGAAGGAGAAGGAGATATTTTGGATCAAGGGAAAAACAATAGCATGGGTACTAGGTTATTAACTCTGCACATTTGCCCACTCCCTTAGTAATGTTTAACAAGGCTTATTGATCACAATAGCCTTGATTTGGAAACAGAAGATTGCATTGTGGGCACCAGACCAATTGTTGTACACAGCATCTGCAAGCCAAAGACTTCATTAATAATTGATTTGTGGAGGATTGTACAACGCCATATGGGCCTGTCTTTTGCCAGCATTCATCACAATATACAATTTGATTTATGAATAATTGTAGGGTATTAGTTCTGGACAGGACTGCAGATTAGAAACTGGAGGACCTAATCAGGTGTACAGCCAGAGCTAGGTTTTCTGACTCTTTGCAAAGCCTTTTCGCTAAACATATGTGGAATCTTTCATCAACAGAATCTGAATCTTGAAGGCAGAGGCAAAAACCTGACAGCTCAATAATAAAAACCATTTCTGTGAGCAGCTCAGTAAAGATGACCTTCAGATGTTCTTGGCTGCATCCTCTAGGAAGCTTCGTCATGAGGCTGAATCTCTTTGTCAGAGACCATGAAGATTGGGTTCAGAAATTGTTCAGTGAGACACACACAGTCCCTGGCAAGTAGGGAAATAGCTCAGTTCACAGTCCAGAACTGTATCCAACAACGCATAACAGACTCACCTGGAAACTATCATTTCACTACTCACTAACACCAGATGTCAGGTAGGATGAGCAGATCATGCTCCTCCCAGGTATCCAGCCTCCTCTGACTGTAGCAGCCTACTTGCTCACCTATGGGGAAGGCCCCAGGAATGCA
Source organism: Anoura caudifer (assembly GCA_004027475.1). NCBI lineage: Eukaryota > Metazoa > Chordata > Mammalia > Chiroptera > Phyllostomidae > Anoura > Anoura caudifer. The sequence continues at coordinate 133,429 of PVKU01000543.1, forward strand.
TCAGCTGCCCTGGGGCTCTCTCCAAACTCTGTCCTCTAGCCACTAGGATGTCTGACTTCCAACCACTTGCCTTGAATATTTAAGGATCATGTTTCTGCCTTACCCATTTCAGTTGCTGTTTCATGTGGATTGCCTGCTTGGTGTTTGGACTGGCCTCGATTGTCCTCAGCTCCATGATTTGTGGACCAGCACCAAATCACTTCGGGCCCTTTGTAGCCTTTCCAAAGTCCACATCATGAAAATAAGAAGGGTTTCTTGACCCTTTTTCCCACCCTCTGTAACAACCATTTTCAACCTTTTTCATGCCATGGCACACATAAGCTAATTACTAAAATTCTGCAACACACCAAAAAATATATATTTTTTGCCAATCTGACCCCCCAAAAATATAGTTTTCATTCATTCACACTGGGAAGCTATTGTGTTGGCTGTTGTCATTTTTTTATATGACAGTTTAAGGGAAAAGAGGTCAGTGCCCCGGACTCAGTGGACGGGAATTGCATGTTTTGAAAATTCTTGCAGCACCCCAGTTGAAAAGCACTGCTCTATGGGTGTGCTGACTCCCTGACTGTCCTCTCACAGGAGTTTTTTTCTGGCTATGTGTCCAAAACCTTCTGCCACCCGCAGTAGGGGCCCATTGCCATGTTGGGTGACACGCCTCTGCTAGGTAAGGTTCCCTTTTTCATTGCTTAGCCCTTGGAGGTTCTCCCACTTCACTGGCTCTTGCCTGGATCACACCTCAGCTCTCAGCCTCAGGAAGAACTGTGTCCCATCACACTGAAGTGCTAGACTCACGGAGCATCATCAGTCAAGGTCTGGTCTATCAGCCTGTTTCTTACTTCCTGGTAGGCATGGATCCGCTCCCCTATTGCTTGAGGAAGCCAGTGGTCTGAGGGAAAAGTATGTCACAGTGTTCTTGCAGGCTGCTTACATGCTTTCTGATCCCTCCAATGACCCAGCCTTCTTGCGAAGAACCATACCCTTACTTTCTGTCATCAGGGATGGCTCTGTCTACAGTTGGCTTCCAACCTCACTGAAGCCATCACGCCAGGGATTCCAGTCAAGCATATCAAGCATATGCCTCCTAGGAAAGCACTTCCCATTGCAGAGGGAGAAAAGTTGACCTGTAGTCCAGAGTGCTATTGGGAAATCACTCTGGTGTCACGGCCTCTTTTTCTGCTAAATGGATATATTTTCTGAGCCTGACATCAATGTTCTCTACAAATATGAGGGTGCTAGCTTGTAGAGGGTTTTCACCAGGCTGTCCATCTCTTACAGTCAACATGGGACTCTGTAGAGTTTTTGCCCTTGACTGACTGAGTCCTGTCATATGAACTACTATTGGCATATTTGGCATATGAACTACTATTAGTTTGAAGGGCTGTGGTCTACTGAGAACCTTTTCCTAGCATTTCATGAACTTGCTTCCCACCATTGCAAGGGTTGGCAAACTTTTTCTATAAAGAGCCAGACAGTAAATATTCAAGGCTTTATGGGCTATATTTTCTCTCTTGCAACCATTCAATTCTGACATTGTAAAGCCACAGTAGCCATAGAGAATATGTAAATGGATACACGTGGCTGTGTTCCCATAACACTTACAAAGTCAGGGGGTGAGCCATAGTTTGCAAATACCTGAGATTTTACAATACCCCTTCCAGGCTGCTCCTGAGAAATGAGCTTGTCAGACTTGGGTAGAGTTTGGGGGCCAGATTTTATGCAGGTAAGCAGGCTGCATGATGGCAGACAGAATATCAGTCCTGCCTCATTCAATCAAAGACAACACCCAGTGATTTCTGGAGTTTACCCCTTTGTTTCTGTACCTTAAGGGCCCTGCTTTTCTGTACCCCTCTCTCTTAGTCTGTTTAAATGTCATTTTCTCTGGGAGGTCCTTGCTGTCAAACCCTAGATCAGATCAGCTCTGTTTGCTAAATGTCACCCATAAGTTCCACAGTAACAGAGTGATGATCATTGCCTAGCATGGTGTTGGCTCGTGGTGTTTGTTTATGTGTTGATTTTTTTACAGTTATTCAAACTCATTCCCCATGCCTGTTTCTCACAAAAGGTGGCCCACGTGAGAAGCAACATTCACGACTAGTGTGAACTGTTGCACTTACCGATGGCACCCTCCTTGTCTCCCAGCCACCCTGGAGGTCTGGAGACTGCCCTGTGGTATGCTGGCCTCTAGGGCCAGGTTCTCAACAGACACGGAATCTGACTCTACTCAGTCCCATCCTCTTGTTTGAATGCTTAGCGTTTTCCCTTTTAATCTGGTAGGCAGTGAAAGCCACAGAGCAGGCACTTTCTCTCTGAAGGCCACGTGTGGAGCCATCAGAGCCATAGACCAACAGGTACATAAGCCAGGCTTTTGGGGGCTCTGGGTCTCCACGAGCCCCAGGGCCCTGAGGCCATTCTGAGGAGGGCAGAGTGCCAAGGGAGCCGGCTCTATGGGAGTGGGGAGCGGGGGAGGCAGCCTGGCCACGGGCCATTTCCATGGCCTTGTGGTCTGCCCAGCTACCACTTTTCTGGGAGGAGAATTTCGAAATGACACACCGGAAGCTCTGAGTTGACTTTTGAGCTGGGTCAAGGAGAAGCTTTGTTAGTCTGGTTATTTTTTGTGGCCTGGCAGCTCAGGAGCATGACAGTCCATTTTGTTCCCAGTCCCACCGGGTGTTCACGATGAATGGAATGTCAGCCTTGACATAAAATACATGGAATACTATGGTAACAGCATAGGCCAATGCACTATATTATACATCTGACATTCATTTTGGGAATAATGGCAGCTCAGATACATATCTCATATTATCTACTGCAAAGGCATGGAGAATAGAATATAGAACTCTAAGACCTGACACTTGAATGAACATAATTAATAAGATAATAGCAGGAGTAGCAGGGTTGTCTTTTCAGTCAAGACTTAGAAGGTAGATTATCTGTGTGTATAAGCAATGCAGTCATAGAAAACACTGGACCAAGTTAGAGACAGAATGTTCTTGGAAAGAATCATTGGCCCCTTGATTACCACGTTGGAATTGGTTGCCAAGGTTGCCTTTTATTGACACCTACGAGTATATTGTCTTTTCCTCTGACAACAGTGGGAGTGGTACCTCCACAAAGCCAAAGGAAAAAGGCTTTTCTAAAATCTTTACACAGCTGTGCTTTTCTGATGCTGAAGGTGAGCTTTTTAGCTCTTTATTCTTCATCGTGGGGATTTATGTTGGCCTTACTCTCTTTTATCACACCTTTTAGTCTGAAAAGTTTATGACTATTTCTCTTATGGGTGCTTTTAAATAGAATGCCTACCCAATTATTTTCTCATTCATAAAGCAGGTCCATGAATGAGGATGATGTGAGGTGAAAAACAATTGTGAATATTTAACTGTACTTTCACAAAATTTATATAGGAACAAAATTGAAGGAAAAGCCAGAAAGTTTCTAATTTAAAATTATTTTATTCTTCTAATAAATATTTCATTTCTTGGCTAGCTCTTTATTACAGAAAAATGGATTGGGAGCCATTGGGTCTGTGTTCTTGTCCCAACATTGACTAGTAATTCATGTGCAGGGCTCAGCGTTACCCCCGGTTTAATGAGGATGCCACTTAGAGAAGCCGTGTGAATCTGGTTAATTTTTTAAACGAAGAAAATAGCATCAAAATGGCTGTGATGAATAAAGTACTTTATTTCCTGAAGACCTCGAAACATGGTATTTTAGCTGTGGTTCATAATATGATGGTATATTATTGCATATAAAGGATGGCTTAGATGCCATCTTAGAGAACATCCTTTTTGTATTCTAATTCCAAATGGCCTTTCCACATCACTTCCCATTTATTTTCTTGGTCTACCCCTTTTTGAAAATACAGTAGATTTTTATTGATCATATTCTGTACTTTCCTAACTCTGGGCCTTTGCTCTTGCTGTTCCCCCTTGCCTAGCATGCCGTTCCTGCTGCTCCTTCAGAAAATAAAGGCTTATCTACCTTCAAAGCTCAATTCGAAATCTTTTCTCTTTTGTGAGGCTCTGTCTAAGCTCAACAGAATAATTTTTCCCCCTTTGAGTTTACTTATAGTAGAACATGTGTCACATAGGACGATTACTTGTTGATATATTTTGTTCTCTACTTTTAAAGTTAGGTCTCCCAGGCAGGGAACATGTCTGGCTTCTGGAACCAGAAGGCCATAGGAAGAAATTGTTAAGTGTTTGAAAATGTGAAAGATGCATCACAGATGTACTTGTCTGAAACTAGTCCATACATTTGTTCACAGAATGTCTTGGGCAATACTCAGAATTATTTGAAAGGCAACAAAAGTGTCCCACTTTGGTGGTAGGAGGAGGAAAGTGAGTGTTATAGCAGCATGAGTAAATGAAAAGCATAATCCAAATCTTTATAAAAAAGGAGGAAATTTCTTTGATTCAGCACATCAGTTGGCAAAAGGCCTGAAATCATGGGTGAGAGTGTTATTTTGCTGAAAACTTGAATGAAGAAGCATTCAGAAAACAACAGCATGTGAGTGTGGGCCTTGAGGTGGAGGGCTCCTAAAGCTGTGTGGGAAGTGTGGCAGGGGAAGAGACTGGAAACTGTCATTGGGAAAAGGAGTCCTTGGAGGGGGCCCACTGGGAAATGCCTGGGGCTTGGAAAACCTAGCGAAAGACGTGCTGTCTTGGGCAGTCAGGGACAGCAGAGATGAAAATGAGATGTTTTCCATTTTCCTGTGTACAGAATTGAAGCACAGGGCACCTAGAGGACTCTGATAAATTGCCACTAGATGACACTGTTTCCTCATTAGGCAAGTGTGACTTGCCAACCAGGAGGCCCCCAGTCACAAAGGCGAGAGGCTGGCCCTGGCCTGGGATACGCTCCAGCTCTGCCCCTCACTAAACCAAGGCCTGGGAGGACTAGCCTCTGAGTCTGGGAGATTCCTCATCTGTGACACAAAGAAATCCTGGACTGGGCGATTTCTGCAGCTCGCCAATTACCTTTAAACGGTTTTTCTATTTTTAAAATTCAAACCTTAGAGATGCCTTTTATGTAAACATAATCGTTTACAAACATATCAGTTTTTATTTAACTAAATCTCATTTAGATATTTAAACTGTAAATGATCTGGCAAGAATGAAATGAGCAACAGCGCACCTGCTGGTCCTTCCTGGACCTGAGCAACGTTTCTCATGTTAATTCTTCTTCACATACTCAAAGAATTGTAAAGCTAGAAAGAATCTTAGAGATTGCACAGTTCTATCTTTACTTAATTTTTTTTTTAAATTCTATTGATTTTAGGGAGAGAGAGTAAGGAGGGGAGAGAGAGGGGCAGGGAGAGAGAGAGATCAGCTTGTTGTTCCACTTACTTGTGCATTCATTGGTTGATTCTTGTATGTGCCCTGACTGAGGATCAAACCCTCCACCTTGGAGTATTGAGGCATCATTATAACTAACTGAGCTACTGGGCCAGCACATATCCTTTACTTTTCATATAACGTCTAAGCATAACCTTCTCTAGGGGGATGGGAATCTTTTTTTTTTTTCAAAGGCTGTAGTTGCAGACGAATGTACTCGTGCTCCAGCTTAGCTCTGCACTGCATGTTGTTATGCAGGCTTTTAGGTGTGACACACGAGTTCTGAAGCCTGCTTAAAACCTACAGGATCAGTGAGTAAGGGAATGACACAGAACACCTACCCACTGATTCAAGCTGCTCTTCTTGCTACTCTTGTAACAGAGGTCTAAAATGCAGTGTTTGCTCTCTGTTTGTTTCATATGTTTTCATTTAGATGGGAATTGTACTCCAAGGCAAGAATATGGTGGTGGACAAATACTGTAACTGTGTCCATCCCTTCCCTTCCCCCAATCCAGGGGAAATATCTAGCTGTCTGTCTTAGTGAACAGAGCCTGGATCATTTTAACCCACAGAAGGGCTCATTGCTTTTCCTGGCAAGTCCTGAAGGTCATTTGTCTGCTGTTCCTTACAGTAAATGTAACAATAATTTATCCCTTGTAAACAAAGTAGCACACCCTTAACCTACATACCACCATTAAAACATTATCCAAGTAGGATAAGCAAGTTGCTGACTGTCAAAGAGAATTGGCAAAACAGGGAGAAAAGAAACAAGTTGTGAAAACCTAAATGTTTGAGCCTTTATCTTATAAGTGCTGTAATATATATTCCTATCTGAAAGAAGATGATAGACTTCAATTTTGTTTTACCTTTTTATATACCCTAATGAGGACAGTTTTTAGTAAATATCTAAGGTCTTTTTCTTTAAGAGGAAAGACAAGATTGGCAACAATCCCTGACGCACTAATGACCCCTAATGACCTCTTAATGACCCAGCAAGTCCTCTCACTAGATCAGTGCAGCCTCATGTTCATAGCTCACAAGTTTTCATTAGGGCTGAAAAAAAATTTGCCTTTTGCTTCCAAACATGAGTTGAGCTCTCTGATCAGGCCTCAGCAGGGAACAGATTTCCCTTTTTAAAAATCTTGTTGCTTCCCTGGTGTGTAATCTTGCCTTTTGAAATAGTAGCAATCAGAACAAATTACCTAAAGAGTGGGGAATGAAAAGATTTCACAGTCATTGTGGGTGTTTTTTTAGTTTTCTTTAACAATTGGTACCTTTCCTTAGTAATTGAAAATGATCCAAGAAATCTCTATGTACTTGGCAATGATTTTCCAAGTGTGTGAGCTAGAGCAAGCCCTTAAGGTGCAGAGATTGTTTCTGTCAGAGCTCAGGAGCTCCTGAAAACTAGCAGCCTGCCTGGCTGCTCGGCCCTTCCCCTCCACAGGGACTGTGCGGAGCGTTCTGGACGATTGCTGCTTGGATTGGAAGAGAGTCAGAGCCCAGAGAGGAGAGAGGGTTTTGTGGCTGGTGTTTGGCTCACATTCCACAAGCAGAGTGTAGCTTGGTTAGTGTGTCTCTCACAGTCTTGGGGAGAAGATAAAGAAGGGTGCTACTGGATTTTTTTTGTTGGTGCCCTAGTCCCACAAGGATGCGGGTCATTGCCAAAAGGGCAGCCTCACTGTGCGTCTGAAACTCAGCCATCTGCACTGGCTGTTTCATTCATCACATCTTCCATGAGTGTTGGAAAACATGTTTGCTTCCCGAGGTTCAGGGAGATGAAGAATGTGTCTGAGTCCAGTAGGACAAAGCGGGGGTTTGAACCTCTGAGAGGAGAGGTTGTAGAGTGGGGTGGGGGGTTATGACGTTCTCCTGGGGGTTGCTTAGAGGAAACACTTGCCATTTAGGTGTCAATTCTGGAGTTTCATACTTGATAAGTTAGGAAAGTGCAGACATAGGAACAGCCAGCTATTTGAGAGCTTACCTTCTAGAAAAAGCAGTGCTACCCAGGCTTTACTCAGGTCATAAGAAGAAAGCGGGGAGCTAGGCATCAAGAAGAGGTCCACGGGGAAGAGGCCACCATGTCACAGTCAAGTGGAGAATAGCTGACATCTAGTGCCTTGAACTTATTACCATTAATTAAATGAATAAAGGAGCAGGGGTTAGAAGGACCCTCACTAGGACCTAGGACTTTCTGAGCCTCGTGTTATCCAAGCAAGATAAAGGTGCATGTGGGGTGGGTTAGAGGTGCAAAATCCAGGGAAATTCAAGAGGTGATGAATGCTCAGCTGCGTATAGTAAGTAGTAGGGATTTAAACAAGAAGAAACTGTTGACAGCAACTCAGGGAAGTGGATACCAAATCAGCACTTTTGGGTGGGTAAATACCTGAGTACCTTAAGCAAAGTGAATATAACAGCCTGAGATCTGGATAAGTCTAAGTGGGAATAAGAGCAGGTCATCTCTGCAGGTGTATTTAACCCAAAGGAGACGTTAGAGGTTGGGAGGGTACAGGGTTTGAGGCACAGCCCTCCGTCTTCACTGGCTGAGAGTCTGGGTGCCTGCCAGCAAGCTCGGTCATTAGGATATGGAGTGCAGGGTACAAGTCCAGCTATTGGTGACTGCGGACTCCAAGGTCAGGGCAGGACCAACTTCATCAAGACCAAGTCCAAGATGAGGCCCAATGACCTTTCTTCTCCCTTAGAAGAAGACACAACATCTTTATACTCTCTGGGTTACTTTAATTTTGAATGATTTAAATATTCATTTCTGTAATCTAGTCAAGCCAGATTTTTTTATGTGCTCTGCCAAAAGCTATTGAAAAGTCAGGAAAATAGCCAGGTTCAGAGTCATTTCCAAAATACAAGACAAAGTATAAAAATTATGAGACTGTTCCTTGAACATAAAAACAAGTAACATTTCCAACTTAAGTTCAAACCCAGCATCATAAAAAAAGAAGTGTAATTGTAAATTTTAACAGATGCAACGGAATTACATTTTGTATGGATTTGTGAAGCAGCCTGCGCACAAAGAAAGATTATGAATCACCAGCACGTCTGTGTCAGACTCTGTCAGCACATCAATTTCTACAATGACCTTGACTGTATTCATGTCAGTCATCTCGGGATGCTTCTGATATGAGTCCTGTGCTGTAGAGTGAGATTATTTTGGAGACTCTAACTAGGGGATTCTTTTGAGCAGGTCACTGAGAAATCCTCTTCTATTTTCCATAGTGAAAAAGCAGTTAACCTTTGGTCGGGTCAGAGAAGTTCTAGTGGCGGAGATGGAGAACAGTGACGAGATTGTATCGGGCAATGATGCTGAACAGCAACGTGAACTGGACCCGCGTTTCGCCTTCCTGATGTTTTTTCAGAGGAAAGAATAGTGGCAGGACATCGACAACTGTGACAACTGTTAAAGGTTGGCAGTAGGGACAAGGGGGCCATTGCACTGCCCTAGTTTTGTTTAAAATTCTCTATAATAGAAATTAAAATATTTCTCCAAAGTAGTTTCTAGGAAATCTTTTTTAAAATAAAAGCAAAATAATTTAAGGAATTCTTATATTCTTATTTATTTTCTTAATGGAAAAGCAACTGAAAAGATAAAAAGATATATTCAGTTATATATGCCTATTATTTGCTTATTTTACATATTTATATGTGCTTATTATTTATATTTCTGTGTGAAAGAAAGTGAATAAACAGGTGTTTTCTTAAGGAGCCATCTGTCATTAATAGTCTGAAAAATTCTATTAAGATATGGACAGTGGACAACTAGCGTCCACTTTTCACCATATGGGACAGGCTTAGGGAATGACTCTTGATTGAATTTACACACATAAATACATACATCTACCTCCATCACACTGGCTGTCTTCATGTGGGAAAACTCCAGTTGGCATTGATTCCAGACTCGAGGTACTCTGAAGTATTCAGTGCAGCAAGACTTCCAGATAGCTCACATTCAAGAGGGAGCACCCCTTGGCATAGCTATGTACATATCATCTTCATTTTAATACGTAAGAATAGCTTATAAGTTACGAGCCACAATGTGATGTATGTGGTTATGTATTTCAAAGCCCTGTGTGAAAATTCATTAAGGCTGGTTTTGTGTGTGTGTGTGTGTGTGTGTGTGTGTGTGTGTGTGTGTGTTTGATTATGTTCTTTTGGTGCTGGAAATATAAGGAGAACCAAACTGGTTATATTTTATAGAATTAAGTAAAACTCTAGAACCACTGATTAATTAATTATTAATATTTTAAAAGTTTTTTTGAAGATTTTATTTATTTTTATTTTGAAGATTTTATTTATTTATTTTTAGAGAGGGGAAAGGAGGGGGAAAGAGAGGGAGAGAAACATCAATGTATGGTTGACTCTCATGCAACCCCCACTGGGGGCCTGGCCTGCAACCCAGGCATGTGCCCTGATTGCGAATCAAACCGGGGACCTTTTGGTTTGCAGTCCAGTGCTCAATCCACTAAGCCACACCAGCCAGGGCTGATTTATTAACTTAATAAATTCATTCAGTGAAGAAAGTTTATGAAGTGCTTTTATGAGTCAGGCACGGAGTAGGTGCTGCAAGTACACTATAGAGCAAAGCCATGTGGCCACTGTCTTCATGGGTCTTCCGGACTAGAATGGGAGCAAACATTAGCCTAACCACACTTGTGACTATGTCGTTAAAATGCTACTAAATGCTGTGAGAAGGGCATCGGGTGCTTTGAAAGCATGTGATGTCACCCCCACATAGCTGGGGGTCAGGGAACACATCCTCCAGGAGATGATATATGAACTCATCTTTGAAGGGTAAGAATGCCAGATTGAGGGGAGGAAACAAGAGAAGACCTTGATTTCAGACAGAAGCACGGCACTTCAGAAGCACTGAGGGGCCAGGGGAGCTGGAGTGTAAAGGGCAAAGGGAGCAATGAGGCTAGAGAGGTAAGCTTAAGGTCAATCCTGCAGGGCCCTGTATGTCATGGAAAGAATTTGCTCTTTAAGAGCAATTGGAAAGTCTATTAAGGGTTCTAAGCCTAGGGATAACATCATCTGATTTACACTTTTGAGGAAATCACTTGGACTAGAGTCTGGGAAGTGGATTAGAGTAAGGCAAGAGGGCTTACGGTCTCCGGGGAGGAGGTGGTGATTCGGGCCCGCCTCTTCGCCACAAACTGGGAACGTGGTGGTGAGTAGAATATCATCCTGTCTTACTCAGCATCACAAGCTGTGGGACGGCAGACTTGAGAACAGATAATGATGATACAATGTCATGAGCTTCATATGAATGATGAGTAAGAGACATGTGAGCCCAGCAGATGAAGCAATTATATTTGACTTGGAGGAACCCTGGGTTCCTTCCCCTGGAAAGCTGTACCCAGAGGTAGCAACTGATCTGGGCTCTGAAGAATGAGTAACAGCCACAGAAGGTATTCAAAATTATTTCAACAAGAAGGAATAGCAAGGGCAAATTTAAAGGCAGTTTGAAATGCCCTGAGCTTCTGGGAATGGTAGGCTGTCTGATATGCCTTTCTCTCTGCCAGTCACCACATGGCCTCCAGCCCAGATCAGATGCTTCCTGATTGCTGCCTCTAATACCTTCAGTATCTTTGATCACAGCAGGACCAGGAATCCATCAGCTCCCACAGCTTTTCACTGTGCCTCACTCCCCTGGAGTCCTCAATTTCCTAAACTAAATCCCATGTACCATCATTAGCATCATTTCTTGGTTACAAACTCTCAATTCTCTTGCCCTTCTCTAATTGTGTCTTAAAGACTCAGTAACCCCCAACCCTGGTTTGCTGCAATACTGCCTACCTCACCCTACACTTGAACAGCTGCCCTTGGCTGGAAAAACAAAACAAAACAAAACAAAACAAAACAAAAAACAAAACAAAACCCAAAACCTTCATGTCCATAGGCTCTGGCATCATTTGGGTCCACTGAACTCAAGGAAGTTCTCAGTGTAGCCAGGCCATCCTGCTGTATCTTCCTAAGCCAATTCACTCATTCACACTTGTAAAAGATCATTTTATACCTTCTACTCTCTCCTCAAAATAGCATACCTTCTTCCTCAGCTGGTGACTAGCCCCTTGTCTCAATGGGAAAATAGCAATCAGAGGAGACTCCCACATGCTCCCATATCACCTCTGCCTACAAGCCAGTCCGGAGCCCGTAGATGTTCCTTTCCCACGGCTGTGGATGAACTGTCAACCCTGCTCCTATCAAAAGCCAGCTCCCTGTTCTCTGCACATTTCCTGTCCCATCAAGACTATGGCTCCAGCAATTCTTCTCTTTCTTTACGTCATCATTAATTTTCTCCGCTCCACTGAATCATCTCCATCAATGTGAAATACATTGTAATGTTTCCCATCCTGAAAAAAATCAACCCTCTTGGGAGCCCGCATCCCTACAAACTGCCCATTCCTCTGCTCCCCGTAACAACAAAATTTCACTAAGGTTTTATCTTTATTGGTCAATTCTAGTTTCTCTTAGTTCCATTCTTTCTTAAACCCAACCACTTCCCTGAAATTGCTTTTATCAGTACCAACCAAAATCTGTATGTTGCTAAGTCCCACATGAAGATTCAGCCTTCATCTTATTTAACTCTCAGCAATATTTGATACAATTAAATATCCCTCTTCCATGAAACACTTTATTTCCTCTGGAGACCAAAATTCTCCTTGTGGTTTTCTTTTTTTTTTTTTGTAAGATGCTCTCCCCCCTGACCCTCTTTTGTTCCATCTTCTTCCCACCAATCTCCAAACAGTGGAGGTTTCTGGGCCTTTTCTTTTCTTTGCTCACATTCATTTTTGAGATGGCTTATCTAGTCTCATGGATTTAAATACCATAATACACTGATGACTTCCTCTTTATATATATATATTTCCCCCATCCTGGACCTCTTCACTGAACTCCAAACTAAAAAAATCTGTCTGCGTGATTTTTTCATTTGGGTCACCAAGAAGTACCTGAAACTTAGGACTGTTGTTGCCAGCCAGTCCCTCATTGTCCCCTCATACCTCCTATCTAACCTATTACCAATTCCTCTTATCTATATTCTTGATAGATAACAAAGATTTGATTATTTTTGTCACCTGCACTGTCTTGACCCTAGTCTAAGCTGCCAGTGTCTCTCACATGGAGTTTTTCAACAGCTTCCTAACTGCTTCCACTTTTGCTCTCTCCAGCCCTGCACAGCATCATTTCAACTCAAAATCCAGAATGATCCTCTCACAACGTAAATAATATCTTCTCCCTCCTCTACTCAAAATCCCTGAATAACATTTCAGCTCATTCAGAATATCACCCACAGAACTTATGATGGCCTTTTAACCCCCCTGTGATTGGGTTCCCTGTTTCCTCTCTGACCTCAAGCCCTATCAGCTGTCCTACTGTGTGCTCCACTGCGGGTGCAGGCATCCTGGCCCCTTGGTGTGCCTTGGACAGTGCAGGTAGGCTCCCTTCTCAGCACCCTTGCACTCACTGTTCCTTCTTTGTCCACAGCTTGGGAAAAGCCTCACTGTCTTCTAGTCTCTGCTCTTGTCACTTCATTGGTGACGTCTGTCTTGACCACTCTGTTTAGATTAGCTGCTCTTCACCTGCTTCATTCCTCATTCCCCATCTGAGCATTATTTTTCTCCCTAGTGCTACAGCCACCTGACATACTGTTTGGTTGGGTTAGCGATAGGACCTGTGAATATTAGACTCAACAGTTTTGCAGTTTAACATGTTTCAGGTCTATCACACATTTCCTTACAGTTCAGCGCTCATGTTCCTGGTTGGTGGGTGGTTTTCCTTCATCTGGGGTTCAGATACTGAGATCCTTCCATTTGAAGCTCTGCCTTCAGGATCTCAGAGTCTTCTCTATCCAGCAGACACTGGGGATGGGGGAGAAAAATACATGGAGAAAGCATACCAGGTTCTTTCTGGAAGTGACGAACATCACTTCTGCTCACATTTACTTTCGCAAGAATTAGTCATGTGGACCCAGCTGAATGTGAGGAAGGCCAGGAAATGTAGTCGCTGTTTGGGCCACTGCCCGCCAGGGACAACTCAACTCTGGGAGTGTTGGTGGACAGAAGTCCATCTGTGCCACACACAATATACATTTACTTGTCTTCATTACAAGGTAAGCTCCATGGAAAAGCAATCTTTTTGTTTCTATCCCATTTGCAACTCCAGGACATAGAATGGTCCCTGATTCCTGGTAAATTCCCAGTGAATATTTGTTTTCATTTATTTTTAAAAGGCCATGATAAGAGGAAGGAAGGGGTTATTGTCAGTGTGGGAGTGAAGGCTAAAAGGATAGAGTCAGACCATGAGAAACCATGGCTGTCCACACCTGTAGCCAGCATGAAGTATGAGCTTCCCTGATGCATGATTTTGCCCAGATCACAGGAAATTGGACTAGAACCAGAGCATTTGGCCCCATTTTTTTTTCCATAAAACCATTTGGACAGTAGTTGCACACCAGGAATTTCTCTGTTGCCATCCTGTGGCTTTGTAGATAAGCAGTAGTGAATCAGCCAGAGCCCCAAAATATAATTCTGTTTGATTTAACTGCTGTTGTATACACACGACTTATGTTTCTCCATGGGAACATTTTACTTTGTTCAGTGGACTGCGTGTTAAATCTGTGGCATAACTCCAAATTATTTCTTTGGCTTTTTCCCTTTACATGTTCTCCTAATTTAGGCTTAATCTGTTATCACACAGGCACATGTAAAACATGCAAAACCATCAATGCACTTCGGTTGATATTATAGGGGTGACTTCAGACTTTAAATCAATCCCTTGGGCTCTAAGGCAGTCTCTCCCCAGTGCCAGCATTGAGACCTAACACTGAATTGGGTGGACTGTGTTTTCCAATTTTTTAATGTACTGATTTTATAGAGGGAGAAGAAAGAAGAGGGAAAGAGAGAGAGAGATCAATTTGTTGTTCCACTTATTTATGCATTCATTGGTTGATTCTTGTATATGCCCTGACTTGGGATCAAACCTGCAACCTTGGTGTATCAGGACAATACTCTAACCTACTGATCTATTTGGCCAGGGCTGTGTTTTTGATTTAGTAATTCATACTGGGTTTCTTTGACATACAACATGACCATGATATGCCAAAGTAAGAGAAAATACATGTGTATATTTGGCCAACATGTTGTCAAACATTCAGATGTTTGGAAATCTTACATAATTGGTTGCATACTAGTTATGTTGACATACTCTCCATATACTTATAGGTATTTTTAATTGATGATGTACCTTAACTTTGCATCATGAAAATCACCCATAAGATGCACCCTCCAAAATAGACTATGTAATGAGAATGATCAAAATATACATAAAATACTGGTTTTACATCTTTTATTAAATATTGGAAAGTATGCTTATTATTTGCAGAGAAATCAGTCCAAAAAATTTGTCAACCCAAACAATGGGAGTGTGGTTGTGAGGATGCCACACAGACCTATCTGAGAGAGGGAGGGAGGGAATTTAGCAAATACCTGACAAACCCCTCAATCTTTTGCTGTGGAGCATAATTCAGATTTCCCTTCCTCATTGAATATGGTTTCTGCTTGCATCTAAGGAGGATAAAGATATCTACCCTGCATTGTTTTTAGCAGGTATAGATGAGAAGAAATAAAGGATGTTTTAATATTTTGAAAAAAATATAATGCACTGTGTCTCCAAGTAGTAGTATGGTTTTTGTGACTGCTGTTATGAGTCAATGGTTTCTTAACTGGTTGATTATGAAAATTGCTTTTGTCTTCATGAAGGTTCTTGGGTGCATCCCCAGAGATTCTGTCTGACTCAGTAGTTCTGCAGTGGGGCCTGGGAACTGTGTTAAGTGTTCTTCAGGCAGTTCTGGTGATGAGCCAGGTTTGGAACTAGTGGTCTTGGAAAAATTCTACTTTAGAAACTAGCACTGTTAATAATGTATGTTTAACTTTATTACTCACATGAAAGGGAAAATATTGATTGATGGTTCCAATAATAGCACTATCAATTGATTTTAGGGAGGCAGTATGTGTTTAGTGGAAAAGTTCTAGGTTGGGTGCCCTGGATTTGAATCTTGATTCTATATATAGTTTTTAATGCTTATACATCCATTTAGTAAATGTAAATTAGGCAAGTAACTTCTGTGAGCTTCAATTTCATTATCTGTAAAGTGAGGCTAGTAATGCCTATCTTGCAGGTTTGTTGGGAAAATTAAATTGGATAGCTTTTGGAAAGCCACTGAAATTAAATGTCTTCATTAAAAGATCATTTCTTTTCTACTCTTTTAATGCTTTTATTTATTTTGAGTCACTATCTAAATTTCTGGGAGCAGAGACAGCCAAAATAGATTAATTAGAACTATATATAATGCTTTCCTTTGTTCCAGCTTTTATCCTTTTTGATTAATATTGCTTGGATTCAAATGTCTAAATGTGGCATTATGATTGCTGGATGTTCTGAGTATACCAGGTGCTGATAGTGCCATATTAATTTTGTGGGAGAGTGAAAATATTGGCAGTAAATCCTGCATTCTAGGAGAGTGGGTGAGCTAAGAAAAATCCAGTGCGATGCATGACCCATTAATTTATGAGAAGCTTGGGTACATGCTGCAGGGCAGGACAGAGCTGAAGGCACTGGACCATAATGTGGTTAAGTATTAAACTTTGAGTAGCATGTAGAAGAGGGCTCTATAGCATTCTCATGGAATGTTTTAAGTAAGCAGCTGGCTTTTAACAAGTTACCATTATTAATGAATGGCAAATCTTTCCTCTGTAGTTCATGTTATTGGTCTTCCAACAATGCCCCTGGTGTGCTAAGCATTCTCAAAGTTGGAAAGAACATAGTGGAAAACAGAAGGAGAATGCCAAGTTTATTTGCAATTGTTTGGATCTTAAAGATAGAGCATCAGCTTTTTAATTGCTGAACCTAGTCTCTTTCTAAATTAGTCCAGGCACACTTTGAGGGACCCAGTCTGAAATTTTAGGAAAATGTATTTCATTCCAGTTTCCTTTAGTGCACATTAATGGCAGATGTTGGCGCCTCTTTCTTTTCCAAAGCCTGTTTTAGAAGATTTCTCTGCCTCCTGAGGTGTTCTACATTCTTGCATGAGACCACACAAAACAAAACAAGTAGGAAGCCTACTCAGAACGTAGGCTAGAAACTGCGGTGGACCCTTAAACAATGTGAGTTTGAACAGTGTGGGTCCACTTACACATGGCTTGTTTAAAAATAAATACTGTAAATGTATTTTTCCTTATAATTTTCCTTATAACATTTTCTTTTCTCTAGCTTACTTCATTATAAAAATACAGTATGTAATACATATAACATACAAAATATGTATTTATCAACTATTTATGTTATTGTTAAGGCTCCAGGTCAAGAGTAGATTATTAGCTGTTCAGTTTCTGGGAGTCAAGTTATATGCAGATTTTTGACCGCATGGGGCTCAGATCCCCTAAACCCCACGTTGTTCAGGGGTGAACTATATTTAATTATTGGTCACGAATTAATTATAGTTTGGCTATGAAACTTCAAATATTGTAGACTCTTCCATTTTTATTGGGTATTTCTAGCTTACATTCCAGAAGTTTCTGCTCCACCTTTCCCTGTGTGGTCTGCAGTTAAGGGCGGAGCAGCACCGTGCGGATGGATACCAGAGCGGTCAGCAGCGTTTCCTCCAGCCTGTAATGGTCTCTTGCTCCAACTGGCAGATAAGAACAGAGGGAGAATTTGTGTATACGAAATGAAAAAGAAAACAGAGAAAAGAGTAGACAATCTTTGTAAGAAGACTCTGAAACGAAGCAATTTATTTTTCTCTCTAAATCTACAGGGGCAAGATAAGTAGCACCTCTAGACATGCTGAGAAGGGTCCAGCAGGTTTCAGAGCCCAGAGTCTAGAGAAGAATCATACTAGTTGCTGACGATGCCCAAGGTTGGAATTTTCGGAGCAGAAAAAGGTAACAATCAATGTGGGGCAACTTCTGAGATGAAGCAGATCAATACGCGGTATGTATGCATTTCAGCTAAATAGTTGAGGTGACTAACAAGGGAGAGAAGGTTGATCCTTGAATATTTTGACTCTGTAAAGTAAAGGGTGGGGCTCTTTGTTGACCAGGTGTCTGACATTTGTCTTTAGGTGAGGAGAGGTCAAAGTCAATTCTCCTCAGAGAGGTTACAAAGAAAAGCTGACCAGACAGCCGCCCGTCACAGGGTCATGAGCTGTTGGCCTGGCCAGTGGCCAGACCAGCAGCAGCAGAGAGCTTCTGAGGTCAGGCTCAGACCTGAAGAGTGGAGAGGCAGGGACCCTTGCAGCTCACCCGCATCCCATGTGTTGACAGCATAGGCTGGAGGCAGGAGAAAATCATGTCCAAGAACAGTCCTGGAGTTTTGCTTTTAGATATTGATTGGCTTAGAAAAGTCAGCGTTTAACTTTCTTAATTTCAGAAAAACAGAATTACTGATTAAACAAGACCATGGTTGCCCTGCTTCTTGAAGTGAGCAAATACTGGGAATGCTGCAAATGCAACTCTTTGTAATGCAAATTAGTGCCAGGGCGCCTTTTGCTCAGAGGTCTGCTCTAGGATGCCTGTGATTGTCTGTAAAATTGTGCTATGACTGTGGGGGTGGGGAGAGCTTTTCAGTTACTTCCTAGCTTCATGTGTGGAAATCATAACTCTTAGGTTAAGCTTTGTCTGGAAAGTCATTTCTTATTATTCCCAAGTGAAACATGTTTTCTACTACAACAGTTCATTGCTTCGCTGCTGAACTGTTTCATTCATTCGTTCGTGCAACAATTCATTCAACCTTTCGTCTAGGCACTCACCGTCTGGCAGGCATGGTAGTTGCACGTACTTGCGTATTACATTTAGACCAAGTGGTTTCCGTGACTGGATGTTTAATACCATTTAGGTGGGGATAGAATGTAAATACGGGGGCAAGTTATGGATGAAGCCTTTTCTTCTTAGGATGAAGGATTCCAGGGATGTAACAGCATCAATTATTTCTAAGAAAAGCCACAACATAATAGTCTCTCTTCCAACAATATGATTTGAAGAGAGATTTATTCATAGGTTATTAGCCCTCATGACCTAGCTGGATAGTTCATCTTTTTGCAAAGAAATCTCAGGACAACCTGCCTCAATTCTAGTCTCTTCACATCCACAGAGGGAGTGTAGAAGAAAAGTCAACTAGGACAAAGAGACCCAGAAGGACCGGGAACTGGGAAAGAGTTTTGTTTAGGTTACTCAGAAACCGCGAAACTGTCGGGTTTCAGTTAGGTAGTCATAATTTCTGCTTTGGCTTCTGTACACCCAGCTTCCGATAAGGACACCTCAAGGCTAGGGTTATTTTTGCATCAGCTTCTGTACCCCCTGCTTTTGCCACGTAGGATGGGGAGTCCGGAGAGCAATAAAAGCCCTGCTCAGCCAAGGTTCGGGGCCCAGAATTTGGAGACTGCCTCCTCTGGGTCCGCGCGTGTAATAAAGCCTCACTCTGTTACCCCGAATCGCGCCAGAGTCATTATTTTCCGAATTATTTTCCGTAACAGGAGGATCCATCCAACTTTATATTTACTTTGTAAAAGTCTCTCAGCCATGCATAGCTTTTGTGGAGCATAAACCTCAAAATACTCCCCATGCCTCCAATGCAACATTAAACTAAAAAAAAAAAACAAACCAAAAAACCTTGAAAGCAGTGTCAAGGAAAAATAAACAACTGTTTAAATTCTGCTTTTTTTCTTCTTCTTAATTTAGAAAGCAGCAACCTTTACTGGTTGAGACCAGAGATCGTCTCGCCTGCTGTTATCAATAGCTAGTGTGCTGAATACTTCACACGTTGAGTCCTCATAACAAGCCTGAGATTGGCACTATTTCTTTCCTTACTTTACAGATTAGGACCTAGAGGTACAGTGGCCTGGTAAAGTGGTCAAGGGCTCAGTGCTAGCAAGTATAATTCTGCGGTACTGAACCTGGACAGCCTGACTCCAGAGTCAGTGCTCTTGACCACTAGGCTCGGCTAGGAAGAGCAACAGGGGCAAAATGGGCCGGTTCCCTTCCTGCTCTCCCATTTTATTTATCTCCAGTCACTACCTCAGCCTTGTTGAAAATGAGAGGCAACTAAAGTTAAAATCTAAGAACTAAAATGATGCACAGTACTGGTTCTTGTTACTCCTGGGTTAAGGGCTTTAGTGTGTGAATGAGTGTGTTGGGGGTCGGAGTGGGAAGATTGTGGAGGCGGAAAACAGGAAGCTATTTTGGCTAGTTGCCAGCCCAGAATATGATAATATAAATGTGAACCCTCTAAATATAATAAATAACAGCCCTGGTTTATAGCTCATTGACTTCCATCCAAGTTTCCCCCAGTGGTGGGTGGTGGTGGTGATGGCCAGGGGTGGGGACATGTAGTGAGCGGGGGAAGTGCTGAGGTGAGAGAGAGCTGATGTCGGATGAATTCATACGAGATAACCTTCAAGAACAGACAGATACAGAAAATCTAGGGGGAATGGCAGAATTATAGCATTTCTTTTTTTCAGACTTAAGGGAGTTGGAACTAATCCTTGGTGTGGCTTGAGATAACGCTCATTTGTGCAGGGACAGAAATGTGTGTGAGGAGCATTAGGTGAGGGTAAATGTCTTTGGTGTGGAAAAGGAGAGAGAGCAGGCCTTCGGGGGGTGTCCGGAGCAAGGCTTGCATTGGCCACCTGCTAACGGCCAAAAGGGCCATTGTCAGAAATGGTTCCCCCGATAGAGGGCTTTTTGATCTTCATTGTACAAAGAAGGCAAGAGAGCTGAGGAAAAAGTGCCTCACACAATGAGGCTTTCACAGGGCTTCCAGAAATATCTATGCCAGTCAGCAGGCATGTGAACCTTGCACACTTGGTACACATTACACTAATCCCTTTGAAAGCACAGTCTGCACCTTCTGAAGGCTTCACTGCCTCGTCTGACATTCTGGGCTCTGAATGAAAAGTGAAGCGTTAGGTGTATTAGTTTTTGCTACCTGCATAGCAAACAGACTTCAGATAAAGAGACTTCTCTGCATCTACGTGTCCTGGGCATGCTCTCTGCATCTCACCTTTATTTATACAGAATGAACATTTTCATTGCCTGGAAAGGCCTTAATTGGGACCTGTAAGAAGTTAGCCTCGAATCTGGCAAGCAGGCTTCCAAACAAGCTCAACGTCCTTGAGCAAAGAAAGAAGTCACATGTTTGTTTTATTTCTTCATTAATATATCTACAATGTTTGCCTTTTGCCATTCAGGTTTTAAATAAATATACTTAATAATGGACATTTACGTCAGTCACTTAATTTGTTCCACAGAGTATGTCGAGCCTGCGAACAGGGCCAAAATAAAAGCAAACTGTTTTATCAAGGTGCCCCCCAGTCTGTCTCTGACAGTTAAGTCTTACCTCCTGGGATTTGCTGTGATATGAAACGCTAGCCCCCGGTGCTCCAGGTGTGCCTCATTTTACGAGCAAGGAGAGGTTGTGTTTATAAAAGCTTTTGCCTTAGAGGTACTCATGACAGATTGGTTCTAAATAAAGCTTCTCTTTTGCTTTTAAAAATCATTTGAATGTACTTTTCCAGGAACAAGTTTACTTACTGTGTGCTGCTTGGACACTAGGATTTGTCCTGAGCAGATAGAATGTTCAGGAACTGTGAAGTGATTTGAAAGATGCCCTTGTTGGAGCCTTGATGCTTAGTGATAAAATTCCCACAGGTCAGCATTGTCCTGACCTCCGTTCTGGCCAGACAGTTCCATCCTGTCAGGTGCTTCTCTAAAGGCTTAGAACAGATAAAGACCTGAGGTGCAGCCAGGGGCCTGGTGTAGCACAAGAAGCCAGCCCAGCCCTGGGCTACGACTGCCCTGAGGACCTAGCCCACCTCTACCCGAGGATCTGAGGCCTTGGGTGACTTGTTTAACCCCTACAAGGCTCAGATCTCTCGCTGGGAAAGTAGGGCAGTCACACAGACTTCACGGTGTTGTGGTTAAGGTCAGACTCTCCTCTTCTCTCCCGATTGTCACTTTGGTTGGATAACTCCTGCCCAGCTTTCAGTCCCCAGCTGACATGTCCCTGCCCCCGGAAGTCTTCCCGGCTCTGTCCGGGTGGGATCCTCCTATGGGCCTTGACTTCACTTTGTGTTCCTGTCGTAGCTCTTTTCATGTCACATTGCACTGTGTCTCTTGCCCATTCAACTGCAAGCTCTGTGAGGACAGGAATCAGATATGTCCTTGTATCCGGCAGGCGTCACAGTGCCTGGACTCACTGTGGGCACTCAGTGTTTGTGCAAGGGAATTAAACTAATGCATGTAAAATCTAGCGCATGTGTGGCCGGTGGTGGCAGTCCCCTTCCTGTCCTTGCTGTGTCTTAAACACATCACAACTCTAGGCAGACTATCAATACTCTGAGAGCCATCTCACACACAGCTGGGATTTTCTTCTGCCTAAAGCTAGAACTTCTTCATTTCTCTGTCTCCATAGGCACATTTTTGTGTAAAATTACTTCCTGTTTGCATCAAATAGCCTTGTTTTGAAGACTTCCTGACAATGTATTAAAACTATTTAATGAGACCTTCCGAGAGTGATCCTCTTAGCAACCAAGCAGGATCTAACGGTTAGGTGATAAAACCCTGTGAGAGTAAATCTCCAGGGCAGGGAGAAGAGAGGGCCTCGAACTTGAGAGCGGGAGAGGCTGGGTTAGATTTGGGAGGCAGGGCGACCAAACCAAAGACAGGGGAAAAGATAGCATGGGAAGAACACTGACCTCTGCATAAATGTTTATCAAGCTAAAATATTGAAAATAAGATGATATGTAACGGTTTATCACTGATACTTTCTTCTGAATAAAAGGGACAAGGAAGAGGAAGAGGTAAGGTAGGGATGTGGCAAAGAGCAAATAAAAGGTGCTGTCAGACCGCCATTTAGCCCTGAGACCAAACGGGGCCAGTCTTAGCACAGTGGTGGTGCTGATTGTTCCCACATTGCTGGGCCCATAATTAGGTCGCTGTGGTCTCCCCTGAGCCTGCCCGTGCCTGTCACCTGCCTTCCTCTCCTGACTAAGGGAAGCTTTCTTGATTGCTGCAAAACTTCACTGGTTTTGAAACGTTTAGGATCTTTTAAGAAAAAGTTTAGTTCTATTATCAATTCTAAGTTGACCTTTTTTTAAAGCAGTATTTTCTTTTTTCTCTTTTTTAAAGATTTTATTTATTTTATCTTTAGAGGGGAAGGAGAGAGGGAGAGAAATATCAATGTGTGGTTGCCTCTCATGAGTCCCCTGCTGGGAACTGGCCTGTAACCCAGGCATGTACCCTGACTGGGAATTGAACCGCGATCCTTCAGTTCTCAGGCCCGCCCGGGCTCAATCCACTGAGCTACACCAGCCAGGGCTAAGTTGACCTTCTTAACAGTAATGACTAACTTCATGGCTAAAATCACTGAGAGATAATAATTCAACTAATTCTGAGGCTATTTAAAGTAAAGTGATCCCTTCCTATACCCATAATTTTACTGGGAAAATTCACTGAGGAAAGGGAAAGCCAAAAATGATGATAAATCAACATGCCCTCAGAGAATGGAAAATGAAGGAGTTTCTCTGTAGCTTAAGTTAATAAGTTTCTACGCTGAGAGCTAGGTCATTTTTAAAAAGTTTATTTTACTTAGAGAGAGAGGAAGAAACATTGATTAGTTGCTTCACTCATGTATGAATTCATTGGTTGCTTCTTATATGCTCCCCGACCAGGGAATGAACCCACAACCTTGGGGGGTGTGGATGTTGCTCTTACCACCTGAGCTATCCAGCCAGGGCCAAGAGCTAGGTCTTAAGAAAAGGCATAAGTTGAGGAAAAATTTGAGGAGACAGTGACCTGGATTGAAGGGTGCTCTAGCTGAGGGGCTGAGTGGTGAGAACTCAGGGATTTGAGTGAATAGAATGCACTCATTCAGCGGTAGCATGGAGTGCAGGGAATGGACCAACCAAACTGGACCAGCTCTCCTTCCCTTGCTTCAGTCACATTTTCCATTCTATTTTCCCTCTTTTTTGTCTCACCAGTTATATGTATACTGCCAAGTAAACTGACCTTCTTACATGTATTTGTGTATCCTGAGGACTGCAGGACCCCAGTCCAATATTCACCATCAGTAACTCCTAATATTCTCCCATTTTCACTGACTCCGTGTACCTTCCTACCCTGTATTCCTTAAAGGTCCCCTGTGGAGATTTTCTTCTCTGGGCCTAAGGCAAAGCATCTGGTTTCCAACACAAATGCTTTCAGTTCTCATCAGCTTATCACCTCTGTGAATTAGCTTGCTGGACATCCCAGGTGTGGGTACTGAGTGGGGGTGGTGGTGAATGGGAAGGGTAAGGTAATTTAAGAATCCGGAATTCTTCATGTGGAAAGAGCAGGGCAAAGTAGGCACAATGTGCTGTGATCAGCATGAGAACTGGGTGCCGGATGCACCCAGGAGCTTGGCCAGAAAGCACAGAGAGGAGACACTGGGTCTGCCAGAAAGGAGCAGCCCTGCCTGCCCATAGCCCCCTCTCCCCGTGGACCGCCCCCTCTTCCCATGAGGAATGGTTCAGTGAGCGCTGCTTGTCCCACGACCTAGCTGGATGGTTTGTTCTCCTGCAGCGAGAAAAATGTTCTAATGCCTTTGACAACCTACTCATGGAAAACATATATCATTTAAAAGATTGAAGATGGAGGGGGATTCTCATGTATCGATACTGGAAACAGAACCAAAAGGGAGAAAAATGTAAAGGTTCTTTGTCAGGAGAGGAAGGCAGGAACAGGAAAACACGAGCTCTTCATCTAAAGGAGTGGCCTCTGTCCTCCCTTAGCTCTCCAGTTTGAAGGTTAAGGATGTGGATGTGAGAGAGAAGGTACGGAGATGAGAGAAAAAGATCAGACAGCATGTCCCTGTCCGAGGCATTCTCCAGGTTGTGCAGAATCTCAGAGTGAAAGTGCATTCTGCTGATACCGGACGCATTCGGGGGGGTGAGGCCCGCAGGCCTGCACAGGCCCTCGGTTCCCCTCGGCCCGGCCTCCGTGTGCTACTTCCTTGGTATTGTTCCGCAGCTAACGCACTTCTTAGTGCTCTGCAGTGACTTGCTCATCTCCATTGTCTATCAAATAATGCTAAACACACTAACTTCTTATTAAATCAAAGCATAGTTTTCTCACTAAAATACTATATAAAAGGTAAATAAAAAGTTTAGCCCAAGTATAAATGAGAACCAGGACCAAGTTTCTTTTGGTTTCTACCATTTGGATTAAGGGTGAGGCAGACATAAGAAAGCTTGCTATTCTGTTCCCAGCTCAAATTTTCATGTGTTCTGTCAACAAACATTCAGTGGGTGGCGGGTGAATGTCTGGCACAGGGTGGGGCACAGCGGTGCAAACTGAATTCTGCGTCCCCCCGCTGGCACATATGTTCTGTTGGAAAAGCAGAAATTCATCAAAGAATCACACCTGTTCATGATTGCTGACTGTGCTATGTTCTGAGACGGGAAAGTGCTGCCCACTGTCATACTTTCCTGCCAAGTATAGAAACAGGTGTTGATGTCATCGCAGCGTCAGGCCCCGGATCAGGCAGGCGGGTCTCCGTAGGGATCTGCAACTAAAGGGTGTTCTTTCTGCTATAAAATCGGAAAGAGCAGGATGAGGATGATTTCAGCGAGTGAAGACTTGATGGGGCAGTAGGAATTTGATCAGACTCAGGACAGTATTTTCTTGCCTCAGAAAGCCGCCGCTAGTAATCCTCTTCCTGGGTCACTGAGCATCCAGGTTAAACTGAAATGACCCCGGCTCCAAATCTGTGGGGTGGAGGCATTTTTAAGATCCATCCTTGGAGAAAAATTAACTTTACAAAGGCAAATTTTAGATGGCATTAAATTGCTTTGCTTTCATCAGGAATACTATTTAATGCACTAATATGAGCACTGAAGTAAAAAAATTAATTACAATTATTAGTGTAACAGCAAAAATTTAAAAAAATCTAATTAAAGGAGTAATGGCTATAAAACATATTTTCATCTTTCAATGGGAATTAAACAATGTCTTTAATAAATTCTCAGAAAATTAGACTTCCAAACTTTATGGCAAAATGATACATTCTCAATACATATTAGGTGATGATATTTTATTTACATTCCAGAGTTTATACAATGGTATAAATTGAGGTGGCCATCCAGAATTTTTCATTCCTAAAGCAGGTAAGAGAAGGTTGATTTGAAGACCAAAAAATATTACTTCCTTTATGGTTATGTTGTTGTAGAAGTTTAGAACTTTAAATTCATCATGTTTCCCCATGTCAATTTTTCTCTTCAGGCTGTAGAAATGTCACTTTTTCTTCCTCAGAGCCCCATATCCACTGTCTCTTTGCTGCTTACTTGTCCGAACACTTGGCAGGCTAATCTGTATGATTTGATTTCAAAGGTCTGCAAACTCTCACTGCAGTAAATGAACTTGTAATTTCTTTTAGCGAGAGACCCTTTACGTATATTTTCCTCTTATTCATCATGATGAGCTGTGTCTGAAAGAGGCATTAATTTCATGCTCAAATGAGGGTTTAAGCCGTATCTATACATAGTAAAGTGAGCTCATTCAGTAATGTCTCCTGGGTCTGTTTTGAAAACTTCTTTAGCATTAGTAGCTTTCCGCCAGCCAGGGTGACATTTTACGTTTAGGCTGAATCATTTATGCTAATCCAGAAGATCTGGACATCCTCAGGAGGCCACCAGTCACTGCAGTCACCAGTGCGAGTTTGGCAATGCCTTCCTTCTTTTGCATTACCTGACCCCCACTCCGTAGGAAGAAAGCAATGACTTGCTTTCCAAAAGACGGAAGATGAAGGTGGTTTTCAACCATATAAGCAGTAACAGGTTATAAGGACTTGGTCTTCATATGGGATCCTGTTTCTTTAATCACACGCCATGTACATCAAGACTTGTTATTGCTGCAGCTTGACAAAGTGTCAGATGACCAATCAACAGCAGACCTGGTCTCCTCAAAGAGGTTGTGCCATGCTGGTCAGCAAGTCCTGTGTCTTAGACTTCTGTGTCCACCTGCCCTCTATCCCTACCAATTATCAGCCCAGCTGGATAGTTTAAAGAATTAGAATGCTGCAATGGTAAACTAAATCCATCTAAAGTGCTAGTGTCACTGGCACGAAATAACCTGTTACCATTTCTAAATAAACACTGAGTTGTAACTGGACCTTATTCCATTGCAATGCTTGTAAGTTTAGCTTACTACAACATCCCCTGGAGGGCTTGTTAAAATGCAGAGCAGATCTTCTGCCTCCTGCCCATGAAGTGCCTGACTCAGTCTCTCTGAGGTAGGCCCCGAGAATTTCATTTCTAACAAGTTCCAGGGTGATGCAAAAGCTGCTGGTATGGAATCCACACTATGAGAACATTTGGTCTCCTGGCTCTCAACACTGGCTACTAAAATGTTTACCATGTAACTTCTAAAAAAATTGCTGGAGAGTGACTAAACCCTACTTCCTGAGATAGCAATTTAGCTGGTTTGGGATGGGGCTTAGGTAATGATATTATTAAAGCTCCCCAGGTGGTGCTATCATGCAGCAGGATTGAGAATGAATGCCTTAATTCAAAAGCAGTAATAAGTGGGAATTATAGGCATCAGGGCTGGGCCAGAATAGAGACGCTTTCCTTTCCTCCCCCCGGCCCCTGGGGTATAGAGAACAAACGGTATGGTCAGTCTTCACCCTCAGCTAATGGGACGTGTCAGCTGATTTGCATCATTTTAATTTGATTAGCAATATGAGGTTCAGGGAAATACAGTGATTTGCGCAGACAAGAAGATAGCAAAAGCTTAGTGCTCTCTCTTCCTTCCTTCAAACACCTCGGATTAGCCCCTGAAGTGCTAGAAGGCCAAGACCTGGCATCCCACCTCTCAGTGGCTTTCGAAACAGGAGACTCAGTCTGGGCTGGGCAGAGATATGTGATTTACTTTGGAGAAGCTTGGCGTCAAACGAAGTTACCATTTTCCCTTGCAAGTCTGGTGTGTTTCTCAAGAAGATGCATTTAAAAAATAATTTAATCTCTTGTATTTGCTTTCAAGTGATGGGAAAACATGAGCATAAATCCAGTTCGATGATGAATCACCAGCTGCACAGAGCCCCCGACGGGCTGACTCACTGGGCGTCTGACTCATGTGCTGTTTGTTGGGTTCGCGCTGTTTGAAGATGGATGGCTATGCCTGCTGGAGGTGTTCAACTTTCTCCTGAAGTTTTGAAAACCATTGTTGACAGTTCATAAAAAATAAAAACAAAATATGAATGCACATATGTACGTACATCAAGACTTTAGCAGGGAGAATGGCTGTAGTTCCTGAGGTTATGGCTATAAGGTAAAGGAGGTTATTTGTCCTGACTAGATAAATAATAAATATGTTTTGTTTCTTGACAAATATGATTGACGTACATGAACAACGCTCCCCAGGATATGTATTTTGAGCTGCTTCTCAAGAATTTGGATGAGTTCAAGTGATAATTCACTTGTCCCTGATTTTTTGGTCCCAATGAGCAGTAGTAAAAATTTACAAAGTGATTGTGAACATTCAGAATATAAGCAATCATGGGGGTATAATGCACAACAGGGAATATGGTCACTAATATATAGTAATCACTATGTACAGTGGCAGATGGTTACTCGACTTACTGTGGTGATCCCTTTGAAAGGTACATAAATGTCAAGTCTCTATGTTGCGTATGCCTGAAACTAACATAATATTGTGTGGCAACTATACTTGAATAAAAATAAGTAAAAAATATATAAGCATTTTTAAGTTCAAATTTCTTAGGTTTATTTCTTGAGTTTTGGCTTAGATAACAGGGTTAATGATCAATACTTAAGGATATTTTTACTATTTTATTTTCTCTCTTAGAGGTACAAAAATTAACTTCATGTTTCCTGGGTTCTAAACTGATAGCATCAGACACCTGCATTGCCTCTCATTCCTCCTAGCGGAGGTCAGACATAGAGTTTGAGCAAGGCTGCCATGACTTTGCTCTTTGAAATAATGACTATTCCTTGATGATCACTCACAACACATAGAGAAGATACTCTTTTTATAAACTAAATGGTAGGTTGTTGGATGGCAGAAATCAATCTTTTAAATCAAAACAACCAAAGTCATATGGTGATGATTTTAACATGATCCCTTAAAATGACCAGAAATAGGTAATCTCTTCTTGGGGAGCTCATGACATAGATGTTTTAAAATTCCTGGCCTATCCAAGTAGTGATGCAGAAGAAATGACATTGATTTTGGAATCTAAAATATGCACCCTGAGTGCGGACTGTGAACCAAAGGGTCACTGGTTCAATTCCCAGTCAGGGCATATGCCTGGGTTGCGGGCCAGGTCCCCAGTGGGGGCCACATGAGAGTTAGCCACACATTGACATTTCTCTCCCTCTCTTTCCCCTTCCCTTCCCCTCTCTCTAAGAATAAATAAATAGTCTTTAAAAAAATATGCATCCTAAGTGAAGTTATGCAAAAGATCTTAACCTTCTCTAATGTAATAGCTAAACAACATTTGTACATAATACAGAAAACTTATTTAGCTGATGTTTTAATATTTCTCAAATTTTTATTTATTGATTTGAGAGAGAAAGAGAGAGAGAATGATTTGTGGTTCCACTTATTTGTGCATTCATTGGTGGATTCAGGTAGGTGTCTTCACCAGGTATCCAATCTGCTCCCTTGGTGTATTGGGATGATGCTCTAACCTACTGAGCTAGCTTGCCAAGGTTAGAAAACTTATTTTAACCCCCACTACCCTCTCCTGACACACAGTCTCAGAAAGTCAATAAAAACTGTGGAAGTGTTTGGTTTGAATTTTATCCCCTTTTCCTTTTCCAAACTTCTATAGATGAAGATGCTGCTGATCAGTAAAATGTTTAAAAGGACCCTAGTAGTTATGCAAAAAGACTGTAGTTTTTTAAACAAGTAATTAATTTAGAATTTCTCTGAAAGAATTGAATGTGAAAGACTTGGTAGATATTATCAAATCAACACAATGAAAATAATTTGTGAACAATAGGAAATCTGCTAAAACAGTTTGGAAAATCTTTAAACTCTGATTAAGGCCTATCTAATTGTATACATAGGCAGTTATCTTTAATTTTCCTGTGAGTTTTTGATGTATTTGTTTTCTGGTCTATAGTAGATAGGGACTCTTAGCTGCAAATAACAACAATCCAATATAAACTCTTTGGAGAAAAAAAAATTTGAATCCAGGTCATGGGTTAGTTTTTAAAGCTCTATCTTTCTCATCTTGCTTCTCTTGACTTCTTACACATTGACCTCACTTTTATCTATTATTTAAATAAGATGGTGTATTTCTTATGGTTAGAAAAGATAGCTCTAGACTTTCTTTTTTTTCCTTCCTTCCTTCCTTCCTTCCTTCCTTCCTTCCTTCCTTCCTTCCTTCCTTCTTTCTTTCTTTCTTTCTTTCTCTTTTCTTTCTTTCTCTTTTCTTTCTTCTTTCTTCTCCAACTCACCACTGCTGAGGGAGGGAGACCCTTTCTTATAGTACTTCTACATAGGAAATCTCAGCAAAGACCTAGACTGATCTGCATGGGACAGAGTTCCATTCCTGAGTGACACACAATAGCCAGGGGAAGGCTCACTCTGGCCTTCCCCACTGGGGACCAAGAAAGGGTGGGGTCAGCCTCATTGAAAATGCATAAACTGAGCTCCTTTTAGGAAAGATGTGTGCCATCACCAGAAGAGAAGGAGCCCTAGATGGACAAAACAGAGTGCATGACCACTCTTTGGCCATTTTATTATTATAAGCTATAAATTTATTAGCAAATTGGCCTTTCTGTTCAATGATTTCTGGATAGGTTTTCAGGTACACGAGTGTGCATGCACCCGTGTGTGTGTGTGGTGACATCCCAAATGCAGCATGTTCTGGAATTCGTCCTTGGCAATGCTCTGAAGCTCTGAACTGGAAATAATCTGGTGAACAACCACATGGAAATGGAGAAGAAAGAAATAGGAAGATAGCGTGCAAAGGGAAAAGTAAATTCTTCACTGCTTTTACATTACCTTAAAAAAAAGTCATAAATGTGAGCGACTATCATCCAAGAAGCCTGCTTGTGTCCTCTATTTCCAGAATGTCACTGTTGTCCTGATTCTATCATCATAGATTAGTGTGCCTGCTTTCTCGATTTACGTAAATAAAATCATATGGTATGTTCTATTTTGTGTCTGGCTTATTTCACTCAACATTATGCTTGTGAGATTTCTCTATCTTCTGAAGTGTAGTTTGTTCATTTTCATTACTTTTTAATGTTTTATCACATGAATATGCCACATTTTATTTAACCATTCCTACTCTGTTGTTGATGGATACGTGGGTTGTTTCCAATTTTCTGATACTATAAAATGTGTTGCTATGTACATTTTTACATGCTGCTTGGGAGACATATGAATACATTTCTTTTGTTTATATGTCCAGGACAGAAACTGCTGGATCATAGAATATGTACATAGTCATCTTTAGTAGATATATTTAATTTATTTTTCAAAGTGGATGTATCAGTTTGCACTCTTACCAGCAATTAATGAAACTTCTAGTTGTTTTCATATACCTACTACCACTTAATATTGTTAGAGTTTTTAATTTAACTATATTAAAGGGTGTGCATATGTTTTCTTATTGTGATTTTAATTTACACTTCCCTGATGACCAGTGTGATGGAGCATCTTTTCATGTATTAATAGGCCATTTGTTGATTTTATTCTGTGAATTGCTTGTTCAAATCTCTTGTACATTTTTCTATTGGGTTGTCTTTTTCCATACAGATTTATAGGAATTCTTTGTATATTCTGGATACAAGACTACTCAAACACACACACATATTTGTGGTTTGTTTTTTCATAGTCTGAATGGCATCATTAGGTGAAGTTTTAATTCTATTGTATTTCAATGTATCACTCTTTTCTTTTCTCATGAGAACTTTGTACACATGGGCATTCTTAACCCTTTGCATCTCCGTATACATTTTACAATCAGGTTGTTAATTTCCATTAAAAGCTGCTGGTGTTGGATTGCTTTGGAGTAAAAACTTAAGAAGATCTCTCTTGGGAAGTCATATTTAGGCTGAGGCATAAAGGATTAGAAGGAGCCAATATGTTAGGTTGGGGTTGGAGTTGGAAGGGAGAATTACCTAGAGCACAGGGAACACCATGGCCAAAGGCCCAAAGTCTGAAAGAACTTATAAAAGTCGGGAAACAGTAAGGTGGCCTGCGTGGTAGAGGAAGAAGGACGGAGTGAAGCTGGGGGATGGGTTGAAGCCCACAGCCTGCAGTCTTGAAGGCCGCTGCAAAGAACATGGATAAACAGGTGGTCAGCAGACTCAGGAACTGTCATTTTGTTTCCTTGTTTTTTGTTTAAAATATTTTGCTTGGAAATGTATTCTACTTTATTTTTTTAAAAGTAGGTAATTTAACTCAAAAAGCCCTTAGAAATTTACAAAGCTATAATTTGATTCTCTTTAATTAAAAACGAAAGCGTAACGTGAGTTATGTTGGATTCTTTGACTCAAATTTGGACTGCCAGAGGTGCTTTCTGAATCTGTGTAACTCCCACAATTCCCTACATTTGAACGCAGTGGGCTAAACCATTTGTTTGATAGCTAGGCAAAAATGCCCCCCACATGATTCAGTATATGTTCACTTCATGTCTATTTTCTTTCTTCTTTGTTCACCAGGAAGAATCATAAGAAAGATGAATCAGCCATAAATGGAGGAGTGTGAATCTGTGCTCATTATCCTCAAGCATCCATGGTAACACTTGTGGCTTAGAACTCTTATCAAAAGGTCTTTTGTTAGTTCAAGGGCACCACTAACATACACAATGCCTACAGGCTTTTGAGGCTTCAAAGAATCCTTCCTATTCTCTAGAAAGAATGCAGTTGCTTTAGCTACCACAACACTGCTCCATGTATAAAGTGCTCTCCAAGAGAGTCCAAACTGTTACCTTAATGTCAAAATGAACAACTTATATAATAGAATTTCGTATCAGAGTGATTACATATGGATCTAGAAAGTAAATTCTTGTTACCTTGTCTTAATGCCATAACAAATGCAGTTCAACGAATATTTAAGTAACTTAATTGGCAAGTTACATTGTTAGACTCTTTGGAGGATGCAAAGATGACCCAGGCTGGAAAAAAAATAAAAATAAAAAAAAGGTAATATTAAAGGCCTTACCTCCTGCAGAGCGCAGAGCAGTAGGGTGCTCTTACAGAAAATGATGTGGGGTAAGGTGAGAGGAGATGGAAGAATAAGACAAGAGTAAGAGATTGGTGAAAAATCCAGTGAACTGCGTGACTTGCATACATTTTTTTTCCAACAAAAGAAATAATTGTAGTGAAGCTAAAGTAATTTAATTCTAATCGTGGAATTTGCTATTGAGCTGCTCCCTGATAACACGTGGTAACATTTGTTACGGGATTGGAGGGAAAGGAGCCAGTAGAAACCACTCCTGGCACCTCTGACCACCTGCAGTTACCTCTAAATTCCTATTAAATTACAGCATCTGACCTGCAGAATTAAGTTTTCTTTTAAAGGTTGAGTAAGAGGAAGAAAGCAGCAGTTAGAAGAAAAAATGAGGGCTCATGCAAAATCAGCCTTGGAATCGGAGAGGCACAGAGAAGTCACTGAAGGATTAAAGGGGACCTTTTCCGAGGTCATGCTCCTCTTCTAGGCTTCTGTCACACTGCCTCAGCAGATGCAGAAGCAAGTCACAAGGCCGAGGTCATGTGAGTGCTGGGATGTGGGGTCTGTGGCCCCATGCTCTCAGGGTAGTTTGCACCAAAGCCCTGCATGTGGACTGTCCTGCATCTGGGCTGAGTGGCAAGGCAGCTCTGCCTCCACTAAGAAACCAGTGGGAAGGACCTGGTACTTAGGTGTGACTTCATTGTGCTTCTAGCGCTGGTTCTGTGCTAGCTGCATAGGCAGTACTTGATCTAGGTATCAGATTCCTAGAGGGCTGTTGTGAGGAGTATGTATAAAGTGTCCAGAACCCTGCCTGGAGTTAGCAAAGTTGTGATGAATAGTAGTGATGATGACAAGATTGGTGATGATGATGATGGTGGTGATGAGGGAGAGGAAGGGGAGGAAAAGGATAATAATGAGGAAAAAGATAATGATGATTACAAGAACCAAGCACTGGCTAAGGCTGACTTTTTACCTAAACGTTGGATGAATGCAGCTCACACCTAAGTGAAAGTACCATATTTTGCCGTGTATAATGCACATCTGTGTTTTTGCACGCATTATACATGGGATTATTACATGCATTATTATACCCATGGTATGTAATCATTATACCCATGTATAATGCACATCCTTATTTTACGCTCAAAAATTTGGGCAAAAAAAATATGCATTACACATGGAAAAATACAGATATTTTCTTCATGTCACTGAATTAGACTCATGCATTACATTGCAGCCTCCTATTTTTATAAGAAGATTTTACATACGCACACAATTTTGTCATTTCTAACCTCATATGAATATTCATAAAACAAAGAATAGCAGTCTTCAAACAAAATTGGTTATTACAAGACACATTTGGATAAAATAATTTTAATTTTAAATTAGATTTTCTTTATTTACAGATACTTTCTTTTTTTAGGAATGAGAGAATTTGCCATTTGTAGGGCATTTTTAACATTCTGAAAGAATAGGAAATCATGCAGCAAAATTAGCAAGTAATCTTGGCTTTTGGCTATTTTCTACATCGAAAAATAAAATCAATAAACATTTTTGTAGGTGGAGTGTTACAAAAATGTTAAGCCATGCATCATCATTCAAGATGATTTCTAGTAGTATCATTTTCTGAGAAGTCCTCAAATGAAGGCATTAGCTTCACGGGGGTGGGAAGAAAAATTGAGGATTAGAGAGAGTACAGAACAAACTTGTAGTTTTCATATTAGAAATCCTCTGTGGACAATATAATATATATATATTTGGATCCTATATAAAATTTTATAAATTATATATAAAATTATATACTATATATAAGGTAGGGAAAGGGTAGGTTTACAGTTGTGAGTATGCAAAACACAGTTTATTCTTATATTTTATTTATTAATTATTGTATTATTTTTCCATACAGACAAATGTAAGACTACTTTCGCCCCACCTTGTATGTAGATTCTAAATGTATAATATATACATTTTTCTAAGATTATATTGCAAGTTCAACAGAATTTTGCACCAGTCATGTTGCTGCTCATATCTCCTTCAGTGCCCACCAAATAGCACTATAATTAGTTGTTTTCTTTTCCATTGGACTGTGAGCTTGTTGCAAAATGGTTTATCGGTGTGAGATGCAGTGGAGGGTCTGGGTAGCAAAATTGTAATTAATTTGTAATTGTTTTTCTTTGGCTGACTGTAGTTTTGCACATAGTAGGTGCTCAATGAGTGCTTGAATGAATATTGAATAAATAATTGAAGGGAAGGTAGCTTTGAGACTCTTGCAAGTGCCTATCCTTGAAATGAGGAGAAGCAACATGCTTTGATTCCCACTCCTGCACGCCCCCTCCATTACAAAATTTGGCCTATTAGGTAAAGCTGGTAGCAGCCCTCAACATTCCAGGACTGTGTGACCTTGCAGCCAAGTTGCTGTGAATGTGGTCTGGAGCAGGTGGCAAACACTGTGCGACCAAATACAAACACTGCTGTAAGCCAGCGGGTACCATTATGAAAGGGGAAAAAAAAAGCTTCGAAGAAATTTAATAATGCATTTTGATATGTCCATCAGGTTTACTAAGTCCTTAAAAATCCAAGAAATTTACGAATTTGATAAAGCTTTTCTTTGCAAATTGTATACCGACAATTGAGCTTATAGCAGTGAAATTGGTAATTAAGATTACTGAGAGTAAAATTCACATGTAGGGTTACAAAAACTGTTGAATGAGTAATGTGCTCATAGAGATGAGCTTTATTGCAGGAAGCTGATTAACAAGTTTATTGAATGTATAGTAGATGTTCTCGCTGCATGCTTAGGCTACTGAAAAAAAGATGCAAGACATTTGTAACATTCACATTCCTTGATTATCTTGTTTGCCTGAAATCTTTACGTATGGATAAGATAATGTCTGAAATCTTCCCTTTCTTGAGATACAAATATTTCTTCCTTATGGTCTAAGTCAGCATTATTTTGAAGCAAAGTATATGTAACTTTAAATAAGTTTATCTTGCCCTGGCTGGTGTGGCTCAGTGGATTGAGCAGCGGCCTGCTAACCAAAGGGTAGCTGGTTTGATTCCCAGTTGAGATTCATGCCTGGGTTTCGGGCCAGGCCCATAGTATAGGGCATGTGAAAGGCAACCACACATTGATGTTTCTCTCCCTCTCTTTCTCCCTCCCTTCCCCTTTGTCTAAAAATAAATTAAGATCTTTAAAATAAATAAACAAGTTTATCATCTTCAGCCACTTTGTAGGTTGCTGTCAGGTATAAATCATCACAGACCACATTTTAAGACTAAAAAAAAAATGAAAAAATGAAGCTTGAACATAGGATGTGAGTAATCTCTTTCAAGTGTTATTCTTTCATGCTAGGTATTTTTAGTGTGTTTGTCAGTGAAAATTAATTCGTTTACATTTTTTGAAGATTTTATTTATTTATTTTTAAGGAGAGATGAAGAGAGGGAGAAAGAGGGGAAGAGAAACATTGATGTGCGAGAGAAATGTCTATCAGTTGTCTCTTCCATGCCCCCAGCCTGGGACCTGGCCTGAAATCCAGGCATGTGCCTTGACCCGGAATTAAACTGACAACCTTTTGGTAAGCAGGACAATGCCCATCAGGGCAAAAATTAATTCTTAAGACATTTCTGATTCCGAAGCCCCATCCCCACCCCCATCAAATGGGTAGGAGACTTGCTTGGACTGTCTCCAAAAACAGGAGAGAAAATGTCCATTATGGTATGCTCCAATGAAGAGCTTCTTTGAGTAGAAAGTCAAGACTATTCAGAACAGAGGACTAAAATTATGGCTGCCAGTCCACACGCCTGGGAGTAACACCTACAGCCTAACTTCCTTTGCTGAACATTTTCATACCATCAGACTTGTTGATTATCTCCTGGTGACACAAGAAAAATCTGGGTAGATGGAACAAGATAAATTATAGAAAAGAAACTTGAGCCTCATTAATTTGATTAGGCCTCACAGTATATAGGGTGACAATATATAAAGTTATGGGGTATTGAAAAGAACCCCATCCTTGAAGTTAGACCATCAGGGTTCTGGCCCTGAACTCTAACACCTAAAAACCTTAGGCAAGTCCCTTATATACTCTGAAACTTTGTTTCTCCATCTGCTCTATCAACGAGTTGGATAATCACAAACATTAAATGAGATAACATACGTACAGTTGCTTTCTGAAATATAGAAGGTGTGACAGTGTAAGGTATTATTTTTCTAAGTTATAGTGGATCATATCTTGTGTATTATGTTAAAAGCCTACGTAAGAATTTTTTACTAAATTAACAACATCCTAAATTTCTTCTTTTTGAAACCTGTACTTTAGCTTAAAGAAGACTCCTTGGTAATCTGGTTAGAAAATTTTCAAAGCAATACTAGGATGATTTTATTTCTCTTGAACTTTTACAATATTGTGTGACAAATGTCTCTCTAGGCCTTTGTCACAACCCCATAGAACTAGACAAGAAGCCAGCAGACCTACTTCAGTCTGTGTCCAAATCCATCATTAGCTGTGTGTCTTTAGGCAGATCCTATTATCTCTCTGAGCTTGTTTGCCAAGCAATTAAAAAAATAGAAATAGTGCTACCCAACAGAATTGTTGGGGAAAGCAAGTGACATGGACATAGACCACTTAGTGAGCTATGATAAAACTCTGCTCAAACAGTAATTCTGCATTACTTCTCTGACATTAACAATAATACTTCATTATATTGTAAGTGGACCTGACTACAGTAAAAATAGCTTTTTATATTTTGGGTATTTTTTTCAAATATACAGTTAAACAAAGCCATTGTGCCAATGTTTGCATATAAAGGCCAACAAGAAATGGAACTAAAATATATAACATCTTAGCTTTAGTGAAGTAGCTACTCAAGTGTAAGTTGAATGCATTACCTCAAAGTATTAGAGGAAGGACCATTAGCTGCTTGCTTATTATCGCTAAACACAGTTTTCTCTGTATATGAAATTATCTCAGTATTATAAGCAATCATTTCAAACCTTAAAACAATTTGGTGTTGGTGAGTTAGCTTATTTTATACAACATAAGATGAACTGGAAAAGGATAAATTTCCTGGAAAAATCCAGACAGTTAATACAAATAACATTGCACTACACCTATTAAAGTGCATGGCATTTCTGATCAAATCACCATTCAAAAGGCTCTTTCAGCCTGAGATTATCCAAACAGTCTATACTGATTCAATAAATCAGAAAATTGGTGAGTAAATATCAAATCTTTGTGCTATGCTAATAAAGCTTCAAAGGCAAAATTAGTTTCAGAACAAAGAAAGATTCACAGAGAAAGAAGAGCACACAAGGAAAATGATTTTTTTTTTTCCAAATAATCTGGGTCTTTGACATTTTCAATTTAAGAAGAAAAAGCATTTACTTAATTAAAGTTACATGTTCATCTTTCCTCTTCTACGTGCTTCTAAAATAGTTTACTGCTAAAATGCCTTGTAGTAATATTCTGACAGGCTTTGTGGAAATATATCCTGTTACCAAAAGTTATATACCATATGCTATTGGGCATACTGATACTGAATAGTTTTCATTAGACTTTGTAGGAAAGAGTCATAAGAAATTTCAGGATTTAAAAAAAAGATTCTATTTATTTTTAGGGAGGGGGAAGGGAGTTAAAAAGAGAGGGAAACATCAATGTGTGGTTGCCTCTCCTGAGCCCCCAACTGGGGACCTGACCCCTGGGACCCAGGCATGTGCCCTGACTGGGAATCAAACCCATGATCCTTTGCTTTGCAAGCTGGTGCTCAATCCACTGGGCCACACCAGCCAGGCCAATTTCAAGATGTTTTGAACACTTAGTAGGGAACCAAGTGGAAGTTAGGTAAACTGAAGTGTTCATTTTGAATGTTCCAGTTTACATCAGTTCTGTTCTGGGTAGTAAGAGTTAGTGATTTTCCTTCTTTTTAACTAAACACTCTTTCCAATCTCTCTCTCTTTAATAGGCAACACCAGGCATAAAGACTTAATTCTCCCATCTATCTTCCTGTGCCATCGAGGGTATGAGCAAAGATCAGCCAACAGCTCACAAGCAGTCCAGACTTTAGGAAAGAGAGTAGAGCATGATGTGGGCAAAGCAGGGTGTCTTCTGCTGAGCCCTAAAAAGGGTATGGAAATAACACCAGCTATGTGAGATTGAAATGTTTCAAACACAGGACAGACTGGGGCTGTGAGGTGAGAGCCTCTTGCTGGCAATAATTTACCACTGACATTTGAGGGAGAAACCAATAAACATGGTTAAAATACTCTTTGATCATGATTATATACGAAAGTCACAAAACAGACTGCATTGCTGGACTACTTTGTGGGATAGAAAATGAAATATAATAGTCAGTTATCAAACATAGTAACTGCGGTTTACTTACATAAACCTGCCAATAAGCACTAAACTTGCCCTCAAGAATTCTCAACTTGGATTTCCAATGCTAAGCTGCCTATAAAGTAGAGATCCCATGGTAGAAATTCAACGAAGCTAGACGTTGGCCATAAGAACTCTCCATGTGATGCACACTGAGCATGATTTATCAGTTGGATCCTTCCATCTGATGGTGACTCAGTTCTTGAAATGCTTGTAACTATAGCCTCCCAAGTGAAGAAATGCAATCATTGTATTCCGTTTCTTTCTTCCTTGTCTTCGTTCTGTCTTTACCTTGATAAGCACTCATGGAAAACAGACCAGGAATTTACTCAATTTACTTAGTCTGAGACAATTAAAATGTTAGCTCTGGTTGAAAATTTCAAATTTTAAATCCTATGTTACCTACATCAAGTGAAGCTTTACTCTAGGGTACTTAAGATGGCCTTTGGCCCTCTGGCCTTGTGTTACTTAAAGTTTTGCTGGAAAAATTCTTTTACCTTTTCCTGGGGTTTCTGTGGCAGCACTTTGGTTAAGCACTGCTTCTGAAACTTTCATGTGCATGCAAATCACCTGGAGATTTACTAAAACAGGTTGTAATCCATTCAGTAAGGGCAGGCCCTGAGGTACTACTATTCCAAGAAGCTTCTAGGTGAGCATGCTGGTTCCAGAATATACTTTGAGTTAGCAAGGCACTAACCATTCTCTCCATCCCTTACTGCACCCATGGGAGAAAGACTGATTTACCTAACTGGCGAGATGGCAAGAATCTGACATTTATTCATCATGATCCTCCTGTGAAGGGAGGGAGTTATGAGGGAAGAGGCCACCTGCTGAGTGTGGCCGCATCTTCCGCCCTCTCCCTTTGCAGCTGCCCTGCCAACGAGTGGATTTTCTTTTTCATCTGGCAAAACTCCTGGGCAATTTCTGCCTGTGGGGGCGGGGAATCCACAGCTGGGACAATGAGAGTCACATCTGGGAAGGCAGTGGACTTGGTGAGGCTGCATATCAGGAAACCGTTCGGCATTGGGTCTATGAAAGAACAGAAATTCAGCCAAGTAAACCTAAATACCTAATTGGCTTTATTGAATGATTCATGAATTGGGCAGCATCACATCTAGAAATGGAAAGGGGCTCTGAGGAGTTGTACAAAATGGAAGACTTTTTTTGTACAAAATGGGAGGCTTTAATAAAGAAAAAAAGATCCTCACCTGAGGATATGTTTATTGATTTGAGAGAGAGAGATCTGACTGGGAATAGAACCCACAGCCTTTTGGGTATGGGATGATGCTCTGACCAAGTGAACCACCCAGTCAGGCCAAAATGGAAGGCTTTTATAGGCAGAAAGAAGCTGGAACAGGAAGGAAGTGGATTATTTTAAGGTAGTGTTACCTTCCCTTAGAGGAAGGCAGTGGTCTGATCAGGGAGATTACTTTACTAGTCTTAACCAGGAAATACTAGACTGATTGGTTTAAACTTCCAAGCCTCAGAGAGGCTGAAACTGCACTTAGGCTAGGTAGTAAAGTCTTGGTAAGGCTTTGCAAAAATGACTCCATTTCAGGCCCAGCACTTCTTTTTTTTAATAAGTCCAAATATTGTTTTTAATCCAGCTGCACCAGCAATAAGACTGAAATTCTGATCCTTTGTTTGAATCCTGTGTATGTCTCTCACATTTTTCTGAGCCTGGTAGGGAGAGGAAAATAATTAGTTGGTCCTGTAATTTCCAGTGAATGCTGTAGAATCCCTGGCCTCCTGATAGGGAGCTCATCACGGCCTCTTGGATGTCTGAGCATAGTTTTCTACTATGTGGGAATTTCAACTCCCTTCCCCATGACGGTCAAGAGGAAGACAAGGATGAGGGTTATTTTGAATAGAGTTTTGAAAATGGCACCAGCTGCCCTGATATTCCTGAACTTCTTACATCTTTAGAACCTGTTGAACAGGTTTGGGTTCCCTTTAGAATGCAGTAATTCATGGACTCCGTGGAAAAGCTTTAGGGCTCAGAGCAGAGCATGAAGTGTTGAGCTTCTTCTAAGGGAGAACTGGATGGCATTTTAAGGAAGTTAGAGGCTCCGAGAGTTGAGCCATTACACAATGGCTCAAGTTTTTAAAAAATTCTCTCCCATTGGGTCTCCTCTTGGACAGTTTGCAATACCCAATAACTGCTTTTCCACCAGCTTACAAGTTTGCTTGTCTCTCAGCCTC
The DNA here is from genome assembly GCA_004027475.1 of Anoura caudifer. NCBI lineage: Eukaryota > Metazoa > Chordata > Mammalia > Chiroptera > Phyllostomidae > Anoura > Anoura caudifer. Next base: position 174,592 of record PVKU01000543.1, read on the forward strand.
ACTAGGTGACATTGCCTTTAAAACTTGCCTGACCAAAAGTCTAGACCTTCAAGTAACCATCTGCAATTGTCCAGTTTTTTAAAATTCTCTTTCATGGAAATTATCTGGAAATTTTCATGGAAATTTCAAGGGACCCAGGTGACCCTTACATGGAAGGATGTGTGGCATATTCAAAAGTGTGATGGCTATCATGTCAGGTGGACCAAGATTCAAGTATCAGCCCTTTTGATTATTAGCTGGATGCTTTGGGGTCTAGGGGTTGTTTAACCTTTCTGAGTTCCTGTTTATTCATCTAAAAAGTGAGAAAAATGTTTAGGGTTAAATGAGATAGCATAAAGTATCTGGCATAGAGTAGACATCCAATAAATGGTGGCTACTATTATTGCTAGTATAGAATTTTTCAACCTTTGCTACTCTTATTCCATAAGCTTTGGGAAAGCATTACCTCTAATATCCACTTCCTGCCAGAATCCCTGGAAAATGCACACATACACACATACATTTTCTGAATTCAATTCCTTGCTAGTCTTAATAGCAACTTAAAAAAATAAGGTCAAGCAGTAATGTGCCTCAAGACATCATATACACAATTCAGGATTGTTTGTTGCTCTACCGCTTTTTTCCCCCTTCATTTTCTGGATCTTTGAATTAGAGTAATTAATTATATGGCAAAATTTCTCTGAGGATTTTTCATCTGAGATCAAGAGCAATTCTATGCATTCAGTCTTAATGGACAGCTAATTTTAGATCAGGGAACTAACACATCAGATAATTTGAATCATTCCATATTGAAAGAGAACAGACACTCAAGCTTGGCAACAGGATGTTATCGTTTATGATTAAAAACATGAGGAAGTTATTAAGAACACTAAAATGTGACCTGGCAGCTAGTAATATGCAAAGTAGTGTGTTACAATGAGAAACATCTCCTTCTTTAAATGCCCATAAGGAAGGCACATAACCAATCTCCCAAATGCTTTCCTTGTTTCAGTTTCTTTGACAGCATTTGCTGCTATCCCATCTTCATGGAAGATGAAGGTTCCCACATATGGGAACCAACAATAGCATTCACTTTTAAAGGCTTTTTTGGTCATCAGATACGGTTATAACCACTCATAATCAAAGCTCTGATTTCATAGAAAATCAAAAGACACGTATATTTAGCAAGTTTATTTTTGGAGGTAGGGATGGGGAAGGTAATGACATTTGATTAAGATTATACTGAGCATAAAAAATTGAACTGTTGGAGAAATAGCTTTTGTCTTTTAATCAAGACAAAAACATTTGTTAGAAAAGGAAGTGATTTAAGATAACTTGGCCATTGTTAGAAATGTGTGCTCCTTCAGGGCAGGGCTCTTCATCTGGTTTGCTCTCTGACATGTGCCAAATGCTTGAAAGAGTTCCTGACACTCAGCAGGGTTTAATAGATATTTGCTGAATGAACTCATGTGCCACTTTTTTATATATGACCAATTATGTTATGAATTAAGTCATCAAAGGAAGAAATTGGTGTTTAATCATCTTAGTGCAGAGATTTAATCTGTTACTTCACTTGCCAAATTGCTGACTTTAACTTTTTTCATAGAAAGAGATTTCTATTTTTACCAATGTGACCAAACATTTACTTTTTTAAAATTTGTTTTAGAGTTTTACTTTTTAATTTTACAATTATAGTTGACATTCAATATTATATTAGTTTCAGGTGTACAGCTTAGCGATGACCATAATTTACAAAGTGATTCCTCTGATAAGTCTTGCACTCACCTGACAGTGTATGTATTTGCTACAATATTATTGACCGTATTCTCTATGCTGTACTTTTCATCCCAGTGATTATTTTGTAACTACCAATTTGTACTTAAACTCTTTGCCTTTTCACCCAGTCCCCCAAACCCCTCCCCATCTGGCAACTATCAGTCTGTTCTCTGTATGTATGGGATTGTTTCTGTTTTGTTTGTGCATTTTGTTTTTTTAGATTCCACATGCAAGTGAAATATATGGTATTTGCCTTTCCCTGTTTGACTTATTTCACTTAGTGTAATACCCTCTAGATCCATCCATGTTGTCACAAACAGTAAGATCTCACTGGTTTTTATGGCTGAGTAAAATTCTCTTGTATCTGTGTACCACATCTTTTTTATTTAATTGTCTTTTAATTGGAGTGTTTAGTCCATTTACATTTAAAGTCATTATTGATAGGTTTGTAGTTTCTACCATTTTATTGTTTTCTAATTGTTTTTGTGGTTCTCTGTTTCTTATTCTCTTGCTAGCTTCTCTTGTATATTAATTGCTCTCTGTACTCTTGTGTAAGGATTCCCTTTTCTTTATTTCTTGTATATCTCTTGTAGATTTTTGGTTTATGGTTACCATGTGCTCCGTATATACAAGCCTATGTTTATAGCTGTTTATTTTAAATTGATGGTCACTTAAGTTTGAACATACTCTAAAATCACTATCATTTTTTACATATCCCTTTGATGTTTATGTTTTTGTCATTATGTTTTTTTACTTTTGTGTGTGTGTTTGTGTATATTCCTTAATTTACTGTTGTAATTACACATAATCTTCCTGATTTTGTTTTTTAACCGTGTACTAGCTTTAGTGTTGGTTGATTCACTGTTTTTATTATGTTTGTTGGCTTTGTGAGTGAGAATTTTTTTGATATATTTATTCATATTTTTGTTGTCATCTTGTTGTTGTTGTTGTTGTTCTTCTTCTTCAAGTTCCTTGAACATTTCTTGTAATACTAGTTTGGTAGTGTTGAACTCCTTCAGCCTTTTATTGTCTGGGAAGTTCTTTATCTCTCCTTCAATTATGAATGATAGCCTTGCTGGGTGGAATAATCTTGGTTAAGTCCTTGCTTTTCATCACTTTGAATATTTTGTGCCAATCCCTTCTGGTTTGAAGCATTCATTTCTTGAAATGAAGAGAAATGGGAGAACACACTCAAATTAAGTTGAAATGTAATTGCAACCCAGCTCTGTCCTGCTCTTGACATAGGCAAGATGAACAAGTCAGGCAGCTCTGCCCAGAGCCTCTCCTCCAACAGTGACTCTGGGATCTGGCCAACTTTCACCTTGAAGCTCTGTATTTTGGAGAGGTTTCCTTCTAGTCACAATAGTAGAGAGGAAATGAGTACAATTCACAAACCAATTGTCTTGGGTCAGCAGAAATATACTACTTCAACTCACATCTCCATTGGTGGGAACTTAGTCACATGATTTCTACCTCACTTCAAAGGAGGCTGGGAAATCCACAGCAGTATCGATAGCTTGGTAGTGTAGACTTGATGTTGATATGTAATTTGAAATGTAAATTGTTTTATTTTAGATGGATGTGTCTCGTAGTGGGCAGGAGAGATTCTGTCATTTGCATATATTGGTGTATTTTACTTCTTCAGCTAAATGAAAAGTTATTCTAGATTTTTATTTTCACTGATTGACATTTCTTTTAGTCTTGTTTAAATGTATCCCTTCCAATGGGCCAGTGCCTTATTATCAGCTTCCATTTTTTTCCTCTATTTTTAACAGAGTAGTAAGCACTTTAATTTCCTTGACACTGGTTTCAACCAGCCATACTGGCAAGAAGTCTAGATTTCTTGCCAGTATGATCCTGGAACTTGGCTAATTATATTTTCATAGCAGATATACTTTGCCTGCAGATTACAGAATGAAAAACTAAAAATGTTATACTCAGCAATTCAAGAGAACATTTAAAGGTTAATAAACAACAACAGCAGTGACAGTGAGAACAAAAAACAAGAGCACAGCAATGTTTTGTCCTTGAAGCCGTGGGATCAGAGAACAACTTTTCTGGTGCCAAGTTCTTGTGAACCTTGTCACATACTAAAGACAGTGGTTTGAGTGGTTTTGTTGCTTCTATCTGTCTAGTCTCAAACTATGGTTTTACTGGTTGCTTTGTCTTTTTTATTAACCTGAAAACTTTTTTCTATATTAATAAAACTGATTGGCAACAATGATTAAATATATTTCCTTGTCCTAAGCTAAGATCCTGATCAAATTACTATGTGATCATCTCCCCTTCATTTTGTGTACAGAAGCTTTTGGAGCCTGTTGGATCATCCTTGTGGTCTAGACAATCTGATTTGCATTGGAAACTGCCTAAGTTATTTAAAAATACTCAGTGACCTCAAATATAAGAGTAAGCTGCCATGTTCTCTTCTTATTTCTCAGTTGATTGTACCATGTCTTTCTCCTGTTCTTATAATGTTATTTTTGATTTCTAAGTCCAGGGCAATTTGAATACAAGAACCCTGGCTTTGAATTTTCTGTATGTTTTCTTATTTTAGAAAATTTAGAACCTTGGATATTTAGGGCTATCTCCTTTTGTTATACTTTGAATATCTCCTAGATGACCTTGTATAAATATTTTGAGTTAGATGCATGTATATGCATAGGACGTTTGTTGACTTTCATGTTTTCTCATATTTTTCTTTTCAAAGTCAACACAGTATTTGGCTTCTAGAGACTTCTCTATATTTACTGTGTGTTCTATATCCTGAGCCATTATGCATTTTAGACCAAGTATTACAAGCCATTGAGAAGACAAAGGAGTGATGTGGTAAGCTGGAGTCTCCAGGGCCATAAAGATTGGGCACATTAGCTTCCCTCACCCTTAGAATAGCGATGGGAGAATCGAGAGACAATGTGACAAATTTAACATAGAAACGTGTTATGAAGATCTGATAAAAATGAGTAAGAAAACTTGAAAGTTGTTAATTTGAAAAATGTTAAATAACATGGCATATGAATCTATTTGGAAAGTTTTTGGCTCAGTGGTAATAGATTTTTTTGATGTGCTAAACACAACTTTCTTTTTAGGTGGAGGGCAGGAGATGGAAGGGAGACCAAGGAATAGTAGGGAAAGGAAGGTTATATTTAATTAATTTCTAAGCAATATAAGATTGCTGTCTTGTTGTAAGCCTGCTTCTCTTAACCTAATTTCATCTGCCACCAAACTGCACACATAATATGTTTCATTGTGTACTAGTCAATTCTATTGATCTAATTTATTGACGAAGAGGCAAGTGGTAGATAGGCTAGTTCCCTGCCAAGTCTGTTTCCTTCATCTTTAGTAAAAGAACTTCATGCTTTTGTTTGGAGTGACAATGTGCCCAGAATTATGTGCAAGAAGTAGTTGCCATGTGACCTCATTTTAGCCAATAGGACATAAAAGAAAGCCTACTGGTGAAGCTTCCAGGAAATAAAACTCTACTTTTTCTCATAAAAGGGAAAAATCTCAGCTGCTGTGTGTCTTTTGTCCTTTGCCATTTCCCCTTTTGCCTGCCTGGAGTAAGAACTTCATACCTTAAGGTGCAGCAGCTGTTTTGTCATCATAGAGATAAAGGTCTCTTGTTAAGGATGACAAAGCATGATACAGATGGAGGTTGGTTCCCTGAGCAGTTGTCTCAGCCCTAGACTATTTGCATTTAGTGTCCTTGTGAAATGAGATCTACAGGCTTCTGTTTTTATAAGCTGCTCTAGTTGGTATCTGTTCCATGCAGCCAGTTGCAATTCTAAATGCTTCAGTTTAATTAAATAGTGGTTCTGTAAGTTCTACAAGATTCTTTCTGATTCTTCCATGGTGAGACCAACTGTTCTGTTGTGTGCCTCTGTCTGTTTATAGATTTGCCATTTCGAATATATAAAAGCTGAAGTTATCACGAGGGGTATCTCCTCTCTAGTAGCTGAAGCAATTGACAGGAAGGAATGAAAATGCCATGCTTTTTGTTTGTTTGATCCTTTCCTTAAACTATGAGACCTACTTTCAAAGCCCCTTAACTACTCTTTTGGAAAATATTTTGGAACTTACCCCTTCTCTATTTTTAAATCCACCCTATGCTCTCCTTGGCACCCTCTCCCACTCTGCCCAGTTTGCATTCTTAATTATTACAAATGCATAGTTCTCTGGACCCATTTTACAATCTACTTTAGAGCTGAAAGGACCTTAGAGGTGGTCTATTTTAATTTTATTATTTCATTGAAGAGGAGATGAAGAGAAAGGATAGTAAGTTAATTGCTCAGACGAAAACCTCCAAATAAAATAAGATATTGGCAGTCAGTTGTATATGGCAAGCACTAATTACAATGGCAAACAGTTGTGATGTTTTAACTATATTCCTGGCTAAGCATCATTCATGTTTTACCAATATAGCATCCTCTCAGTAACACCATGAGGAAGGATTTATAAGCATCTTGGTTTTACAGATGAGGAAACTCAGGCACAGAACAATGAAGTAACTTCTCAGTGCCACAGACGTAGTCAAGCTTCACTCCAGGAGTCCTGAGCTGCGATATGTCATAGGAGATGTCAAACAAATCAACCTATGCCTGCCAGGGTGGACATTGAAAATAAAATATGGTTGGTTTGTCCCCGATGCAGAAAAATGTAAAAAATTGCCCTGTTAAACATTATTCATTTATAGGTCATTTGAGAATAGTAAGATTTCCATTTTTCCACTTAGTAAATGAGGAGTTTCTATATATCAGGCATTCAGCCAGGCCCTGGGGATATATCATGGTACAGTCCCAGACATTGCCTTCAAGACACTGACAGCCTGTAGGGAGAGAGTGAGAAGTAAACAGGCAAGTATACACTGTGCGATCCTGCTGTATGTCTTGGAGGAGGTTATTAAAGCACATACAGGAGAAAGCTCACGCGAGACATCCAGGAGGCTGGGTCATCCAAGCCATGACCTACAGGAGGAGCAGGGATTCAACAAGTGAAGTGGGGAGAGGGCATCCTATGCATGAGAAATGTCATATGCTGAGGATGAAAAAGAAGAAAGAGCGTGGTGCATTGTAAGATGTCAGGTAGGCAGTATGGCAGGAATATTAACTCAAGGGATCAAATGGCTAGAAATAAGCCGGGAGTTTGGTTGGGCCTGAGAAGTGGGAAGCCATCAAATGTTTTTAATCAGGAGAGTGATGTGATTGGAGTTATACTGTAGAAAAATCTCCATGGCTGCCTCAGAGAGGCCCTATCGAAAACAGATTTTTTTTCTTATATTTTATTTTATTATCATTTTTTTGTTCTAATTTTTTTAAAATTTATTTTAATTGTTGTTCTTGTAGTTTTCTGTCTTTTACTCCCATCCCAGCCCACAGCCCCAGCCCTCCCCACCTCCTTCCATTTCCAGCCCCCTAGTTTTTGTCCATGTGTCCTTTATACTTGTTCCTGCAAACCCTTCCCCTTTTCCCCTGAAATTCCCTCCCCTCTCCCCTCTGGTGACTGTCAGTCTGTTCTCAATTTCAGTGTCTTTGTTTATATTTTGCTTGTTTGTTTGTTTTGTTGGTTAGGTTCCTGTTAAAGGTGAGATCATATGGCATTTGTCTTTCACTGCCTGGCTTATTTCGCTTAGCATAATGCTCTCCAGTTCCATCCATGCTGTTACAAAGGGTAGGAACTCCTTCTTTCTTTCTGCTGCATAGAATTCCATTGTGTAAATGTACCTAGTTTTTTGATCCATTCATTTACTGATGGGCACCTAGGTTGCTTCCAACACTTGGCTATTGTAAATTGTACTGCTATGAACATAGGGGTGCATAGGTTCTTTTGGATTGGTGTTTCAGGGTTCTTAGGACATACTCCTAGCAGTGGGATTGCTGGGTCAAAAGGTAGACCCATTTTTAGTTTTCTTAGAAAATTCCATACTGCTTTCCATAGTGGTTGTACCAGTCTGCAATCCCAGCAATAGTGCACTAGGGTCCCCTTTTCTCCACAATCTCTCCAACACTTGTTTGTTGCTTTGTTTATTATGGCCATTCTGACTGGTGTGAAGTGGTATCTCATTGTGGTTTTAATTTGCATCTCTCTGATAGCTAGCGATATTGAGCATCTCAAAATGATTTTTGATCTTATATTTTAAAAACTTCATTGTCTTTGTTTCACATTCTTTTTTTTCATACCATTCATAGTAAATACTCATCAGAAAATTAAAAAGAAAAAATGATTCCTAGCTTTATCAGAAACATATCAGGACCCAGGGATCAGATAGGAACTGGTATAGTTTTCTATGTATATTTGGACAATTTGGTGAAATTGCTTCATGTGATTGCAAACTTAGCTTATTAAGCATTTGGGACAGAGCAATATATTGAATTTAATGTATCCATGAACATTTGCCTGCGTTTGCTCTGAACTTTCTGTAGTTGAGCAGAAGGCATCATGGAGTTGGTTTTGACAAAGAATGTACTCCATTTTTCCAGACTTATACCTATAGAAATGAAAACCTTTCCTGCTCTTTCTGAAAGGTCAAATGCTCTACCCTGAAGGGCATCTTTTAAAGCCAAATTCAAAGGCATTTTTATCACTATTGAAGATATTTTTCTAAAATAATAAACATTCCAGTGACTGCTCGGTGTCATGTCAAAGTTCGGAGACAAAAAATGATGGTAGGTAATTATGCAAATGAAACCTGGTCCAGTTGTGCTCAATATTAATGATAGTCTTGTATTTTATGATTTACTGTTGTGCTGTGATCCATTCACATGTTCGTTACTGCCCTTTCCGAGCAACTGCAGGAGAAGAAAACGAAGCCCTGTTTTCAGCGTCATATTCAATAATGATGAATATATGCAATAAAGTCCACAATATGACAAAAAGAATTTGTATAATAAATACTGAAAATTGGGAGATATGCTGAAAATATGCAACCATTTCCCTTGTTAATGCTGGATTTATCCGCAGCGGTTAGAGAACATTTAACTTAATCAAATTCTATAACTGCAATTTCTGAGTCTGGTTGTGATGTGCATTTGGCCTCTCCAGAAGATGGATTTATTAATTAGAGTATTAAAATTCCATGACTCAGTGCTAATTCTAGTTTTTTTAAAATGCTAGTGTCTTGCTGAGAGGGAAAAGGAGTCTCATATGATTAGCTTCATGTTGGGTACAAAGTTATTATTAAATCTTCTTACGGTTCATAAAGGTATTAAATCTTTCTTGAGGCTCATAGCAGGTAAATGAAAATGGTCTGTATCTAGACCTGTCTGTGCCATTTAACAGTGAAACATGGCTTTGAGCAATTTAATCTTTCTAAGATCCCAATTTCCACACTTAGATTCTATAAAATGTAGGCAAGTAATACTATCATAAGGGGTTATAATGAGGACCAAATAAGATAATATAAGTGAAAATGTTTACATAATATCTGGCTAAAGGTTCTGAGAAACCCAGTACAAAGAAGCCAATCTTTGTTTAACTCAGTTTTTCTCAAATTTACTTGGCCGTGGAAATCCTTTTCTGTATCAGGCACCTTTGAAATGCTGGTGTGGTCTCATTAAATATAAATGCCATCTTCCCTATACTTCACCACCAGCCATTTCTATTTATCATGTGTACAACTCCTGAGCTGGTCTGACATTTGTCATGTCCAGCTGGGCTCATTCACCTCCGTTCCATCGCTACTGCTGGAATGACATCCCTGCTGGTCACTGACATCTCATTTCACATTTGATCTGCAGTCTTCTTGGCTCATAAAAAATGGAGAAATATGGGACATGACTAAAGCTATGACTTCCATCTGCTTTTGCTGTCATACGGTCACTTCAGACTGTTTGTCACTGAGAATGTGATGAGCATACCCTGCCTCTGATGTAGCAGGGCCTGGGCCTGCGCTCCCCTCCTACCAGCCATCTGGGCAGTCAGTGAGGGAGGTAAGCAAAATATTACAATCCTGAGAGATAGAATTTGCCAGTGATTAAATCTCTTGGCAACATAGACACCAGAGCTCTGGTCTGTATTTCATGTTTTATATGCTGTCTGATGACTTCGCTTTACAACTGAGCCAAAGTTTGTGTGGGGGTAATGTGAAACTATGTTTAGGTCCTGCAGGCTGTCTTAAACCTGGCAGAGGGAAGGGGTGGGGTAGAACTGAACTTGTGCTGAACTTGTCTGCTTCCTGTTCAGTTGGTATAAATGTGTTATTGAGTGAAACCAAACCTGGTCTTGCTGCTGCCATGACTTCCACATGTCAGTGTCTGGGTGCATCCTGGGGCATCCTTGACAACCTGTGGGCAGGACAGGCTGTGTTAAGGAAGAAGCTAAAACCCAAGGGCAAAGAGGTGATGGACAGGGAGCCTGTAAGTGTGAGGGTCTATCTAGTTCACTAAGTTTCCTTAGTCACCTCTCTTGTGTGAACTCTGAAAGTGCCTTCCACCACTCTCTGATGTCAACTTCAGACAGATACCCCATCTCCTATTATCCATTGCTTTCCTGGCATGCCTCACTGTAAGGGCCACCTTGAGGTCTCTGTCCAGGCATAGCCATGACTCAGATCGCAAAGGTGATCTGTGACTTGTAAATTGTGCATCTACATATTCTTCAAGTGAAGCTTAAAAGTATCACCTTTGCACTGTACAGCTCTCATAACTCCATTGACTAAATCTAGCTAGGAAGTATTCTTTGAGAGTTTCTTCTTTTTAAATTTTTTTCCAGTTAAGGAGGAAATTATTAAGTATCCATTTTAAGAACTAAATAAAGTGGAGAAGGAATAAAAATAGCATAGACATATTTAAAGTTTGGAAGGGAAGTGGAGAATGTAGAAAATTGGAGTTTATACAAATGATTTGGTGATCTCTGAGAATGGTGAAATCTAACTCTGGCCCATAGACAATGCTGAAGGTTGTGTCATCTTCGGTGAGAATTAACCTTGGAATGTCAGTCAGCCTCAGTGCTTGCTATTTCAGAAATACTACCTGCAAAACTGGTCTTCATGGGAAGTTCAGCCACAGGGATAAATCATCTGATTACTCTCCTGTATCTTCACACCAATTCAGAGATGCCAAGGCACTCTCTGACAGTGTCTTCTTCCCCCACTGCTGTAAAATCAAAAGAGAGTCAATGCAAGTCTGGATTCTGGAAGTGCTCCTGGCATTTGACATAACTCAACCCAATGGAACCTGGCATTGGATATAGGATTTCCCATTCAAGCACTTACCAGATGCAGTGAGCGGGCCTTGTCATATTTTGTCCCTTTGTCTTCTCTTTGGCTCTTCTTTCACTGATACCATATTATTAGCTTCTTTACATATTGCTGCTCTAGTTTCCCTCTTCACAGCTAATGATTATGAAATCAGGTACTTCATATATTTCCTAGACATTTGGCAGTGAGCATAATGATCATGACTTGGAAGACTCAGTTTTCTTCACTCCTCAATGTTAATGTATTGAAATTCTTTCTTGTTTAATACATATATTTAGAGCTGCCCTCATGCCTCCCTCCCTTCTTCCCTCCCTCCTTTACTCTCTCTCTTCCTCTCTCTCTCCACTTGCTTACTCACGAAGTAGTATATCATAGGGCAGGTGAAAAAGGTCCATTTGTCTAAGGAAGAATAGGTCTGAAACCTGGAGGGGATTCTTTGTTCAGTGATATGTAGTCAACTCAATTACAATGAAGAGAATGGAGTATGGCAAAAGGTGACAAAGTCCAAGTGGTGTTAAGAACTCTTCCAGATTTCATGAGGAAAATATACTTCCTCTTAAGTAGTGTTTGATTAAGAAGTACAAACTGGTAGTTACACAATAGTCATGGGGATGTAAAGCACAGCATAAGAAATATAGTCAATAATATTTTTATTTAAATTATTTTATTGTTGTTCAATTATCTATAGTCAATAATATTGTAATAAATATGTACAGTGCCAGGCGAGGGTACTGGAAACATCAGGGGAACACTTTGTAAAATATATGGTTGTCTAACCACTATAGTGTACACCTGAAACTAGTATAAAATAATATTGAATGTAATCTGTAATTTAAAGTTAAAAGTGGAGCTGCCTTATGACCCAGCAATTCCACTTCTGGGAATCTATCTGAAGAAACTCAAAGCACTAATTCAAAAGAATATACACACCCCTATGTTCATAGCAGCACTATTTACAAGCGCCAACATTTGGAAACAGCCCAAAGTGCCCGTCAGTAGATGAGTGAATAAATGAATAAAAAAGCTGAGGTACATTTACACGATGGAATAGTACTCAGCCATAAAAAGAAGGAAATCTTACCTTTTGTGACAGCATGGATGACTCTCGAGAGCATTATGGTAAGTGAAATAAGCCAGTCAAAGAAAGCAAATAACATATGATTTCACTTATATGTGAAATCTAATGAACAAAATACAAACAGACTGACAGCTGTCAGAAGGGAGAGGGTTTGAGGGGCTGGGTGTGAAAAGTAAAGGGATTAAGCAAAAAAAATGCCACTAATTACATAATAAGCATGCACCAAAAATAAATAAATAAATAAAATTTAAAGTTGAGGTAAAGCCTCAAATGTGGACAGAAACAATGGGAATAAATGGGAACCCAGTTCCCACCATGGGCTGTGAATTCTGCTTCACTTTCCTGCATTTTTTAAGAAAATAGTCCTTAGTATCACCTCAATAGCTAAGAAGACAATTTGTTTTAAGGCAATGCTTCTGATTGGGTGAAAAATTGAAAGGAGAACCTGGTTCCTTCTCTGAGCCCAGGAAAGATCATTTAAAACATCACCTTAGAAACTGATGTCAGAGAAGCCCAATGACTCAGTTTTCTAGTAGGGAGGGAGAAGCTCTGGGCTGATGGAAGCTAAGATTTTGATACTGAATTTGCCACTGGATAAACTCTATTTTTTGTGAGCAAAGGAGTCTGATGAGAATGATCTTTAAAATTTCTGTTGCCTTTGTTTTTCAGCATAACCATAAGATAAATAGTACTACAGAATTTTCATATTTTTTCTGTGATGAATCTATATTTTTCTTTTAACAAATACATTGGCATATTTTAGTAAAATAAAATATTTTCAAGACAAAATAAAACAGATCATCATTTAGTCAAAAATCGGAATTGTTTATATGAGGTCTATCTGGAAAAGTCCAGCCATTGTTAATATAATGAGAACGGCTTATGTGACATTGATGTAACCTGGCAGCCAAGGAGAGTGGACTGGAAAGTGCATGTGTAAACAATGATGACTTCACTGTGCTAGTTTGTGGGGGTGGTAGATGCTGTTGAGTGAGCATGTGTACTGTGTGGCCATCAAATTCAGAATGACTCAGTGAGTAGGGCAACGAATCTGCACCAAATTTTGCGTTAAACTTGAATATTCCTCCATGAAAACTATTGGGGTGATTCAGAAGGCCACGGCTATGGGCAACAGGTGATTGGCAGCTTCATCATGACAATGTGCCTACTCATGCGTCATATCTTGTGCAGAGATTTTTGGTGAAACATCAAATTACCCACGTGACTCAGCCACCTCAACAGCCCAGATTTGGCACCCTGCAACTTCTGGCTTTTCCCCAAACTAAAATCACCTTTGAAAGGGAAGAGATTTCAGGTTGTCAGTGAGATTCAAGAAAATATGATGGAGCAGCTGATGGGTATTGGGAGACCTGTGTGAGGTCCCAAGGTGACTACATTGAAGGGGACTGAGGCATCATTGTCCTATGTCCAGTGTTTCTTCTATCTGTATCTTCTTCAGTAAATGTCTTTATTTTTCACATTACATGGCTTCACACCTTCTGCACAGACCTTGTATAATATTTATACTGCCTTACTTTCTCATTTCAGGTGGGATCAGGAGCATGAATATTCAAATGCAAATAGCTCCAAATATTAATGGATGTTCTATGCTAAAAATGTTATGAAATTTTGGGTGCTAATGAGACTTAAAGATAGAGTGATCCAGTAGATATTGGTCACATAGTACAGATTTATAACTAGCCACAAATGCAAATTTGAGGCTACTTACCTAAAATGAAGTAAACATCCATTTTAAAATTTTTTTGGTCTTATCACTATAAATAATGTTTTCTTTCTAATGCTTTTGCTTCCCTTTCATTTTCTGTGATAGAAACTGGCACACAGAAAGTTTTCCAGAATTGCAAATTTGCCTTACTTAAATCCAAGTATAATGAAATTTACTTCTAATACCTTTCCAGTAATCAAGAGAATTATGGTTCCAAAATGTATTAATTTTACCAAATGAAAATCACTCCTATAAGAACTGAATGCATGTTTTCCTGGCCTTTCTTGCCCTGACTTTATACCTCTGTGAGGTAGACACCCTGTCTTCCTATTTCTGTCATGTTTGGATTTCCATGAGGCTGACTTGATTGTTATCTTCAATTTCTGCTCCAACGTCTTTTTCCTGGGTATCTCCATATCCACCCAAACCCGCTAAACTGGGCATTGCAGGACCTTTCTTTTATTGGACACTGCCTTGGCTGAGCCACTGTAGACAATGGGTGCTTCACAGGATGCTTTTTCTTGTGATGCGATGTGCCAGAGAATATCTTTCTTTTCTCTTGCTGAATAGACACAAAATCTGTGCTGGGTGTGCCCCAGTAAAATTCTTCATAAAACAGATCTTTAATTTTGTATCCTGAGTGTTATTCACCATAAAACTCAAAACAAGAATTTAGGGAGTTACTCTGGGAGTGACCACCATCTTAGAGTCAAACTGTGTCTCCCCTCTGACAACTGAATCATTGTCATACCCAACTCTTCTCTTAAAGTCGAAGGCTTCTCAGGTCCTCGTGCACACAGATTTCAGGCAGATATTTGTACTAGTTCACAGACGTGTGGCCTGTTTGAAACTCACTGGAGCACACGTGCAGTTTGAAGTCTCCTTCCTATATAAGGAGAAATAGGGAAATAAAAGGTGTTGGAAACTGTAGAGCTTGGTGAAGGAGAGATTTTTGCCATGATGCTTTGGGAGTGCTGAAGAAAGCTATAGGAATATTAAGCTTAGAACACTGTATCTAGAATGGTAGAGAGAGAGGGTGTTTGAGAGTGAGAGCAGAGGCAGAGGGAAAGAAGGAGTGGGAGGCAGGATGGATTGGTGGTGAAAATCAACAACTCTTGGGTCTTGCAATTATAAAAGCATTGGTGATACACCATTTCCCACTTAATGGAAAGAATAAAGCAGTGATAATACTCAATTTGGGAAGGGGGGTTACATTAAGGTGAACACTGTCATAGCTAATTTATTGCGTTGGTGTGTAATCCCTTTTTTCAATTTTAATGGATAATGTTAAAATTGAAATGATTTTCTATATACAATAGAAATTGAGAGATAAAAAGTCCTCTATGCACTTTCCCAGACAGAAATTTGGGTCAGAGCCTTACAGAAGCAGAGACATTTGTTTTGCCCTATTTATGGATGTAATAGTACTTTGTGAATGATGACACAGGGATAACTAAGAGACATATTAACGCTTTTCACATCCTATGGAGGGCCAGGTGTGTGCTCTCGCCACTTCTTTGTAGAAGACGTTCTGAGCCAGTGAGACTCAATTTCTTAGAGGCCTTTAGACTCTCAAGAACACATTTCTCTTTAGATTTTTGGTTTTAACAGAGCAAAGTAAATACGGATCTGGGCCTATATCAAATTGTCTGTGATTCAATAAATGAATTCACAAATAGCATTTTCCAATTTTTTAAGAAAATTGCTTAAATAATTTACTTTCAGATATAGTTAGAAAGAAACATTTGTGCCATTGTGTTGAAATAGAAAAAGTTCCTGTGTTAATATAATGGTGCCAAAGGGGTTTTTTTTAGGCACTTAAAAACAATTTTGTGGATTTGCTTTAGTTCATTAATTGATTTCCAAATATGGCTTTTGATTAAGAAAAAAAAATCAGAAATGCAGGGAAGGACTCCAAGAGTAAATTGTGATGTGAGTTATCTATATCTATGAAGTAAGAACGTTTGTTCTTTACAAGTAGAATCCTTAACTTTATTTTCTTGGCAATGACTAGACAGAGAAAGGAAATAATGCTACCTGAAATAAAGGAGCCTGTACACATCATCACAGAATATGCTTAGCATCATACTGTTCTCATGTTTATTCAGAACAGGAGAGGAAATTTTTTTTTATATCAAGTAACTGAGAAACAAGAATCTTAGGTTCTTTTTGCGATGTTTTTTAATGACACATCCAAGATATTTATTCAATATTTTAATATGAGGCTGTACATGGATAAATTACTTCTTTCTTTCAATGAACATTTTGAAAGTCAATGTGATGCAGCTACTGTCACGTGTACATGTTTCTCCCATTTTCCACATGTGTATACACAGGAATGTTAGAATTTTATGACATGTTCCACAGGTTCCTCCTGTATAGATTTGTTGTCTTTTTATTTATTTTTTATGTAAGCCTTTCCCCAGAAACCTGGGAGGACCCATTACAGACAAATACTTTGCTACTTTTAAACCTTGTTCAAGGTACAAATGGCTTTTATTAGTGACAATTACCAATAGGAGCCCACATCTCCTTCAGGAACCTGCAAAGGGATGCTGGTGCCATTACTGGTATTTGTGCTTCCCAGTCATATAAAATTGATAGTCAATATATCTACTTCCTTAATTCTTCAGCCCACTGAAGTCTCCCTTCAGACTTTTAAACTGCTTCACAATAGTGAACTGTTTTACATGGCCTCTCACTTGCCGAATACAGAGCTCTCTTTAGTCTTGACCTGTTTGCAGCGTGTGATCACATCCTCATTGACATTCTCTCTTTTTTCAGTTCCCACAGCCCCAGTCTGTGGGTTTGCTTTTGCCCTTTCTGCAACTCGAATTCTTCTTCAGGTCCATTTCCCTATTTTCTGTATTTGCAGTCTTTAAAATCCTTAGAACTGTAGTGTCATTCTGAGACAAGAAGCATTAGCAACACCTGGGAGATCGTGTTGAAAATGCAGAATTCAGGCTGCAGCCCAGACCCACTGAGTTGGAATCTGCATTCTGATAAGACTGCCAGGTGACTCACTTGCACAGTGACATCTGAGAAGCACTGCTTCAGTGATGGTATTCCCTGAGGTCCTGTCCCCTCTCCTTTTCTCTCTTTTCCTGAAAAATCACCTCTGTACCAGACTTTAACTTTCATATCCTTATGAATTTCAAAGTAACTCCAGCTAGATAGACATACATTTTAAATGCCAGACATTCATTTTGATTTGCTCAACTACTTGCATATCCCACAGGCATCATGAACTAAATATGTCCAATTGAACTCGTTTTCATTTACTCCTCTATCTGCCGGAGCACCCAAGTCAGAAACCCATCATTCTTGTCTCCTCCATCTCCCATCAGTGGTAGAATAGACTAATAGAGAAGCATGAGCTATAAAGTATTCCCTGGGAAAATCTGAAATTAAATGCTCTTACTTTATTATAAGTCAATTCCCTCATCCCATCCAAAAGAGGGGAAAATTTTTATTAAGGTCACCTGTCAAACCTGATTTGCTCACGACTTCCTGAGGGAATGAGAGAGAGCATGAAGTGTTTTGGAAAATGCTTGCGTGTTTAGCATAAATGAGCTCTTTTGTTTTTAATAGTTTGAAATCAGAGTAGAGAGAAAATCTTAATCCTAAACAAAGTCAGTTAAGGTTGGAGGTCCTTTCTAGTACAAGAGATAGCAAAAATATATACATCCTGGTTTGCCTCTGACTGCTATTTAAAGGAAACATCCATAATACTTTGGAAGCTCACCAGATGCTGTTTTTTTTTCCTCTTAAAGCTATATGCTTCCAGAAGTGAAAGTTTATATGCAATTTTCTTATTCAGGGTTTTAGTTGTCCTCTGCATAACATCTAGACTCAAGTTAATCTGGTTGTAATTAGTTGAAGTTACATGTGTTGGGTCAGAGGCTGCTAATTGCCTATGAATACCCAGCATCTCCTCCTCCACAGTGACAGAATTCTGACTTGATTGGAAGTGGCCTCTGTCCTACAGTCATTAGCATGATGAGCAGTCTGAATGACGGCCACACACCAGAGCATCTGTGCCACCACCACCCTTCTCTGGCTGCATTCTGGAATGAGCCTCACTCCATGGAAACCACTTACCCCTCTGGACAAGCTGCTGCTGCTCATCCCCTAGTTCAGAAACCCCAGAAGAGCATGCTGGCTTCCTCTGCAAGCTCCCCCTGGCACCCTGGAGCGCCGGCACAGTGAGTGAGCAGAGCCTTGAGACCATTCTCCTTTAGTGCCATGGAAACAGTGCTAGAAAGCAAGCTTAGCATCTATAAGTCTCTTAATAGCATCATTCACCTGTATTGTGTATACACAGGCATTTGCTATCTGGACTAGATAACCAACCACCATCTGTAACACAAATTGTATGGAGAAAATGTGCTTGGCGCTCCAAATATCTAATTTACTAAGAAACATTTGCAGCACAGCCCGTGTGTGTAAGTGGATGCCTGCCAAGGTATGTGGACTGAAATGAATTAGGAATCAAGAGCTTCGAAATGAAAAATGGATTTGATTGCTAAATATGGCCGTGACTGTGCGCAAGAACAGATTTAGAGAAGTAAAACCATAGATGATTGAATTCAGTGAAAAAAACAAAAAAAAAAAGCAACTACGAATTTCATGTAATTCAACTATTTCCTCACCCACCCACTTTGGCTGAAGCCAAAAAGGTTTATGCTCCCATTTACCTGATGCTCAGTGATGTCCTCAGAGGGAAACGTAAATCAGACCACCACTGAGTCACGCAAGTGTCCCCAGAAATGCCCATGCACCACGAGGAAGGCAGCATCAGTTTTATGTCCTTCCTGTTTTCATATGGACATTTCTCTTTTAAAAAGACAAGATTTTAAATCCTCTAATCCAGGATATATTCTTAAACTTTATTATTCCCCATTGATTATTTTTGGAATAGTAGAACAAATAACTTGAAGTGTACATGTTACATGGGATCATCTGGGGTTTATTTCTTTGTAAGCTGCCAATTTCTTGTAGCCAGCCAAATCCTTTTAAGGAAATTGAAGATATAATAAAACAATAGAGGAGATAGTAATTTTCTGTAGTTTTCTTCAAAGAGATTGAGAAATAGGGCTGATTAAATAAGTTCAAGTCAAAGCATCTCAAACCACAAGAGAACCAAAGAGAATATGACTTGAAGAGGCGATCACGCTGGAGAGTGGCCAGAGCTCCCTCACTCCCTGGGCTCGCCGGCTGTCAGCGCAGAGGCACGCTCGGCCCCACACTGGCTGTTCGGGTTTGGAGAAGACGTTGAACACATTTAGGCTTCCATTGCTTCCTCCGTAAGATGTGAATTGGAGTAACAAGTGATATCTGCTGCTATTGCTGTTGTGACCAGCCAAATAACTAGGCCTGAAATGGTGCTGATGAAAATACCTGTGTTCTAGAACATTACTGTAGCTCTTTTGGGCATTGGCAGACCAACCAATTTGAATTATATTCTACATTCGCTTTTGAGACCTAGCAGAAAAGTCATTTTTAGAAAAAGAGACACTTGGTTCTTTAAAACGCATACTTTAAAGTATGTGATTCTCTTCATAGCACCTTTGAGACTCTCCTCACACACACACAAAGGGAGGATAATTGTGGTAAATCTCTCTCATTGTTATTATGGAAGGGAATTTTATATTCTGCTTTACTGTTGGCTACTCTGTTATGTAAGGTTTTACGAGAAACTTGAGATGAAAATCAGCTTGATATATTGCCATAACATATATAAAATGGGGGAGGCTTTTCACCTGTGGTCTGCTAAGGTTCCTCCATGTCAGACTCATGAGCCCTAATTCTTATTAGGGTGCTAGAGTGGTGTCATTTAGTGAAATTAGGAATATTGGGCTTGTGGAAGAGACCAAGATATGGACATATATCAGTTTGAGACACTGATTTGATATCTAAGTACAATATACATACCATACCAGCAGTTGGATATGTGAATCTAGATTTAGGGATGTGGTTGAGGTGAGGGGTATAAAATTGGGAATCTTTAAGTGTATGCATGATTTCTAAAACCATGAGACTGAGTGTGGTCACCTAGGGGCCAGCGTAGCCAGATAAAGAGGTGTTTAGAGAAAAGGGGACATCCTATGACTGATATCTGCTACTTAGGTTTCATTTCCTAGGCTCCTATTAGGCTTGCATCCAGAGAGAGGATGATAAAGCACTGTAAGTTGAAGAACTTGGACACCTGTTGCACTCAAGATTCCATAAGAGCTGGCAGTCAGAGGCAGTGTGACTTGGTCCCATCCTAACAGGAGAGGCATGAAAAAGGATGGATGCATGGCACCTAGCTGAGACAGAGCCCAGCTAAAGGGTGATTCCATTGAGGGGGGTGTCCACCATAGGGGGCAGCTGTGCTCAGCTGAGGAAGGTTGGATGCACAGACACTTAAGGAATGGGAGGGATCAAGAGAGGAGAAAATAGCTGATGGCCTTTGAGAACTGGCTGAAAAAGAACACACAGGAAGTGCCCAGGCACTTGCAGAAATACCTTGGAAGAGGCAGTGGGAGCAGGGTGGTTTGGAGGAAGCTTTGCAGGTGGCTGAACACTCACATGCGACTGGGCCTCTCCATATCCCCAAAATTTCAGTTGACCTCTTGCCCATCTCCAGTTCTGCCAGTGCATAGGTTTTATTTGCTGACAGGCCACAGCCAGGCACAATGGTGGTGATTTAGTAGACCAGTTGCTTTAGCACTGTGTTCTTTGAAATCCCAGAGATTTCTCAGAGATCCTCAAAGTCACAAAGCAGGCTGGGGAGAGTGACTCTGGGTTTCCCACTTCCACCCCCCTTCAACCAGAGCAATTTCTCTTCATTTTGTTATATGTCACAGCTTCCACGAACTTTCATTGGGAAGAAAAAGAGCCGTTTCTAGAGCTTAAATTGCAAAAAGCTCACTCAAAAGCAGAAAGGATAAAGTGATAGTTGAGTACATAAAATATGCAACATGATTTGTTTGAGAAACACAGGGATGTATTATTTGACTGGTCATCTCAAGCAATTAATCTCTGAAATGGAAGACAGAGGGAGAAAGAGGAGCTAAACTGTTGGACAACCACTGCTAGTAGTGGGCTTGTTTATTGGCTTAATTCACTGCCAGACTCTCCAATTCAATTAAATGAGCTTCAGACACACTTATGTATTTTCCCAGATGACGTGAACAGTGACCTTTTAATGCATTATTTTTTAAAAAAATTCTTTGTGCCATGGATCCAATACAATCTTAGAACAAAAGCAGTATTTTATTCCTGTACTGTGTTTCCAGGACTTGGTTAAACAATGGACTGGACATTGTTTCTCTATTCAAAACACAGAAGAAAAGTATAAAAAGATGGAAGAATATATTAGGTTCATTTCTTTTCCAAAATTATTAACCCCCAAGAAAGAGATGGAGCAAAATGCTAACAGGCGAGACTGTTGAACCCAGAGAACAGTGAAATCCTTAGGCTAGGAAGTGGTGCGGAGTGTCATTGCATCCCCATGTGCGCATCTTCCACTTCTTCCAGTTCTATTTCTCTCTCAAAGCACGGGTGGTAGCTCCCCTGTTTGTGACAGTTCTCTTTTTCTTTTTAAAAAATATTTAATTAATTGTTTTAGAGAGAGGGGGAAAGGAGGGATAAAAAGAGGGAGAGAAAGATTGATGTGTGAGAGAAACATCAATTGGTTACCTCTTCCACACCCCTAACTGGGAACCTGGTCCACAACTCAGGCATGTGCCCTGACCGGGAATTGAACTGGCAACACCTCAGTTCTCAGGCTGGCTCTCAGCCCACTGAACCACACCAGCCAGGTGTGTGACAGTTTTCAAGAATGATCCGGCCCCTCCTTGCCAGTGTAGACACATAGCTTTGATCATGTGATTGTGTTCCATTTCTTAGCTGTCTTCCCAATCCATTTGAACACTTTGAATACTAGGACCTACCATTCATATATATATATATATATATATATATATATATATATGTATGTATGTATGTATATGTATATGTATATGTATATGTATATGTATATGTATATATGTATATATGTATAAATAAATAAATAAATAAATAAATAATTGAAGTGGCATACAGTAAATGCTTAAAGAAAACATCAGTGCTCTCCTGGTAGAGACCACTGAAAATCTACTTGTAGGTGCACAAGATTAGAGGCTTTGGCTTGTGTTAGGTGATTTGGGGGAGGGTTCAAGGAAATACAGCTTCACTCTGGACTGGATACTTTCAGGAAATGGGGGTAATTTCATCATTGGTTATCTTCCTACGTCTGATCTAGAAGGAAAGAAGATTAGCCTAAGGCCAAGCAGTAACTAATGATAGTCAGGACAGGGGGATTGGGGTCATTTTAATTCTGTTGGACAATGCTCATGTTTTTGTGTTTAGACATTATTTTGGAGTGGTCTTCTTTGTGTCCTGACCCATCATGGTCACAGAGGGGCCTTGCCTGCTGTTGACGTTCTGTGAAGTCACTTTCGTCCAACAGAAGGACACCAGGGCGCAGCTGCGAGCTCTGCCCTTAGCAGCTGCTCTGCTCTTTCTCCATGTTGAAGTGGATTGATTTCAGCAGCATTACATCTTTATCAAAGATTCCTATTTAATTCCCTGGGTGGGTGGAAGTCATCCCAAGAGTGAAGACCTCTGGGCTTTAATCTCTGATCTTCCCTTTCCTACGTACATTGAAGACATTATATAATTTCTTTACAAGTCTGCCTTTTGATCTACGGAGGGGGTTGCAATGAACTTCAATGCAGTGTCCTAATTCTTCCCTTTCATTGGACTCTCATGGTAAGGATCAAAATCTAATTTTTTTCTTTGTGCTCCAGAGGCTCTGGGAGTTAGTCCTTAGCTCATCCCCTTCTCTGGGACTAGGTTACAGTGAGGGTCTGCTGAAGGGAGAGATGAAACTTGTGACACAATACAGCCTTCAGAGTCTGAGCCCTGCTTCCTGTAAGCAACCCCTGTGGCCATTTCATGCTGCCTAAAACTGGAAGCTTTGGCTAAAAATCAGCATGCGTCTATCCGACCTAATCATATGTAAAACATTTGTTTGGTAATTTATTTGTAATGGAGACTGATTTGAACAATGGTTCATAATCCTGGCTGTACAACAGAATCAAAGGGAGCTTTTTAAAATGAGACCCTATTTTGATTGACTGGTTTGGGGGCTAAGCATCTATCTAAAAAAATACTCCCAAGGTAATTCTAACAAGACTCACTGTTAAAGATAAAAGAATCCTTGCCCTGAGTTGATAATGTAAAGTTTCCTTTGAGGAGATCAGGGAAGATTTGTGAGTATAGGTATCCAGACTTGGTATAATTTGCCTCAAAATAGTGGTAACATATTTGCTTAGGCCAATGAAAATTTTGTGACTGGCTCTCAGAAAAGCAGTATAAAGCTTCAAGGCAGAAGTGGGGAATCAATCATCTTGAAACAAAGCAAAATTGGCTGGTTCCTCCAAAGCTTTGGTGAGTTAGAATACTTCTGTGTCCATGGTTATCCTCCCTGCCCTATAAACAGGATGAGGGAGCAGGGGCAGTAAAGGGGAGCGCCAGTGACTGGCGCTGGGTCGACAAGCAGGCATGTAAACAGAGTCTTGGAGGAAGCTGTGTTTACAGTAACCGAAAGGGAAGCCCTGACCTCTGAAGTGACTGGGAGACTCCAGTGTCTGTAAATAGGCAACATTTGATAATAACTGCTCATCAATAAATGTCTCCCATGATGTTAAGGAAATTAATCATAGGCTTGATACCTACTCAGCTATCTGTTGTATTCAGGGTTTCCACAAAATCATTATAAACCACATAACCTCCTAGTGCATAAATAGCAATATGTTTCAAAAACTGACTTACTGAAACTCTCAAGGAGAAGGTGACTGAGGTTTAAATGTTAATTCATATAATTCCACATCCTCTATGAAGGCCCCTTAAAAGTTTTCCTCTAAAACTGATGGTAGTGATTATCCTAGAGAAAAGGATTATATTCCTTTCAAAAAAAAAAAAAAAAAAAAAACCCAACCAGTTGAACAATGTACTCTGGCATATATTCTATATTTATGTTGTTTATATTTATATTTATATGTATCTATATATTTTCTAAAAATAAACATTTGTGGATTGACTGGTGTGATGCATACATGGAAAGGTATTGGACTTACAGCTCATTAAGTTAATAAGTTGGGTTCCTGGGATGCATTATTACCTTCAAATACATCCTAAAAGGAGGCATTGAAAATGTTATTATAGTGGGAATATGCTGTCAGATGTACCAATTTTAAAAATATTCACTTTTATTTTGGAAAAAAAGGTAATATGATTGAGTGATTAAGACTGAGGACTCTGGAGCAGACTTCTTGGGTTCACATACTAACTCCATTATGTGCTAACTCTATGTGATCTTGGGCAAGTTATGTAATATCTCGGTATCTCATCCTCATCTGTAAAATGGGACAGCGACACTCAGTGAACTATTGTGAGGATTAAATATTTAAAGTAAGAAAACACCTGGAACAGCACCTGGCACAGAGTAAGCTCTTTGTTGCAAATGGGAGGTTAGATTTTTGGTCTTTCAGAGAGAGTTAATAGTGTAAAAGGGACTTTGAGCAAAAAACTTCCTGAAACAATCTACAACTTTGAAGATATTTTTCTGAAATAACAATGGGTTCAGTGTCATTAATATTTTATGCTAAGCACCTGGTTTAAGGAATGAAGCTCAGTAAACCCCTGAGACTAAGGCTATTTGCCTTTCTATCAGTTTACCTTGCACTTCTTAAGACTTCTGAAGGGAAACGATAATTTCTTTGAACAGAAATCTCTCTGCTTCCATCTCAATATGAATTAAAAACCCCAAAGCTAATTAAAATAATTTCAAAAGACTTCTGTTTACAGTGTGAGTAATATTTAAGGATCTGTTGTCAAAAGTGCTTTTATAGGATGGAGGACCCTGAAGGACAGAGAATGTGTAGCCCTTTGTCACACACTTCCTTTCATCTCCAGGGGGTTCGTAGGGTTAACTTCCTGAGCTCTATGTTCAAAGTGCTGCAGTGAAGCTCACTCAGACCTTTCTGGAAGGCCGGCCCTACCAGGAGTTCTTCAGGGGCCCTGTAATACCTGCAGCCTGGCTGGATGCTCACTAGTGTGCGGCTTCTAAGCACCCTCCTTAAATGTGACGGAGAAAATCAATACCAAGACACCAGCCATGGGCCGCGGGAGACTGTTGGGATGTTTCCACACAGGTGGTTTGCTGGCCTTTCTGAAAAGAAATCAAACTGATTATGACAATACATGAACTCAAAGAGTGAGTGAAAAAGATTTTAAAGATATCTTTGTGTTCATATCTGAAGAAGCAGAACCGTTAGCTTCACTTTGATTTCTTTTAAGTGACATGGTAGTGGGATTGAAACTGAAGGTCCCATTATTTAGCAACCATTATCTAAGTAATAATGATAACAACAAGAACAAAGTGAATATTTATTGTATATTTATCACATTCTGGCACAGTCCTATGCTTCACATATTAGGAATACTCATTTAATCCTCATGACAACTGTACAAATTATCACTATCCACACAGGTTTCCAAAAGAGGGTAGCAGGAGATACAAAGTTAGAAAAACACCGGCCTGGTTAGACCCCATACACCAAGGTTGCAGGTTCAATCCCTGGTCAGGGCACATATAAGAATTAACCAATGAGTACATAAATAAGTGGAACAACACATTGCTGTCTCTCTCTCTCTCTCTCTCTCTCTCTCTCTCTCTCTCTCTCTCTCTCTCTCTCTCTCCCTTCCACTTTGCCTCTTAAAATCAATAAACAAAAATTAAAAGTTATAAAACAAAACAAAAAACCACAGGGCTGTATGAGTGATACTGAGATTTAATCAAAGGCACAAAATGATTTAGAGATCACAAAATCTGGGTCAGATCTGCGTGCTTTGACCTCGTGTCTCAGGACTTGGTATTTCTCTAACTACAGAGTTTCAAAATGAGAAAAAAGGGGATAACTCCTGAATAGAGAAGTATTTTTTCTGTAAGGCTAATCCTCTTCTTCTGTTTATTTAGTGCCCTTCACTGAAACGGCTGTTTTCTATGAGTGTTATAAATGCACACAGTACAACTGAAAGATTTTTTTCAACAAGACGAAAAGTTTAGCTTGTTACACGGCTGTGTGCTAAACTTTGAAGTTGTGTGGGGCGTTTGTCCCCATGGGCTCTCTATCCTGGGAAGAAAAGATTTACATAATCTTAATACTTCCCTGCAGTCCTGAGTGAATTACATTTCTCCATTATAGTCCACAATCCCCTATTTTCTCCCCCTGATCCTGAAAAAAAAAAAAAAAATAGCTTAATTTTCTACCAGGGAAAGAAAAGGAGACCATTAGCTTGTGTCTGGAAACAGTGAAAGAATTACTGAGCTATTTACAAGCTCTCCACATGTGGAATCAATCTAATTTTCCATTGGATGGTTCAAAAATGTATTCAAATTATGTAGTTTTGAAATGCTAAACTTTGGAATTTATTTCTCAATAGGAAGCTTTTAGGATAGTTTGCCTGAGGAATATTCCCTTTAGTGAATTTGAATAACAAATTGTTTACAATAATACATAAGCAATATTAATTATGTTTTATTCTGGTTTCCTGAAGGTCAGGGCAAGTCTGGCAATGTGTATTGCTGTTCCCTTCCTATGGGGAGGTGATGACTGCAGAGAATTGGAAAGCAAATCAGGGCAATAACGAATCCCTTGGTTCCACTAGGCTCCTATTTTGATACTTGCCCATGAATTTGAAGTCATTCTTAGTTAGTCATAGACTAATTTCTATGCAAGATTCTTCCTTAAAGAATGTAACAATTTAAAATCCATGTGTATTTTAAAATGAGAACTTTGAAGCAATGAATTCAAGGTAAATAAATGATTAACATAGAGCTGGGTATCTATAAGGGCTGTTGGAGAGACAGCACTTCCAAACCTAGTTGAACTGTGTTAAAATATGTAAATTCCTTAAAGCCATGGAAATGCAAAATGGTATTTCAGTTATGTTAAGATCCACATTCCTGCCCCTATATAAACTTTCCCATGTGTTTATATGAATGAGATTGAAGGTATGGAAGAGACAGAAAGGTCACTGCTACTCTTAGAAAAACAATCTACATTTCTGTACAGTACCGCCACATGTGTAATTCCTTTTGATCTTTGTAGCAGTTTCATAAAATAAGGTATTATTTTCTCCATGTTACAAATTAGAAAGCTTAGCTCTATACAGTAATGGAGATAGCACACAGCAGACGGCATGATCTCAGGGAAAGGGAGTGGACTCTGGGATCAGACAGATGAACTCAAAATCCCGACTCCATCTCTTCATGCCCCGATGAACTATGGACACGCTACTTAGCCTCCTTAAGTCTCATTTTTATCATCTGTAAAATGGAGTAATTCTTGATCTCACAGAATTACTCTGGGAGACAAAGGTGTGTAGAAGGCCTTACCTGTCATAGCTTAGCTTTTTTTGGAAGATACCGGTCTTGACTCTAGGAGTCACCAAACTCAGTGTATGTGGTATTTGGTTGACATCTCTTTTCTGTCATTCAGGACTCTGGGACACACTCGCCTGGGCTGTGTTGGTGAACCATTGGGAGCCCCAGACCAGAGGGGAGCAAAGTGACCTCTACCCCTGATAAAAATCATCTGGATTTAGCCATCATTATCCCCAGAGGTAAAGATCTCCAAATGTATGTGTACAGAAAGAATTACATTGTCCTGCTGCTTATATTTTACATGCTTTACATTTAAGTACTTTGTGGGTACATGTGTTCACCAGCTGTAAGAAAACTGCTCTGTCCATGTACAGAATTCTTATCCCCCGCGACCTGTACTTACTGATCTCCCCTGTGTGCATGAGTAGGGCTATTTGTTGTGACACCTGGGGCACGGATGGCTTCGTGGCATTTTGTATCTCTAATGCCTGCAAATGAAGAAGATGTCTGGCACCAGTTAAGTCCACTCTGAAAACGGAGAAGTGGAGGAGCAGGGAGGGAAATTATTTGTACAGCATTACACAAAAAGTCCATGATGAAGCAGGAATGGGAACCCACGTTACCGGCCTCTTGTCCCATTTCCTCCCCCACGAGAGGACAGTGTGCTGCAACCCCGGGGCGTGCAACCACCTCTTCATCCTTTTGCACACTCACGAGTGTGTTTTCCAGGAGCACCACTGCATGGGCCTCTCCCCACCCCTGCACAACTTATATTTAGCTCCAAAGACAAGGGTTGGCTTGACCTAGATAGAAATCAAAGGGGAGGCCAGCCTGCGGGGGCCTGGAAAGGAGGGGAAAGAACTCAGAGAAATGGCTCTGTAGAAACTGCAGGAAAATCTGACCTTGAGGTCCTTGGAGAGAAGGAGTTCTAACCCCATGATGACAGAGTTGAATTACAATATAAATGCTTCCAAATATCTGTTGCCAGGAAGCAGATGACATGCTAAATTACTCTGCAGATTGACTACTTAATTCAGCGATTTCCTGAGTCAGGAGTTGCCAGAAGAGCCATTTTGTCCTTTCTGGCAAAAAAGCCGCTGGGATTGCTGTCTCCAGTCCTCTTTCCTGTGCTTCCTGTGTAGGAAGGCCTGTTTCCTGCAGAGAGATGCCTGATTAGACAGCACTATTTTGGTAGGCTGGGGATGCGGCAGAAAGTGAGGTCTTTATTTGATATTGATCTGTGGACAGGGTGGCTGTCATACATATCATAGAGATACAAATCCTTTCAGCAAATGTAAAACAGTGAATCAAAAACAAATTAGACGGACAAGTTCCGAAAAGTCATACTGCAACATTTTCATCTGTTTGCTTTTAAACGTTTTGAGATTCTGAGTTTATTTTTTGTGTTAAGGTCTCTTTCAGTCTTAATGCAGTTCTTTGAAATGAACTTTTGAACGATGGGATTAATATTTACCAAGAAAATGTAATACTGCTAAGGGACCTGATGCTGGTAAGGCATGGCTCTGAGGAGCCGGCCCAGCAGTAGTCTAGAGCTTTAACACTTGACCCTGAGCCAGTGTGGGGATTTCGCAGACCCTGTTTGTATCCTAGCTTGTAACTACTCCTGTGGATTCCTTTAGTGGTACCTTCCTCTTGTGTCTAAAAGAAGTAGATGATTAAGATGATATGCATGCAATTATATAATTCAGCGAAGCTAAATAAATGCATACAGTTTAGCAAATCTAAATAAAGGTCAGAACATTCAGGCAGAAGGAACATAAGGGTAGGAAGTAAATTGGTACCACAAGTGAATTTGTCTGCAAAACATAAAATTAATTTTTTAAAAATACTTGTTTGACATTGTGTTTGATCGTGTGTTACTATGTGTATACCTTGACCATGCAATTAGATTGTTAGCTTCTCAAGGGCAAGGCCTCTGTCTTGGGCTTATTTGAATTCTGTGTCTTGTTCAAAACCTTACTTGCAGGCTGTGCCCCTTAAATATTTGCTAGTCTTGATGGTGATGGTTGTGTTTCTTCTCATCTGCAGGGTTCAACATTGGAACACCCAATATTGCAACATCATTAAACCCATTAGTGATTATTTCTGGAGTTGTTATTCTGGATCATGGAACATCTCAAGTTAATTGCCTTTGAGCAAATTTGGGGTCACTTTGTTGAATAGTTTCTAATTTCTATTTTTAGGTTTTCACATCTTCTGGGTGTTGGTCAGAGAGCTCCCTGTCACAAGAAATGTTTGTGCAAAAACAAAATTCATTAACCACGGGTGTTGTGAGAGGGATTCCTTCCCTGGGGGAGGGGTGACTAATTTCACATTTTCTGCAACAATGATTTTACAACTGAAGCTCTACAGCTTGTTTTCGGAGTTTGTATTTCTTTAGTTTTAAAGAAAGGAATATAAAATACTTGAGAGATGCTTTAAAGTTTGTCTACTTCACTTTTTGGGCATTGTTTGCAGTAGGAGGGTTATATAGGCCTGAGGGGTCTGTAGGTGTATCATCAAGCTTTGGGATTTGATGTTACCTCTGTAAAGAAAGGTCAAAAAACAAAACAATAAAAGAAAAGAGAAAAACCAGAGTTTTTCATCTGGCTTTTTTTTTTTTTCCCTAATAGCACTGGTGAAAAGCTTATGGGGAAATAAGCCAAAGACAATAACTAAAATGAGATGTGGGTAATATTTTTATTGACACTCAATTCTGCTCTATTAATGTAGGTAATGAATAGCTAGTTCTAGTGTACATCAATAATTGATAATCTAGTGTGTATCCAAAGAAAGGAGGATAAAATCTCTGAACACAATTATTTTAGTTCAACTTGTAAATATGGAATGAATATAAGTTTTATCTTGCGTTAATCTGAATTTTGCATCTCTTTCTTATATTTGCATCTGATGTTCACCAAAGAGCCAATGTAAATTAGAGAACAGATCTCATCTAGAAGAATAAATTGGAAAATGGAATAAAACCTTTTGAAAAAAGAAAGTAGTTGTGAGAGGTAGGGGGCCTTTTTACATATTAAACTGCATTCTAAAGCCATGATATTTAAACCAGTGTGTTGCTGACAGAAGTACAGATTGCTCAGTGAATCAAAGTAGTCTAGAAATAGATCATATTATAAAAGATCATCTAGTATATATAAAGATGACATCATAAATCAGCTTGAAAAGAGAATATTTTATAAATGGTGTCAGGACAATTGGTTAATTATTTGAATAAAAATTCCAATAGATTTCTTATTTAATAACATATACCGAAATAGATCAAGATGGATAAAATAGCTATACACTAAAATGAAACCATTGAGCAGCTGGAAGTTAATATAGATACTTATTTATTTGATCTTATTAAGGAAATAAGTTTTCTGATAAAAAATTGCTGATATAAATAAAGAACCTTTAGAGTGTTTGCATGTCTATAAAATTAAATAGATTTTAATAGCAAAAGTTATTAAATAATATTGGAAGCATATACAACTAGGTGTTGTGTCATTATATAAAAAGTTCTTATGAATCTACAAGAAAAATGAAAATACAAAAATATTGAACAGATATTGACAGAAGAAAATA
This sequence comes from Anoura caudifer, assembly GCA_004027475.1. Taxonomy (NCBI): domain Eukaryota; kingdom Metazoa; phylum Chordata; class Mammalia; order Chiroptera; family Phyllostomidae; genus Anoura; species Anoura caudifer. Next base: position 205,406 of record PVKU01000543.1, read on the forward strand.
CACACATGGCTAAAAATCACAGTCTCTAATAACTAAAGAAATACAAGTGATATCAATATGATATCACTTTTCTCCCTGCAAATTATCAGAAATTTAAAAATCATGATGCTCTATCTTGTAAGGTACTCTATTCACTGCTGATAGAAATATAAATAAGCATAATTTTCTGGAGGACAATTTGCAACATATATTTTAAAAGTCTTAACAATTTGCCCTATGATCCAAAAATTCTACTTCTAAGAATTTGCCCAAAGGAAATAATAAGAGTTGTACACGATGATTTATGTGCAAGTATATTCACCTGGCATCATGTCTTGTGATCCAAAATTGGGAAAACAACAAATGTTCAACACTAGGAAAATAATTAAATATAATTTGATAAATCCATATGATGGCCTATTATGTAATCTTTAGAAGTTGTGTGTGTGTTTTTAAGAATAATAACAAGATGAAATGCTAATAATAAATTCTATAAGATAAAGTAGGATACAAACCAATGTGATCTGAATATTGGGGAGGTGGGGGTGCAGGAGAGCAAGAAGAAAGATGTGTGTGAGTGTAAATTAAGGAAAACAAACATAACAACAGGAGGGAAATAAACCAGAAGTTAAATGAAGTTTTCTTCTATGTTGGGGGGAACAATGAGTATTTTCAATGTTTTAAGTTTATACTTTTCTGAATATTCCAAATATATATATATATATATATATATCAGGCAGAAATAAATCTCACAATAAACACTTTTTTAAGGGTGCATGGAAAGGAATTTGCGGGCGCTGTGGCGATAAGCTTCCCCATGGCAGTGTAGTGCTATTCTACGGCAAACTGGGCTTATCTGACCTTTCCAGTCAGGACACCGACAGTGACTACAGAGTTGGCTGGGCCCTTTCTGTTCAAGTGCCTCTCCTAAAACAACACATTCAACTTGGCAGTTTATAAGGCCCATAAAAAGGTGGGTTAAAAAATGAACCACATTGAAAATGAAACATGGCCAGTGACTATAGAATGACCTCTGCACTGTGGGTCTTTCATTCTGCAGACCTGGTCCCCAGTGACTGTCTGCCTCCTCTGCCCTTGCAGTGGGTGGTAACGAGCGAGGCGGACTCTGGCATTCACGCTTGGTGAGCGCGCCTGTCCAGGGGTGGGTCCATTTCCATCATGGTCGAGGACAAACATGGGCTGATGAAGAAGAGCTCATCCAACAGGATTACTGCCTGGCACAGCAAGCTTGGCTCACGTCCTGTGTGCATTAATTATTGATCAGAGAAGGCTTTCATTCCAGCTCCGCTGTGTCTACTGTTCCCCTGGGGTTCAAGGTGGGAAGATCTCAAGTAAATGATTGCAAGCTCTCTTTTAGAAGACTGGGCACTGCTTTGTTCCATGACTAACTGTGTGTGAGAAATAAAGTAGAGAAGCTTTTTTCTTTTTTTTTCCTGCCTAGAATTGGATTAAATGTAATCCTTAGTTCATGACACATATATGTCGTTGGTCCTTGCAACACACTCACTTGTTTTTTGTTTGTTTGATTGGTTATTTATTATAATACAACAATCACCCAGGAACCTACTATTTCATAACTTTCAGCTGGACAATGGTTCCCCGCAATTCCATTCTTTGCTTTCCCCCTCTTGAGGTGACCACATCTTGAATCCTGTATTCATTATTCTCTTTTTATTATCTTTACATTCATTCAGCTAAATCTCTACATATTCCTTAATAGTATAATTAAAAAAAATGTTAAACTTCGTATGAAAGGGTATTATCCTCAGGTAATCTTTCAGTTTCATCCATGCTTGCCCGTGGCTCTAGTTCATTTTCCATTGTTTAATATCCCTTGTGTGACTGGCTGTATCACAGGTCATTCCTCTGCTCTCTCATTGATGGGCATTTGGGCTCTTTCCAGATTTTCATTATTGTGAACCATAAACACTCTTGTATATATCTTCTGGTAAACATGTACAGAATTTCTCTTGTGTATATACCTAGGAATGAAATCGTTGGATTGAAGGGTATGAGAATGTTTACAGGTGGGAGCTAATGCCAAAGTGTTCTCTAAATAGTTTTACAAACATATAGCCTCACCACCAATATTTAAGAAACATCTTTGGCTATATATTGTCTCCAACATGTGGTATTATTAGACTCTTTGTTGCCAACCAAATGGGTATAAAATGATATCTCATAGTGGCATGGATTTATATTTCCAATTGAATGGTTATAAAATCTTATTTTATGGTGTTGTTCATTTATATTTCCCTGAAATTGGACTGCAGTAGAACATCCGAGCATGTGTTACTTCTCTGAGGTAGACTGATCATGTTGTTTGTTTATTTTTCTATGGGAGTGTTTGTGCTCTTCTTATTGACTTACTGACCTGCTTTATGTATTCTTGATACTGATCCTTTGTTAGTTGTATGTTTCAAATGTCTTTTCTTTTTTTTTAGTTTTAATTGTCTTTCCAATCTATTTAAGGATACATTTTTTAACTTTAATTCCTTAGCTTTATTGGTCAAATGTATGCTTTTTTTGGCTTTTAAAAGTTGGCATGTTCTGTGTGTATATCCTTTACTGCTTGGAAGTCTAAAAGCTATTGACTTGCATGTCCTATTAGAGTTCTAAAGATTTGATTTTGACATGTGGAGAGAGGTATTTATTCCACTTCAAAGGAAACTAAGGTTAGCATCAGCCTCTTAAGATCCAGTGGAATTAAGAGCAGTGTCTATTGAATCAGTGTGCAGCAGAAAGGGCAACAGGGCCTGGCAAATCCAAGGTCCTCAGTAGAGTTGGTAATGGTGTCTTGTAATACCCAGGCAACGAGGCCCTGATTAGCAGTAGAAAAAAGAAGTACATCTACATTCAGTAACATGCCAATTTTCCAATCTGACTTGGTTATGTATAACTGGGGACTGCCAAAATAGCCAGGTGATACTTAAAGAGCATGAGTCACTTTTTATTAGATGGAAGAAAGTAACAGGGACTTCTGTTCAACATGGCGATGTAGGCAGACATGGCTTGCCTCTTTGCGCAACCACATCAAAATTACAACTAAAATACAGAACAACCATCACTCAGAACCATCAGAAATCAAGTTGAATGGTTGTCTGACAGCTACGGAATTAAAGAAACCACAACCATCCAGACTGGTGGGAGGGGCGCAGATGTGGAACGGGCTGGTCCCACACCCACGTGTGGTAGATAAAAATTTGGGAGGGACATCTCAGAAATGAGGTGTCCCAACTCACACCAGGTCCCCTAGCCCAGGGTTCCAGTGCCAGGAAGATAAATCCCACAACCTCTGGCTGTGAAAACCAGTGGGGATTGAGTTGGTGGGAGAAACTTCTAGAGCCCCAAGCAGTTCCACTTAAAGAAACCAACCGCACAAGGACTCACCTACTCAGACTCACTCCCTCTGAGATCCAGCACCGGGGTCGCAGCTTGAAAGGCACTAGTGGCGTGCTGGGAGGAACTGAAATGTCTGTTATCAAGGCGAGCAGAGGCCATTGCCCCTTTTCTAAAAACTCCACCCGCAGAACCATACAGTCAGCAGGCTGGTGCCATATCTGAGACTCCATCAACCTGGCAAACACTGTTTGACTTGTTGTGGTCTCCAGAGATTCTGCCCCGCCAAACTTATGGGCCCACCCAAGCTGCTTTTTTGTATGAATAACTGGTCTTGGCTCATGCCCCACAACTTCCTAAATCCTCTCAAATAAGCAACAGCTGACCTCAGTGAGCCCTAGGCCCAGACTAGCAGCAGCCAGCCTAGATTCACAGCTTGGGTTTGCCTGAGAATCTCTAAGCCCAACAAGAGTAACAGCCATCTCAGATTGCTTTATAGCTCAGGCAAGATAGCCCTGGGCAAAATACAGGCAGAGTCTGACCTTGGCCTATACCACCTGGGAAACCCTAGGAGCAGAACAACCAATGGACAGATACAGACCACGTAGGAACACCACCACCCTGCCCCTGCACTGCTGATCCTCCACAGAGAGCAGAGGTTGGTGGTCAGTGGTCATAGACAGTCCTTGCAGTTGACTGGCCTGGGTAAATCCCTCCCATTCATCTGCCAACAGCAACTAAGCCTCAACTACAAGAGGAGGGTGTATTTAGCCCACACGAAGGATAAAACTCAAATACCCAGGTTGGGTGATAGGGGAGGCTGGGCCACTGTGGCCTACAGGACACCTACTACATTAGGCCACTCCACCAAGACTCAAAGTCAAAGCAGCTCTACCTAATACGTACAAACAAACATAGGGAGGTTGCCAAAATAAGGAGGTAAAGTAATGTGGCCCAAAGGAAAGAACAGATCAAAACTCCAGAAAGAGAGCTAAACAACATGGAAATAAGCAATCTATTAGATGCAGAGTTCAAAATACCGTTTATAAGAATGCTCAAGGAACTTAGTGACAACCTCAGCAGCATAAAAAAGATCTAATCAGAAACAAAAGATACACTAATTGAAATAAAGAACAATTTGCAGGGAAACAACAATAGAGCAGATGAAACTGAGAATCAAGTCAATGATTTGGAATGTAAGGAAGAAAAAAAACAACCAATCTGACAACAAAAAGAATACAAAAAATGAGGATAGTATAAGCAGCTTCTGGGACAACTTCAAGAGGCCCGACATTCACATCATAGGGGTACCAGAAGGGGAAGGGAAAGAGCAAGAAATTGGAAATCTATTTGAAAAAATAATGAAAAAAAACTGTAATTTTGTTAAGGAAACAGACATGCAAATCCAGGAAGCACAGAGAGTCCCAAACAAGATGGATGTAAAGAGGCACACTCCAAGACACATCATAATTAAAATGTTCAATGTTAAAAGTAAAGAGAGAATCTTAAAAGCAGCAAGATAAAAGAAGTTATTTACCTAGAAAGGAGTTCCCATAAGACTGTCAACTGATTTCGCAAAAGAAACTTTGCATAGTAGAGGGGATTGGCAATAAATATTCAAAGCCATGAAAAGCAGGGACTTACAGCCAAGATTGCTCTACCCTATAGCTATTGCTCAGAATCAAAGGGCAGATACAGAGCTTTCCAGATAAGAAAAAAGCTAGAGGAGTTCATCATCACCAAACCATTATTATATGAAATGTTAAAGGGACTTATTAAAGAAAAAGAAGAGATCAAAACTATGACTAATAAAGTGGCAAAAATACATATCTATCAACAATTGAATCTAAAATACAAACTAAGCAAGCAAGAACAGAGAACCATTGTACATGGAGAATGTCTTGATGGTTGCCAGATGCGAGGAGTGTATAGGGGAATGGGTGAAAATGTGAGGGGATTAAAGAGTACAAATAGGTAGTTACAGAACAGCCATGGGGATGTGAAGTACAGTATAGGAAATGGAGTAGCCAAAGAACTTACATGCATGACCCATGGACATGAACAATGGTGGGGGAATTGCCTGAGGGAGTGGAGGGTGCTGGGTGGAGCAGTGCAAAGGGGGAAAATCAGGACAACTGTAATAGCATAATCAACAAAATATAATTAATTAATAAATAAAAATCTTAGCTTTAAAAAGAAAAAAGTAACAGTGATTAGACCATATTATTACCAAAGACCATTGAGGAAAAACTGAATTACATTAATTTCAGAAGTATTTGTCTGTTTCTTCAGGTGCAAGCATTCTTGAGCAGGGTGTTTTAATGGTAAACTTCTCTTACATATTTCCTTCTGCTTTCAAGTGCTCCCAACTAGGCATTAATATAAGAAGGAGAATTTTATAGACATCTACAGAAAATGAGATTTTTCTGGCTATTTCCTAGAAATCTCTCTTTCCTTACTCAATTCCCCCCCTCCAAGGCATGTCCCATTTTTTCCTCTGCTTCCAAAGTCACCAAGGGCAGCAGGCGAAGTGTAATCCCCTTCTGTGTTAGCGAGGCAGGACAGCGGCTACATTTGCTGGTCTCCTGTTGGCATCTGTATGCATTGTCTTGCAAACATTGCTTGTGATTTGAGTTACAGCAGGTGTCGTGAGTGGGCTCTGGGCTTCCTGCTACCGGATTTGTTTCCGTTACACTTTGGACAATTGTCGGGACACTAGCATCTGGAACTATAAAGAATAATGATTACGGTATAATTAAATATCCCCAGACTTTAAAATAGCATTTGTATATACTAACAACTTCCTGGCAAATGAAAGGCTGCTTATGATATCCTTATAAAGGCAAAAACCTTTCTCCAATGTGTCAGTCTTTGCAAGCTGGCCTTTCAATTAGGCTCCATGCCTTTGATCTATTAGAAGTGATTGTCACTGGCCTCTAGAAATGCATGTGCTTTGGAGAAATTTGGAAGTAAAAACTAATGATTTGTTTTGCAATACTATTTATCTATGTAAAAAGGTCCTCTGAGTCTGGTGATAATTTTTAGCAAAAAATAAAGTAGAAAATTTTAAAGGCATTCGGTCAATCCTTGAACAGCTATTAGGGCCTGTGGTGAAGTGGGGTTACTAGCCCATTTCTATTTCATCTGGAAGTAACTTAAAGTGACCAAATCTAAGGTTAAAATAAAGGCATTTATCCAGCAGATTTGTCACTTGGGTCAGGGCGCTTCACAGAAGAAAAACATTTAGCCAGTATACAAACGAAGAGATATTCAATATCTTCAGTGGTCAGGAAAAGGCAAAGTCCAAGCCACAGCAAGTGCCATTTTATACACAGGCGATTGGCAAAAATTTTAAAGTCTGATCATCTCAAGTATTGGAAATGATGAGGATCAACAAGATCTCAATTCTGTTGGTGACAGCAGGCTCTGGTGCCATGTATTTGGAAAATAGTTTGACATTATCTTCTAGAGTTGAATGACCATGAACCCTTTGCCCTAGCAATTCTGCTCCTGAGTGAAAAACTTACATATCATTAACAGGAGATAGGTACTTGAAAATGTATAATGGCATTGTTTTTCCTAGCAAAACACTGGCTGGCATGCAGCCCAAAGGTCAATCAACAGGACTGTGGAATTATAAATATTATACATCAATCAAAAATAATTGACTACAGAGACATAAAATAACATAAATGAAAGTTAAAAACAACTAAACATATATATACACATACACATACATATATACACATATATGTATGTGTATGTGTGTGCATGTAGATGCAATAATACTACTTTAAAGGGAATGGAGGGGTTCATGAGGAACTCAGGATCACAGGATTCAGGGTAATAGTGGCCACAGATCAGTTGAGTTTGGGGACTGGGATGCTGGAGACTGTGGCCTTAGATGGACAGTGGCGGGCGTCAAGGTTCTGGCTTTTGCTTTGGGAAGTACATCTCTGGGTGCTTATTACATTTATTAGAATTAAGCAACTGCAAAACTGAAAAGCAGGCTATGCCTTATTAGTGATAAGCACGGTGGTTGTGGCTGATTACATTCTGTTCACCTAAAGTCTATTGTTAAGAAAAACCTTTACTTCTGAAGTAAAGTATACAAGAATTTTGTAAAGAATAGAAAGTGTTAGAAAGCACAGGGTCATGGCAAGTTTAAACTGTGACTCTGTCCCTTCCTAGCTATCTGATCTTGAGCAAGTTAGCTAACCTCTCAGTTTTCTCACCTGTAAAAGGGGGACTATATTGTGATTTCCTGAACTTATGATGAGAATTTATGAGGCCCACACATGTAAAATGTAACAAACTTAGCTTGGTGCCTGAAACAGGTTAAGCATTCAAAAAATATTGCCTGATGATATTAGCAAGAGTAGCAGCAGTTCCGTGCTATCTGGACCAATTAGGTTAAACACAGCTTCTTTATTTGGTCCTGTTCTAATTCTCAAGTCTTTCCCTGATAATCTAGCCACTGTGTCTCATTTTCACTTTGCAAACCCTAGGTCAGGCAGGAACACTGATGGCACAGCAGCTCTGAAGAAGGCAGGTTCTTCCCTGTTCGAACAGCAGAGCCTTCCTTTGGCTTCCCGCTACCATTGAATTGGCAGTTCTTGTATGAACGGAATTAGCTGAGAAAACTTTTGACTATATGAGGTGCTAGCAGATGCCTGCAATTTCTTATTTAGGCAACTTGGGCAATCAGAGACATGAGAAGATAGGAAGGATGATATGGCTTTGGAAATGTAAGTGTGGAGAGTAAGTTTTCTGGTTGAAATGATTTCTTTCTGTAGGTTTACTTGTACTTCTTTACAAGAAATCTGAAAGCTCATGTACAGAAAAAGTAGATCTGTGCCACATTTTTCTTTATGCCGATCAGAAACAATGCTAGGTAGAGGCTGCATCTTTTATCTACTGAAAGAACTTTGATCTCAGGAGCTTAGTATATTCTATTCTTAAAACAATATACCGATAGTGGAGTTATATAGTTATGATTATATTATATAAAATTAAAAATTTCTGTACTGAAATACTAATCCATGTATGAAATGGGATACTAATTTACATTTTAAAAAATCGTTTGAAGTTCCCAGGTGAGGGGAAAAAAAGCAAAATTGAAAAGATATAAAAATTACATATATATGTGTATATATATATTTAAAAAATCACTGTTTTTGTAGTTGCTGGAGTTTTATCATTGTATTAAAAAAATCCTGCATTAAAGCTACAGGATGACAGTTTGCCCTTTCTGAAACTGGTGAATAAAGGTATTTCTAAAATGCAGTTAGAAAAATAAACCCTGTATCATTCCATTTGTTCACAAAATCCCCAGTTAAACTACCACAAAAGAAATTTCAGGAGTCTGTGCCCTTCACTCTGTGCAATTTCAGTTGAAAATTGCTGTCTGCTGGTGAAGGAATTGTGGAGCATGGGAGATGAACGCTGAGGCTGGGTGGGGATGGGAAGATGCCCTAATATTCAGAAAGGGGAAAATGTTGAGACTCCTCAGATCACCAAATGCAAAATTTGATATTGATGGTGACAAACTTTGCAATAGATTATTATCATGAGCCCATGGGAAGGGAAGAGGTAGGTGATCACTGAAGTCAGAGTGAAATGGACATGAACTTCCCTGACAGACCTCAGGTCCTTTTGATAGGGCCGAGGAACTGGCGGATTCAGCAACTCATGGTCTGTTGATGACTGCAGCTGGGTGGGAGGGCAAATCAGATGGAACCTAAACTGGCTTGACAGGATGGAACAATGGGTCAAACCTAACAAAATAAAGTGTGGAAGGGAGATCCATGAAGGCTGCCCTTAGTTTCAGAAAAATTAGCAACACAAACACGGAAGGGGTGGGCATGCTGTGAAGCCACCTGGTAGTGTTGGAGCAGGATGGTCTGAGGGCCTGAGCGGGGCTGTGTTCATTATGAGAGGGTGCCTCTTCCTAATTTGCAAAAAGGTACCATTGAGCAGAGGGGTGAATGCTTGGAAAAAATACAAGTTAGGAGTTTTGATTAACTATGTACTCAGCAAGTTACTGCTATAGAGTTGGGGAGGGCATTTCCTAACGTTCCATGTTTAGAAGGGTGCTCAGCACCCAAGCTGAGCTGGTCGTGTTGCGGGCAGAAAAGAGGGCAGTGGTAAATGGAAGTACAGCTAGAAGAGAGGTGGGAACTCTGGAAACCATGATCTCTGGCGAACAGTGGAAAGAAGAGTGTGTAGTACACAGAAAGGGACCCTTGGGGGCCGTGATGGATTTCCCACCAGTGCACTAAGCATGAGTATGGGATGCAGGGCATCAAGGCCAAAGGAAAATTAAAGAATGTTTCTTTAAAAATGACATTTGAAATATAAAAGAAAACAAGTGTTTTCATTATGAAGAAAGTTTCAACTAAATTTTTTTCCTTATTTTACAATTAAAAAAATTGTATTACATTATTTCCTGAAAGACAGGGAGCACTACAATCTTTTTAATGCTTAGGGCTCTGAAGTCCTAACTGAGATCATTCAAAATGCAGGACTTCCCATCAAACTGACTTGTCCACAAATGGAACGGACAGCATTCTGATGCAGATGAGCTCCTTGTGGCCAGGGTGGCTAAGGCTGACAGCAGGCATGCTTCTCGGATGTGATCAAGAGGCAATCGATCCTTTGGATAAAGTGTAGGGCTATGCGGCTTTTAAGGTCCCTGTCCTCGCTGAGATTTTATGATTCTGAGAAAAAGCAGTTTCTCTTAAGAAAGAGGAAAACTGACACCACTGGTAGGATTGTCTGATCTTTCACAAAGAACTCCAGAAACAGAGAGAGAAGTGTGATAGTTGTGATGCAAGAATCTGGAATGTGCTCAATATTTCCTTCTTCCTTTTGAGTGTTTTACTAGGGTCACTTCAGGAATCCCATGGACTATTAGGCCTGGGCTGTCAGCAGTTGAGCTTTGGGACCTAACACTGCGAGGTGTGGGCTTTCATTTTAGTGAAGGCAAGTGAGCATTTAAAGGCTTGATTTCAATGCAAGCAAATCACCTTGCAACTCTTTTGTAGCTATAAACTTTTGGAAACTTCAACTGTCTTTACCACAGATGCTCAGAGTAGCAAGTGGGCCATGGAGGATGGGTGAGTGATCAATATTCACTTTTCCTGCTAGAAAAACAGGGGCAAAGCCTCTTCCTCTGCATGTACATTAGGTAGCTGCAACATCTTGTGTTTATGCTGTCAAAAGGAGATTATCATCCAGAGATGACTACCCTCTACTACTCCTTTGATTGGGCCAGGAGTTTATTTTGCAAAATATCAAACACACATTTTTGATATATGTGTAGTACATGTATATTTATTGCATATTCATATATTATCCATGTGTCATGGATTGTCTAATAGAGAAGAATTTAATTTTCCTTGATCATGTTCATATTCCATTTATTCTTAGGGAGAGGACAGAATAACTGATGAGATAGCAATGAAAAAAATACGTAATGCCACCCAGAGCTTACCACGCCCCAGATATGCTTCTTGCTCTATTAGCTACTTGACTCTTAATCTCGTTTGGGTTTATGCTGGGAACACCGGGAGAGGAAGGGCTGTGAAGCAGACTTACATGGAATCCCCTTATCCTAGTGAAATAAGACCATATACACAGCAAAAGCAGCCTTGAAGGAAAAGAAAAATCACCGAGGGCAGCCTGAAGACGCACGTGAATGAATAGAGAGGCCGACACACTCACTTACTTTCGATAATTTGCATTGATCGCCTCTCCCTGCAGTGGCCTTCTCCAAATGTGGAAGCAGGGCCGTGATGGGTTTGTGTCTGGGAATACTCCTCTGATTTTACGTGAGCTACGATCAGAATTTCAGTGAATGGCCTGGACTCCTTGCTGTTGGCCAAAGATCAGGGAGAACAGAACTTCTCAGCAGGGATGACCTGGAAAACACAGGGTCGTTGGAACTTGCTGCATCAGTGGAGCAAAGTCAAAGTGGGGGGAACTTTGAGATGACTTGCTCCTCCCAAATCAGGGTGTGTTATATAATAGAACAGCAGGGGAGGGTGGTGGTATGTTTGTTAGGCACAGCATTTTCCATTGTTGATTGGTTACTCTCCTAGAATTAGCAATATTGCATGCCAGCTTGTACCAAGCATATCAAAATATCACTGTGGAAGTGAAGTGAGTCACTAATATTTTGTACTGAAGGAACATGTTGTTGTGTAATGTGAACCTTGAACCCCATCCCTTAATCTAAGTAGAGCTTTGGTAACAGAAGTCTGCCTGCAGAGCCACAGGCAGAGTTATACAACTTTGCTGCTTAAGCCTCTTTGCATGGGATTGCTTTGTTAACCCAAGGCGTCCCTGTGGTTACCTCCTCGACTTGGACATCACGTAGAGCTCTGGACAGCAAAGGTATTTTACATGTCTTAGACTGTATGTTCCATCACTGATCAGGAGCCTTTTTAGTCATGGGCATGTTCCAATAAGAATTATTGAATGTTTGAAAAAGAAAGACAACAGGAAGAATTTGAGAGGAAAAAAGGAGAGAGACAAATAGACAGACAGACAGACAGACCGAGAGAGGCTGAGAAGAGAATGGGTGCGCAATTGCAGGGACAAAAATAGAATCAGCACCAGGTGGTTCTCAGTTAATAGACTCAGTTGATAGATAAGGTCAGACAATTCAATGTGATTTCTGTACCCTGGAGCCAAGATGCTCAGGGATTTAGGAGCATCCTGACATTTTCTTCATCAATTGCATCAGACAGACAAATCCTTTCCACTTAAGTAAACTGTGGTTATACCTAAGGCTCTGAAAGGCAAGTCAGATTTCTTCCACTTAAGGAGATATGCCTCATATTTGGTATATTACTCTAGCTACATAAACATTTACTTAAATTCCTTCCATGATCACATATTAGTCTGTGAAAACTTGCAGAAACCATCTATTATGTGAAAAATTGCTCCTCCAAAGTTAGACAACCTTACCTGGAATTTAAGTTCCTGGCCAAAATACCTTTAAATGTATTTAAACCAGAAATGCTAGAGCTACTGTAGGTGGTTTGGAGAAAAAGGTATGGATTTGGAAGAAATGTTTGAAATACTTGAAAATGTAGTATAATCCATCAACTGCCAGCCTCAGCTTTTATTTGGTCTTTCTCTGTACACAAACTTAATAAACTGTGGTAGACTTTAAGTGATTCCATTTGCATTCATTCTTAGCTAAGAAGGCCCTGCAATTCAGGGAGGGAAGGGAGAAACTCTAAGTCCTCTCTACATGAACCTCTGGGTGGGAGAGAGCAAAGACCCTGTTGCACATTTCAGGCAAAGTCAAAACCTTGCAGTTAAGCTCTCACATAGGCAGATGGAGGGGCCCTGGGAGCGTAGAGGAAGAGGAAAGAAGAAATGAGGGAGCCTGGATAAGGTGGAGAGGGGGCAGTTTTCATAGAGCATCGCTGTAAGTCCCCTCCACATGTGCCATGATTGCTATGAATTCCTTCACTATTGCTAGTCACAGCCAGGAGGCTGTCAGGTCACCAGGTGTTTGGGCCTGGACCAAAGCCACGATAGGGTGCTTCAGTGTAAAGACCCACCTTTATGTATACAACTCTACATGGAACTCTCAAATCTCCATGTGAAACATCAAAAGCAATAAATACATTTCTGTGGGGTGAATTTTAAATGAAAGGGTGCAGAGGGCCATAAGACACTACTGTTCAATGACTGGCCAGCCCAAGTAATAAGTGAGACAGTAAATCTGTGAGTCTTCTTTCACTTCTCCTTTCCTTCCTCCCCCCATCAAACATGTGACCTGGCTATACCAATGTGCATCTGATAGTTATTTCTAGAATGCACTCCTCTCCCTCTCACTTCCCACTTCTCTAGTTGAGATTCTCATCATCTCTTGTCTAGACAGGTACACCACAAAATAGACATTGAATGTCTATCCTGGGTGGTACCCTATGGTAAGTACATGGAGTTAAAAATGCTGCCTGCATTTACAGAGCTTATATTTTTGCAAGGGAAACATAAAGTGAACAACCAATTATACAACTTGTTATTGATTAAAATGATGGCAAACGCAACAAAGGCTAAGTGTAGGGTTCTGGGGAGCACATAAAGGGCCCTCAGGAAGGCTTCCTGAGAAACTAATATGTGAATGAGCTATGAAGGATTGGCAAGAATTACCCTGGTACAGAGGGAAGCTCCAGACATGGAGAATAGCCTTAAAGATGAAGGAACTCTGAAAAGCTAAGGATGCCCAGAGGTGCTGATGCAAAGGGAGAGGTGGGAAGAGGCAAGACAGATGCAGGGGGCAAACCAGAGCCCAGATAACCTGAAAGTTAGAAAAAGACTTTGATCTCTTCTTGGATAACAGTCACTCATCCTTTGAAGATCAGTTCATGTGTCTTTCCCTCCAGGCACCTTTCCTTGGTGTTTCTTCTCTGTCCCCAAGTCTGCTCACTGGGCTGTTAGGTGCTTGTGATCGGTCACTACACACAATACAGTGCAGTTTCTCTTTATGTGTCTCTACCGTGCAGTTGATGGTGAGCTTCTTGAGGTCAGGAACGATGTATTATTCATCTGTATATAACCCACATTAAAGCTTTCCCAATAGTCCACTGGACAGAGATGTTTTGGTGCCAGTAAATACATATCTACCATAGTCTAGGAACAAAATTTGTGCAGAATAGGAGGAATAATCTTTGGCATTCAGAATTTTTTTCCTTTGATTTTTAAAGTTGGTTTTCAAGACAGTGTGCCCAGGTATTCAGAATTTGTTTGTCTTTAAGAAAATATTTATGGGTATTCAGAATTAAATGGGATACCATGTTAAAACCATAATCACTCCCCACCTTCCCCAACATACAAGAGTATCTAGTAATAAAAGAAAAAGAATCTTTATGAGTATTTAGTGAATTAGGGAATTTCTTTTAAATCATGTAACTAAGAAACTGTGTATGAAAGATGTTAGGTACCAAAGAAGACCAGGGAAAACACATACTCGAGGACCCCTGGGGTTTCTGAGTGCACTAGAGCAGAGCCTGATTCCATAACAAGACATTTCCGGGCCCCACGCCATAAAGTTCATTTGTTGGTCGTATTTGCCTCTTGGAACAAATTATAATCAGAGATTACTTTTCTTCTTAAAACTTCAGAATCACATGATGCCTATGTCTAACAGGGCTCCATAAAACTAAAAATGTCACAGTTTGAAACTCATATAATCCTTTAAAATATTGAAATGATTTTTGAGGCTCTGTAACTGTTTGCTAATATCCACTTCACTCTGATTATATAAAAAGCCCTGATTTGGCTCTAACGAGGCAGGTTAATTATTAGATGTGTGATTTTTCTTCAAAAACTTGTTCCAAATATATTATGAACTTTCCAGAAGTCTTAAAATTAATATCATCCCCCCACCCCATCCATGTTCACTCTGGTAAGCAAAACCATACCCTTAACCTTAAAACTGGACTTGTCAAATAGCCTTTAGTTCCCCTTCTCTCCCTCTCTCTCTCTCTCTTTTTTTTTCCTGCAGTCTCCAGGTGAATCAATCAATGAATGAGTATAAAATCTAAACATTCAAATGTAGGTCTATTTTGAGCAAAGCCAGATGAGAAGCAGGTCCTGCCTTTGCAGGTATAGAACTCTTTGTGTCCCTGTTGTCATCTCATTGGTCCTACAGCTGAGTTGGAGCAAGAGCTGGAGGCCTGCTGAGTCACCCACTCCTGGGGGGACTCGGTGGGAAGACATGCCTGTTAGGACTAGACCTCAGAAATCCTGATGTATCAACCTGCATTCAGGGTGCAATTTTACTACAGGAAGCAACAGTGTTTTCCATGCAATGCAATTTCTGCCTACTAGGCATTTATGATTTAGTCTTTTAAATGAAATATATCAAGTATACAAAATACACAATGATTAACAAAATAATTCTTTCTTCCAATTTCTTTAAGAGTCATTTACAATGTGATTGAAGTAGCCAAATAACTGAGTAACTCAATTATCTTTGCCCATGGGGGAAAAATCAATAGCTAATCTTCAAATATATTTTCAACAGTGCTGTAGACTTAACAATAAGCATACTGATAAGCAGAGAAATACAAGAGAATGGTAACTACAGGGAGGAGATAGAGGAAAGGTCACTAGTGGATTCTCTACAAACTGAGCAGGCAGCTCCAGGACTTACTTGACCACACACACACACACACACACAAGCTCATACTCTTCTGAGTGTTAACATAGATGCTCAGTGGCTTCTCAAGAACACAGTCCAGCCAGAGCAAGGGAGCCACTGGGCTCACTCAGAGCTTATGGGTGCCACATCCTGATGAACAGCCTGTAGTGTCTGGGGCCCCTAGGCTGCCCCTCTCTGTGCTCCAGGCAGCCTGTCTTCTCTCTGGCTTGCATTCCTGTTTGCATCCTTGTCCTGTTATGGAAGAACTTGCCTCTATATTTCTTTGGTTATTAAATAACTTGATATTTTTAAAGGTTTCAACAAATTCAGACAAGTACACTGGTGGACCCTGCGTACTTTGTACTCAGTGTATTTTTCAGACCATAGGATGCACCTAGGTTTTAGAGGAGAAAAATAGGGAAAAAAATTGAAGCAAAAAATATGGTAAAGTATTTAATAACATAAATAACATAATATTTCACCAAGGTAAATGTAAACAGAACTCAACAGCAGCATTAAAAACCATTATTCCTCCCAAATTTAGGGAGGAGGAGTGCATCTTATAGTCCCAAGAGTGCAGTACTTAGGTACTGTGCTATGCTGGTCATGTGACTATGGCTGGGACCACAGACAGGGAGCCTGTTCCCTTGCAGCAGGTACACATCTGTGTGGCCCAATCATTTTATCTACACCAAAATTTTGTTTAAAAGACAGCTGGTTATACATGTATGTTGTCTCATATGAAACTCAACAATATTTTTAATTTCTGATTCTTTATAAATGATATACATGTACACAGTTAATCTTGCAAGAAGTGGTTTCTCAGCTAGATTTATTTTCAATTTATCTCACATACAGGGTAATGCACATTATAATATGTACTCTTTGAAGACATGTTTCAGGGATGGCAAAAAAGAGCAGTAAACTCTCCCTCCCAGAACAGGTTGCTGTGCTGCTGGTATCTGCAGATGCCCCAAGGCTGAAGTTCCTTCTGAAATTATTTTTAAATTGCTTGAGTCCCCGACCTCCCACCATCCCCTGTATGGCAACTTCTTTATGGTACTGCTTCAGAGAAAATCCTGGCTGCGACGCGATGTGAATTTTGAGCATGTGAGCAAAGGAAAGGGTGTACAAACATGACAGAAACCACTCAGTTTAAAAGGTCTCATTCACTCAGGAAACACATCAATCTCTTTCTCTTCTGAGTAAAATGAATTGATCTTCCCTGTTCTTTATTGCACTTCGTGAAACCTGTATTATACGTACTATCACGTTCAGCTTTGAGATGTGGTTCTGCATGTGCGTGTCTTTGCAGCTCACTAACAGCGATTCCTTGGAAAGTTTGTGCCCAGGCTTTGCATTTCCCTTTCCGTCCTCAGGATCCTCAGCCAGCCTGCATAACAGATGCTCAGTTGTTACCACGTCACGTGAAGACATTTGGAGAAAAACAGCTGCCAGGTAAGACAATTTCGTTTCCTTTCTTTGTGAAGAACTATGTTCAGGAGACTGAGATCAGAGCCACTCTGGGGAGCTTTCCTGTGTTTTGAAACATTCTAACGTTCATCATGTAAATTAAAGAGCATTGTTGCATCAGTCCTGCCACTGAGGTGGCTGAGGGCACATCCCAGGGGCACCTGATCTCTTTTCTAACCTCACAAAGAGGCTCATCTCACAGACGCACGGGTGACACAGTTGCTGGACCCTGCAGCTGCCTCGACCCCAGCACACTATTGCAGATGCGGATGGTGTGCGTCGAGCTGGGAGTGGGACTGGAGAGGTAGAAAGAGGCAAGGAGGAATTCAGCCAAAGCATTAATATTTATAACACCAAATCTTTCACTGCTGTATTGGGTAAAGCTATTGGGAATGGTTCCGGAAAATCTAGTTTATGAAATGGCTACATGGTAGGCAAACAAACAAATCTCATATACTGAACTGCCTTTAAAAAGCAATGTCTGGGAAATCATACCATTATTTTTAGGAGAATGTCAATGGCGAGTTGAAGTGTGGGGATAGTTTCTGATCTGCACAACGTGGCCTGACATCAGGAACGTGTGCTTCGAGCGGTGACTAAACAAAGGCCACCCCAGATCAGGCGAGCTGTCCCTCCTGAGTGGAGCCTAGTGGCAGGAAAACTTGGGGCCAACCCCTTTCTTGACTCTGGTCAGAACTCACTGTGGAGTGCTTTGGTGTTTCCGTGCCTCACGTGGGCAGCATGATGCGTCATCTAGATTCCTTGCCCCACAAACTGTAGTCCCCCGGAGTCACCAAGTGGAACAGGCGGAATACATGGCACAGTCAATCCAGGCTGCACAGCATCTCCTGGGAAGCTTAAAGCCATATGTACGGATGCCTGAGCCCTACCCCAAGAGTTCAGATTAATAGGTGCAGGTAGGGACCTGGTCTTCTGTGTTTTGTAAAAGGGATTCTGGTGAATCTAACAGAGCTAAGGTTAAGAACCACTATGCCAAAGTAGTAAGAAGAAGAGCACAAAGCTTAGCAGCGCCACTGCAACTGAGCAGCCACTAGAGTAACCCCATCGGCGGCAGCAGCAATAAAAGAGGAGCCGCCCTTGGCTGGGAGAGTGCCAGGAAAGGCAGATGGCTTGCTGATATCCTCGTCTGTCCCCGGCACTGGCCAGAAGCACGGAATCGCTCTTTGGAGGGCCAGCAGGTCAGCACTCATGCGCTCAGTGCATGCCACGTTCCCAGCTGAGGACTGAGCGTGTGGTGTAACAAGACCGTGTCTCTGCGTTTGACTCGAGGAGATGGATGTTACAGGCATGTGACCAAAGTGTGAAGAGAGTACAATGGAGATACGAAGGAGGAGTCTCATTCCACATGGGGTGCGATTTGCGTGACAGGAAAGTCAAACTACCATCACGATCATTGAGTCTGTTGGGTGACTTGGGGGCTGGGGGGAGAGTGCTTCCAAGGTGGTGGTGGTGGTAGCCACGGGAGTTAATGCAAAGGCAGGAAAAGAGCCTGGTGTGGTTAGAGAGCTCCAAGCCTGAGTGCACTGAGAATGGAGTGGGCCGGGGCCACGTGGGAGAGGGTTTGAGTGTCCCCTTAAGGAGCATCAGCTTTCCCCATAGCCATGCAGGGCAGTCAAGGGGTTTGGGGAGGGAGTCACGTGGTCAGGGGTTGCTCTGGAGAAATCATTCTGACGGCTGGATTGCACTGGGAGGGACCGTGACAGGAGGTGTGGAAGCAGCTGCAGTTGTCCAAATGAGAGATGCAGAGTGTCTGGATAAAAGCAGGGACTGCGGGAGGGAGAGAAGAGAGGTGTCAGAGAGAGAGGTGTCAGAGAGGAGGCAGTGCGTTTTTCTTCCTAAGTGCCTTATCAATGCCTCCCATTGTCCTGGCCGCCTGAGTGCCCATAAGTACACTTAAACCCAATAAGCTAGACCTGGCAAAATGCTGTCTCTTGGCATTTAACGATCTTAATGGCCATGAGCTAATCACTAAAAATGTATGTATAACACAATCCTTACTCTCCTCCAAGTTGTATTCCAGGATATTATAATAGGTCCTAAATTACACAGTTACATAGATTAAAGAATACTATCCCCTGTCTTTGAAAAGCAAGCGTAGATTGAATGAGAGGTAGGATGAGACCAGTTAGAATTAGACGTTTCCTGAAGAAATACACGCAGGATATATAGAGCGGTAGATTACTTTTGCTGCTCTACCTTTGAAGTGTGTGGGGGGTGATGGACAGCAGTGAGGAGAGTGGGGAGGAAGAGACTGTGTGGGAAGGTGACCAGAAGAGCTTTGCAAGGAGCTCGTGGTCTTCCTCCCACTTTCAGGTTCTATTCAGGTGCTGAGGTTCCTAGTCTTACTCATCCCAGTCCCAGCAGGTCAGTGAGCTGGCAGGCAGAGGGTGGGGCCCACGCAGAGCTCACAACCTGGGCTGGCCTGGATCCCGCTGCTGTGATCCGGTTGCCAGCAAACCTCAGCTCCTCTGCAGAGCTCCAGGGCTCCCGCCCCCCGCCATGCCTAGGCATTACCAGCACAGTGTAACAGTAGCCACCCTTTAAGAACATCCCTGGGATCTGAAACATTGTCAGGTTTAAAGAAAACCATGGCTTGACTCTGAGCTGTTATTTCCTTTCCAGGGGAAGTAGCAGTCAAGATTTTATCAGCTGGATATCTGTTTCAGGGAAGTCTTTCAATTTCCCAGGAGAAGAGACTGTAGGGGAAAAAATATCCTGGAGGGTGTATAGGGTAGATCTCATTTAGAAGATACAAGCCAGCTTGCTAAATGAAAACTAGCGCATTCTTAGGACTGGTGGGGACAGCGCTGGATTTGTTCAGTGGCCGTGAAAGGATGCATTATCCTGGTGATGTCATTCAGGGCAGGGGAAGTGGCAGTGATGGGGAACTGGGCACAGACCTGGGAACCCGAGAGGGCCGACTCTTACTGGACAACCGATTCATCGCATCAGACCACAGTCTCACTTTCTCTGCTTGTAAAAGTCATACGGTGCTTGCTTAGGGATAAACTCATAAAGTTCTTTGGCACCTCATAGAATATGGAGTTAGAAATGGAAAATTTCTCCCACCCCTTAACTTTTAGACGTTTATACCTCCCTTTGAAAATTAGAAATAGTGGGGTAAAGAAGAGGTGCGACTCTATTACATCTCTTTACCAACAATGTTAACTTTTCTCTAAGGAGCTGGGCAGGTTACGCTGTTTATTTGCTTCCCGAGTACAGTCTCCAAGCAGAACATTAAAATTGTTAGACTAAATTCATTACATTGTTGGAAATTCCCAGCCAACCTACCGCTCAGTAACCTGAGCAGGTTCTCAATTTCCTGCATTTACACCACACCATGAATACAGTTCTAATGAGGAAATGGATGTAACAATTCTTTTGTTTGATGGTACTGAAAGCTGATTTTTGCCTTCCTTTGAGAGAGAAAATATTTTATAATAGAGTGGAAACAAGCAATAACAGCATCGAGGGGGACCAGCTTGACACACAGAATTTGGACTTCCTGTTTTCAGGGAGTGGGGAGAGAAGTAGTTGAGTGGTATGATTTCTTACGATGACTTGACTTGATTTGCAATATGACTGCATCCATGGCAGTTGCAAAATTGGTCTCCAGCACTTTGCATCAATATAATAACTCCAGGATCTTGAAGAAATTGTTATTTGTTATCTAAGACAAGACAAATGAAAGAATGTGAGTACCCCTGCGCTAAGTGTATTCATGGTAACAAATGACTTGGCTTATTGCAGCATTGATTGCAATAGGAAAAAATTGGACACGATTTAAATGTTTAAAATAAAGTTCAAACAATGTTGTATTCATTTAAACAAATGTTATGCAGTGTTTAAAAACTGAGGAAAGTTGAGGTATTGACTTGGAAAAATGTCCATGTTGTAGGAAGTGGGAATAATTACAGAGTGATATGTAAATCATAATTCCATCTTGGTGAAAATAACTCAGTCCACATAGCCTGTATGTTAGTATGCACCTGCACACGACACACAGATGTAGGACGAAGTGCGGCAGCGTGTGCACATGCGTAGTGATGGGTGAATAACTGGAAGTGGAATATGGGAGGCAGACATTACAAGTCTTCCTTTTTGTGCCACTGTAGAAGAAAGAAAGAGGGAGGGAGGAAGGGAGGGAGAGAGAGAGGGGAGAAAATCCAATACTTTTATAATAAAAAACAAATATTACCAACACAATAGAGGGCTTTCATCCAAATAAAGGGGGTATATTTTAAAACCACCATCAAGTTATTATTTTTTAAGGCCACTATGAAAACATAAGTGTTTCTGAGCCAGACCAGAGCGCCTGGCAATTATGACTTGATGCTTTTAAGATCTGGGTGCTTATAGTTCCAACTGCTGTTACTCATTTAAGAAATATTCAATACTTTCTACGTGTAGTCCAGGGAATGAAGCTGTGTATTTGAACACTTCAGAGTAATTGTCATTAGGCAATCAGTAACTTATAGACTGTTGGATTCGAAGCTCCTTGTCATTGCCCAGTGTAAGTATTTTGACAATAGCCTATGTGCACCAATAGCACTTCGCAGAAAAAAACAGTAACAGGTGCAGCCAAACGACAGGCAAGTTTCTTGATACAATTTATCATATGTATCTTGACTTTTCTAAATGTGTACTACTATTAATAATAATAATAATAGCTGTTGTTGTGTAGTTGGTTGCTAAGGATAACCTAGGGTAAAGCAAATCTTTTGAAGTATAGTAAGAAGTCTACCCAGATGAGTTCAGGAGTCTGGCAAGAGGTTCTCTAACCAAGACCTCCACTTCCTGGGGATGCTGCTATCTGCTGCCCAGTGGCAATCTTTCCGAGGAGGGTGACAGGAAAACGAGAAGCCAGGAATGCCGATTCAGGGATCGTAAGCATCGCTAATAAGCACTTGACTCTGCCACACACCCACGCAGGTGGAAGGGACATGAGCCTTTGCTAATTTAAGAAGGATGAGTAATGTCTGCAGCCGGCCAAAGCCAGAGGACAAGGCGTGGAAATCAGGAAGAGAAGCATGCCTCTGTCATCAAATGGAATACAAATTATTGGAAATTAATTCAACAATACATACTATGTAAATGGCTGCACAGAAACAATTTAATCTGAATTCACTAAGTCAAAATAAAATGTATTGATACCCCACACACATACTTTTTGATTTTACTAGTTTTGAGATGTTCATTTTGCATAGGTTTATGAACATATGATAAATGTAACATTCTGATAGATATGGGCTTAATTCCTCTCTCTCCCTCTCTCCCTCTCTCTCCCTCTCTCCCTTTCTTTCTCCCTCCTTGGTGTAAATCACTTCATCTCAGTTGACCTAAAAAAGAATTTTTAATCTGTATAAATGCTAGTTTTCACATCCTTGTCTGAAACCAAGTGGAGGGCTGGCACTTTAAAAATACTTAGTGATTGAACCTTTCTCCTTATGTAATTTTAGTTCATCAGTACTGAAGAGTGCAAGGCAAGATACTAAACACTAGCATTTTATTCAGCATTAAATCCTCTTTTATAATAGACATGAACATTCTCATTCATGGCTTTTATGATCAGATTTGTAGGCTCTTGTTCCTTATAATTGTTTAATAAAATTTAAAAGCGTAGCACATTTAAATGTAGAAAATACCCACTGTGTTTCTCCTGGCTGTTGAGTTGTAAACCCTTAGCTCTGACTTACTTCATATGTGCTCCTCAGCATTCTTATATTATTGATGAAAGAAAAGTAATGGGAACTCAAACAGAACATAGAATGGCACATGGACAGACCGATGGCTGCCTGAAGACACACAGCACTATACACACAGTGAGAGTTCAATATGTGTTGAATAAATGGGGAAAGTTTTAGGATTTGAGTCCTGTGGAGTGTGCACTCAATTATACTAGGCTCAGTAAGTCTGCAAAAGAAATCAAATTTCTCTTTCTGGGAGCCAGTTCTGGGGGACAAAATCATTTCTGCAGCAAAGAAAGCAGTGGTCGCCTACTCTGAGTGCTGGTGACACCTCATTGGACAAGATTTCAGAAACCCTGCCCTGGGGATTGAGTTGTGTTAGATTCTGATGTGCCTGGTCAGACTCTTGGGGGGAAAGAAGGGGAGCGGGCAAGCCAAGGAACATGAACAGAGGACTCGTGGGCACGGACAGTGTGGTGGGATTGACTGTGGGAGGGGCAGCGGACAGGGCAGGGGTGAGCAATGGGGGAAAGGTGGGACAACTGTGACTGAACAACAGTAAATTGAAAAAAATAAATTGTCTTTTAATGAATTTCCACCTGTGAGAAAATATGGGAATTCCTTAAAGGCCAGGAAAAACACCTATAGACAATATAGAAGCTACATTTTGTGAGGTTAATGGCATAATCTTACATTTTTTTAATACACATGGGACATTTCTGCAGAGTGATTGGATATATTTGGCTTTAAAGAAGATCTCACAGATTTTGGAAAGACTGGTAACCTACTTATCACATTTTCTTACTATAATGCAATAAATAAGAGGTCTGCCCAGAAAGTATCCAACCATGCAATATGAAAAATAGAGACATTTATTGAAGATGATACAAGATACAAGAAACATTGTACACAGGACAATGATGCCTTAGTCTCCTTCAAAGTAGGTACCTTGGGGCCTCACACGATTCTCCCAGCATCTCTTCCGCTGTTCAAAACAGTCTGCAAAATCCTTTGTTGGAATAGCCATCAGCTAGCTCATTGTATTTTTCTGAATCTTGTTGATGGTCTGAAATCTCTTCCCTTTCAAAGGTGATTTTAGTTTTGGGAAAAGCCAGAACTTGCAGGGCACCAAACCCAATTGATCAGTAATGGTTTGACTCAAATCATCAGCAACTGCAACCCATTGTTCCTTCTGCTCTGATAGCACAAGCAGCTGAATGACTGTTGCCATGACACCTTTCATGCGAAGATCCTGAGTCAGTATCTCAGACAAAGTAGTTTTGGGAATCCCCAGATCAGTTTCTAGCTCTAGCGCTGTCAGTCGCCAATCTTTGTTAATTGCAGACCATACATGCGGAACATTCTCAAATGTTCTGCTTGTTGCAGGCTTTCCAGAATGTGGATCACTTTCAACAGATTCCTGACCACCTTTGAAGCATTTGTGCCACACTTTTATTTGTGCTGCACTCATTGCATCATCCCCCAAAGTCTTCTGAATCACCAGAATAGTTTCTGCAGAGGAATGTTCAAGCTTAACATGAAATTTGATGCAGATTTGTTGCTCTACTCACTCAGTCATTTTGAATGTGATGGCCACACAGTGCACGTGCTCACTCAGTGACATCCACTGCCCCTACTGACTAGTACAGTGAAGTCATCATTGTTCACGCATGCGCATTCCAATCCACTGTCCTTGGCTGCCAGGTTACATCAATGTTGTGCAAACCGTTCTTGTTATATTAACAATGGCTGGACTTTTTCCAGACAGATCTTGCAGATCATTGAAAATGTTTTACACACTTATAACATTTAGAATATATTTTTAAATCAATCAAAAAGAATTAATAGAAATTAGAAAATTCTTACAAATAAAGAATAACCAAAATGCTATAATACCAAAACTGGTGGGATGTGTATAAAACTGCTGAAAGATAAATTTATAGCCGTCCATTTAATAAATTTAAGAATCTAAATTTACTAAAAATAAATTTAATTCTTACATTAAAAAGGAAAAAAAGGCAAAAAATGAGCTAGGGATTCAATTTAAGAAGTCAGGTGGAAAAACTAACTCACTGAATAACCCAAAGAAAGTTGAAGAAGCAGAACTGGATGAAAAAGAAATTAAAGATACAAATAAAAATATTTAAAAATTTATTTAAAAAATAAAAATGGCTTGTCAGGATTTATCAAGAAATAGTAGAGAAGTCATAAATCAGCAATATTAGCAATTTAAAGGGAGAACATACACAGTGCAGCATTAAGAGAGTAGGTAAATGAGAGAAAAGAAGTCTATGACAATTAACTAAAAACTTATGAGAAATAGATATGTTTCTAGGAAAATAAAAATGTTCAGAACTGACTCAAAAATTAAGACAAGACTTGATTTGTGCTATAGCCATTAAAAGTTAATTAAAAATTAAACCTCCGCACATGAGCGAAGTCCCGGGCCCAGACTACTTTGATAGGGGAGTTCAAGGTTCTATCGGAGCGTCCACACTTGAGCTCTCATAGAGAAGAGAGGGTGGCTCACTGCGCAGCTCATTTTATACGTCTCCGACAGCCTGGATACCAAAACCAGACAAGGCCGGTATGAGGATCCAAACTTATTTTAAAAACTATTAAACACAGAGGCAAAATTCTAAATCAAAATGCCAGCAAGCAAAATTTAGTTATTGATTAGAAAACCATTACGACCAATCTAATAAGTGTAAAGCCAAGTTGGTTAGCAGGTTAAGGAGGTGTGGGAGATGGGCAAGGAATATGGCCATTTCTATAATCATACAAAAAACATTTGATAAAATTACATACCATTCATAATTTAACAAATAAGCAAATAAAACTGCCTACAATGGAAAAATGATTACTACTTTAAACCAATAAAAATGAATCTAAAATATTTTATTTATTTTTCAGAGACCTGGCAGCTAGCCAAAAATGAGATTGCTTCCTCAATAAGAGGGTGAGGAAAGATTATGAATAGTTACAGCATTATCCCCTATTACATATACAAATATGTGTGTGTTTATAAAAATATGAACATATACAACCACACAGAGCTTTATTATATAGTAGTTAAGAACACGAGCTCTTATTCTAAATTAAATTAAAATCCTGATTGCTAAATTAAAATCCTGAAACTGTTTGATTTGGGGCCAATTTCCTAACTTCCCTGGGCCTCAGTTTTCTCATCTGTAAAATGGGTAAGGAAAATACCTCATTGGGTTGTTGTGAGTATTAAGTAAGTAAGTACATGTGACGCACACAAGAAAATGCCTGGCAGATTGTGAGCACCCAAGAAATATTAGTGGCTCTGGTGATTTTTTTGTGGGGGGTGGTGGTGGCACAAGATGTTAACATGATAATCTCTGAGCAGAAGACTCATGGATGGTTTTTAAGTTCTTAACATTTTTCCTGTATTTTCAAAAAATTTTTTTTACCATATTTTGCTTTTACAAAAAGAGCTGTTTTAAACATTGCCCCCTACACATACAGAGTTCACATGAACCCCACGAAAGCTGAAGCCCTTTGATCTGAGGGGGCTCATTCCCTTCTCGGGAAGGCTGGGGCGTGGCAGGACGTTGCCTCTCTCCTGTGGGCTCTGCGCTCAGCCCCGGAGGACCCCCGCGCGTGTGGCTCCTCCTGAGGCCAGACAGTGGAAGCACTGACTCTAATCACACGTTTCACCCTGTGGCAGCCTCACTGTGGGCGATGGTGACTCCAGAGACAAAGGAAGGGCTCTTTCTAATCACATTGAAACAAAGTGGCATTGCAAACACTCACGGAACTTCCTAACTGAGGATATTCAGACTCTGCCGCCGCAGACTGCGATTTGGCAGGTCTGAGGGGTCCACAGGCTGGCGATGCTGATGAGCGTCTGGATCGTGAACAGCTGCTTTTCTCCATTTTCACTCTGCCTCTTCTCCTGTCCTGACATCGACAGCCCTGAGCTGGTGGATTTTAAAAATGGGCAGAAGTTCCCCATTCATTTTAAATATGTAGATAATACCCGCTCATTCACGCAAAAAAGCCTACTGGCTGTATTGTTCAGGAAATGCTCTGGATTAGAAAAAGAGGACACAAAGGAGAAACTAACAATGTCCCTCATACTCAGAAGTTTAAATTTCCATTTAGGAAGATTAACAAACACATAAGATAATTTCAGAGTATAAGTGCTCTTAAAAGAGGAAATAAATAGAGAGATATAACAGTCATGTGGGAGGAGCCTTCAGACAGGTGCACAGGGGCAGCCCTGCTAAGCAGGTGGTACCACAGTGGGGACGTTGAGATGAGAGGGGCAGTCGTGCTTAAAATAGAAGCGAATGTTCTCCAGGCAGAGGCCACAGCCCATGTTCTGCTTTGGGAAGAGCTGGGCCTGTTAAAGCTGAGCATGGCTGGCGTAGTACATGTAGGAGACAGAGTGGTAGAAAGAAGATGCTGGAAAGGTAGATGCATCAGGACTTGTCGTCCAGGTCAAGAAGTTTAGATTCTGTTCTAAGTGCAGAAGAAACCACAGAGGCTTTGAAATGGGGCTGGGGGGAGGTGATACCAGAAACTGATGTTTTCGAAGATGACTCTGGTTTCTGCCTGAAGAGCAGTGGTGGCGAGAAACAGCAGAAGCAAGGAAACACCAGGGAAGCTACTGCAACAACCTGGGCGCGAGGCGATGTCAGCTTGGACTTGTTGTAGCGGACGAGACAGTGAGAGGAGACTAAGTTGAGGTCTCTTTGGAGGTAGAGGCAGCAAAGATATTTGTGGCAGACTCGTGGGTTCTGATTGGCTATGTGACAGATGTAGATCAGGCCACTGGGTCGAAAGCCACTGCAGTGACTCCTTCCTGTGAAAGTAAGTGGCGAGAATGCTGACTAATCTCACAGGTTCAAAGTGCAAGTCCCCATCTGTCCGTCTAAACCCTTAGAATAGTTATGCTGTGACTATCATAAATACCCTACTGCCTTCCAAGGGTGAGATGCTGTTTATGCCCAGGGGTCATTTTCAGCTGCTAAACTGCATATTCTGGGGAACACTTAGGACTCACAAGACTACCTCCTATGTCAGAGGTAGAGCAAGTCTAGACTTCACCAGTCCCAAGAGGTCTGCTCTGGATGTGGGGCTATGGGGCACCTGTGACTTAGTTCCGAGAAAGCACTGAGAAGTCCTGACCTCACCTGAACCTTTGGGACCTCTGGTAAGGTCCAGAGCTTCCCTGCTTCATGGGGGCTTTTATTGAACCAAAGCCAATCTGAGTCCAGGCCAGAGTCCTCCCTTTCTCTACACTCCTGTTCCACGTGGCTGTAATCTTTTCGAGTTTACCCCTATCATGCTCATTAGCTGGGCCAGCTGCTCAGTAACTGGGGGAAGGGCATGGGGAGGGTGTGTGATTTCAAGGCTGGGGCAGTTGTGGTGGCGAAAACGGGAATGGAGTTAGCCTCCCTTCCCCACTTCCTATTAGAAGACAATGAGATGTTGTACAACACACAACTCTCATGTGTGTTGATGCGTGTATTACAATGTGTATGTGTATGTGTGACATGCCAGAACATTCCTACTTACCCAGAATTAAAGAAAATACCAACGAACAGTTATGTAAGTCAAAAGACACACCTATTGCCATTAGCACTAGGAAAGCTATTCGTGTTTTGTTGCGTATTAGCCACAGGTTATGAGGGTGCTTCCAAGAGTATGATTCAAATTCCTCATCTCTTCCACAAAAAACTTTCATGAAGGACTTGGACCTTTTATGCTAATGGCATTGTGTGAGGGGTCAGAAATAAATTTAGAAGCACTTGAAAGATGTGAGAGTTATAACCCTATATTTCACAGCTTAAAAATACCAAACAGTAACGTGGATATAAGTGCCATGAGAATGGTAAACATTGTGTGAAGAACTTATTTAGATTCTCCTGAAAAGCAAGTTTCAAAACAATACATTAAGTATAAACCATTTCATTAAAAACCTAAAAATGTAGTGTTTCACTGAATCTAAGAAGCTATCAAATGCAAGACAACATAATTTCAGAAAAGCTAATTTGTGAAAAAATATGCATTTAAAAATAAATATAGTTTTTATAAGTGCTCTTTATAATTGCTTTTAAATAGATGCTTTTAAATGCATAAAGAGCGTCAGAACAACATGCTCTAAAATGTTAAGGGAGAAATATTTTACTTTGAAATGTTAACGAGATAGCTCGGGGAGAGAGAAGTAGGATGAGGTAGGTAGAGGAGGACCTTATATATTTTTATTCTATATACTTTTATATTGTTTGAATTTTTTACAGTGAACATGCATTGTGATAGTGTGTGTGTGTGTAAGGGACAGCAGATCCTATGGGTAATGCTAGTGTAAATTTGTTAGTCAAAAAAATTTTGTGCATGGAGCAAATAGCCTGACAGATCCTGATTTTATTAAGTACGACAAACACATAATTCAGGAAAGGCCAAAGAAACTTTCTGTTTGTGCTGCAACTGCACATTCCTACCTGCTGTGAAATAAACCGAACCTTCCTGCTGGGGTCTGTTGATTCAGCTTTGCCATCTGGAGCAATCTAGCATTAACAGTTTGAACGGAATAATGCTGCCTGGGTCAGGGGCTCTGCTGGTAGCAGCGTGGGGTACGTGGTGTTAATGACATTCTTTCCATAAAATAGCAGTGCTCCTAGTGCGGAGCTGGGTGGAAACGGTGGAGCACAGGAGGCAGCTAAGATTCAGGATAAAGGTGACTTCCTTGGATTTCATCTGTTATCTCTCATGGGAGGGGAGAGGATCCAGATTCAGGTCAGGAGGCAAAAGGTTTGTGGGCAAGGGAGGACACCAGGCAGACGGGGCTGGAGAGTCCAGGAAGTGGCTGCCTTATTATTCATGAGTCCTGGTGCTTCTGAGAACATTCTGTACCATGTGCATAGCTGGCTTAGTACAAACTCCAAAGCCATTTTTATTATCGTTTGGAATCTCATTTTCAGAGAAAGTAGATAAGTAAGCTGGTGGTTAAACATTTGTAAACCAATACCTTCCGACAAAAGCCACCCGTTGGCCACATGACCAAAGAGCAGTACAGTGCTTTTGAGTCAGCTCAGAGAGCAGCCTGCTTCAGGTACTGGAAAAGAATACTCACTCACTTATTCATTCATTTCTTCACTTACTCAAAAGAAACGACTTACCCAGTGCCTTCTCTGTGCCAGGCACTGTGCTGGAAACACACGGTGGTGGAAACAGAGAACTTCCTGCCCTTGTAGGGTGTACAGGCCGGTGAAGATGACAGGTAATGAACACACAAAAGTGAAATAATTACACACTGTGACAGAACTGTGAAGAGCACAGACAGGGAGACCCGGCAGAGAGTCAGTGGGAATGAGAGTGAGTTGGGGGGGGGCAGTTTCCCACACGGTTTAGGGGGCAAACAAGGCCTCTCTGGGACCTTAGTCTGAAGGATGAAAAGGCAGCAGTGAAAGCCACAGGAAGAACCTATGTCCGGAGACCTGGGTTCTCAGTGGGCTTTGCCCTGCCTGGCAGGTCGCCTCTGTTTCTGGAAGACTCCCACCCATTCTGGTCACAGTTTCCTCACTTGCCAAAGGAGCAATAGTTCTTCAAGGAGCTACCTGTCTATGAATTTAAATAATTGTAAGTGAGTTAACTGAAGACTAATAGCTTTATGTGAAAGTACTTTATAAACTGGAAAGAGTATAATATTTACCCCTTTGGTCTTTATTTCTAAGTAGGTCAGGTAAGGATTAAAATCTGTCGGATACTGGTGAGTCTGGCCACATGATTTGCAGTGCTCAGTATGAAATGAGAAAGCAGGGCCCCTTGTTCAAATGATCAAGAACTTTGAGAGAACAAGAGCAGAGTGCTGAAGGACTAGGTGTCCGAGTGTGGAGCCCTGCGTGCCTGGGGCAGGAGGTGTGCTCTGGCAGGCAGGCCCTGGATGACATAACGTCATCAGGTTTGGTGCGGAGGGGTGCCATTTCCTACTGCACGTATTTCCAGGGCACACATTTCTGCAAATTCCTAACTTGTCAAATACTAGCTTCTATCAGCACCAGTGAGCTTATTCCAGGAAGACTGGGCTGTTTCTTTATTTGCTGTTTTCTGCCCTCTTCTTTCAACAGTTTAAAAACCTGGGAGAACACTTAGATGGGCTGGTATCTTTTCCAAAAATCTGCAGCGGTTCAGTTGTTTTGATGCAAGTTGTCTTGAGAAAAATGACTTACATGCAATAAAGAAATCTTTGTTCGAACTAAGAATGCTTAAGTGTGAGTCTGTTCTGACGTTTAACATTTAGGTAACCTTGAGTCAAATCACCTAGCTCATGAATATCAGTGACTTCTGCAAAACTGAAGAAATATTCCTTCATAAACGCATCCGGGTTGTTGGCTAGGACTCAGTGAAACTCTGTCTGGTTATCTGCACCGTGTGACCCACAGGGAAAATGATTCTTCGGTGGTTTTCTGTCTGAAGGCTGGCAGACCTGGTTTTCCACTGGCTTGCTCTAATTTTAAGGGGAGAGTCATTTCTGACCAGGGGCACCCCTTCCTTGCCTTTAGTGAATATTGTGAACCTCACCCTTGTGCGGTAGAATGTGTACTATACTGATTTGCAAAAAGAATGACAAATTTATCATTTTATTTAATGAATTAATAGTGTCTCAGTGGGAACACATGAAAATTTTTAAGTTGAGGTGAGATTCACATAATATAAAATTAACCATTTTAAAGTGAACAATTCAGTGGCATTCAGTACACTCACAATGTACAACCATCACCTTCATTTAATTCCAAAACATTTTCATTATTTTAAAAGAAAACCCCATCCCCGTTAAGTAGTCACTGCCCCATTTCTTCTTCCTCTGCCTGCCATTAATGTGCTCTCTACCCCTATGGATTTACCAATTCTGAATATTTCATAGGACTGCAATCATGCAATATGTGACCTCGGCGTACGGCTTCTTTCACTCAGTGTGATGTTTTCAAGATTCCTCATGCTGTAGCATCTATCAGTGCTAATTTCTTTTTTAATGGCTGAATATATCTATGCCACAATTTGTTTATCCATTTATCTATTGGTGGACATGAGCTTTTTTCATCTTTGGCTGGTGTGCATAATGATGCTGTGAACATGCATGCAAATGTATTTGTTTTGATGAAAAAGTAAAGATAGGCGATAAATGAAATGGAGTCACTTTAACCAAGTTGCTAAAATTATTAACATGGTGAAGGTTTGGGCCTGAGGAAAGACTATTCTTATTCTAACTAGACTGGGAACTCAAACTTTTTGAACTTGTCAGTCCTGTGTCCATGTCTGGATATACATCTGGACATATACCAGCCATCAGATAATCTCCCAATCAGGATTAGGAGGTTGTCGGACCCCACGTGAAGAGCTCAGGTACCCAGACCACCTGGCATCCATTATCCAAAACGCTGTAGACGAGCAGATCTGGCGCCCCTCCTCAAAGCCACCTGGCATGCATCATCCCAAACACCTGAATCTAATAACAACCATCCTGAACCAATCCTAGGGCTAAGAATGCAGGGCTGATTTATTGTCAAGAATGTACTTTTACCATAAAAATTCTTAATTTTTCTTTCTTCTTTGGAATACTTCTAGGTTTTTGCACAGCTGTGTTTTCAGTTTTCAAACTCGAAGACCCTTGAATAAATCTTACCACTTATTTCTAGCCCAAACATCCAAACTCTTTTTGAGTTTGTTCCACAGTTTCAATACCTATTTTCAACTCTTTGGGGTACAGTGGTCAGCAATGAGCCACGGTTTTCCTTTCCATGATTTCTGTTGCCCACTGTCAACCATGGTCTGAATCATGAAATGGGAAATTCCAGAAATCCACAATTCACAAGTTATAAATAAATTCTGTGCTGTTTTGAGTGGTGTGGTGAAATCTCAAGCTGTCCTGCTCTGTCTCACCTGGAGTGTGAACTGTCCCTTTGTCCAGCACATCTGTGCTGTATGCACCCCATACCTGTTCGACACCAAGTAGCCCCCTCCGTGGTCAGGTCAGCTGCGGTGTGTAGTGCTGCAATGCAAGTGTTCACTCAACCCTGTGTCGCCTGCTGATAGTCCCAAAGTTCAAGAGCAGTGATGCTGGCAATTTGGATATGCCAAAGAGAAGCCATAAAGTGCTTCAGCTGAAAAGGTGAATATATGTATGAAAAATATATATCATATTTAGGGTTTGGTACTATCTGTGGTTTCAGGTATTCACTGGGGGTCTTGGAATGTACCCCCTGCAGATAAGGGGAGGGGGACTACTGCATCCACTTAAAAGTAAAATTGCTGGGTCATGTGGTGATTTTATGTTTAACTCTTTGAGGAAGAAGACATGCAATTTTAAGACAAACAGGTGTTATATAGACTATTTTATTATAAAATATAATGATAGCAAGAAAATGCTTCCATTTTTTTCTAGCTCTTCTATCCCAGTTACTGGTTTTAAATTGCTGTCACCTCTACCATCTCCTACCATCTATAAGCCTGTTGCTTTTAACAATCCTTGAGTCAGTCTAGTGGAGAGAACTATTAGACAAGGTTAATTACCATCACTGAGATGTGAGTAAGTGAAGGAAAGTGAGTCATGCACCCTGGCAACTTTATGACGGTTACAAGGGGAGGGTAAATCAAATGTACAAATCTAAACTACAGGGAACATTTGAGTGCCTGAATCACACATCTGATGAGCATATATTTTATGGCGTGTGCCTGTAGATCCTTAACATAGTTGTCCTAATGCTTTGGTCAGACTGTTCTCTTGCTGGAGGCCCAGTGGTGACTTCTCCAAACACAGCAAACCTATCCCAGGACACTTCAAGTAGAAGCCACTCACACTGAGAAGAAAGACAACAGAAAGAGAAGAAAAGGAGCAGCAACGTTACATTCCTACTTCAGAGTTTCAGCAAGAATTAGTTCACTTCCTGCAGTGGGTGTTTTCCCTACAATTGATCCATTTTAACAAATCGTAGCACACGGTGCCACACTGCCACACAGGGAGCACTTCACAATGAAATGACCAAAGAGAAAGGATGGTTTTTCTCCAGCCCCATCACCACCAAAAGGGTTTACCTTGAGCATGTTCTTGCTATCTAGTCCTGGCTGTCCTTATACCTTCTTCACTCATTTGTTAATGTCTATGCCCATATGTAAAAATTCATTCTTATCCACGTACCCATACTTCTGTCTTTCTACTTTCCCCCATTTTACCTAGTTAGGGAAAAAAACAACTAGCTTACTACTGCAGCAAAGTCAGAAATTCAGGAAACTCTAAAGGGAATAAACTTTTTTTTTTTTTTGAGATCTGTAACCTATTTTCAATGAAATCTACTCCCTAATTTCACTCTGCTTCGGTTTGTTCATACTTGTTATGGCTCTACATACTGTATTGTGCAAAGAAAAAACAAAACTTTTGTTTTCTATGAGCGAGAATTATTGGTGCATTTTGGAGCCTCATCGTGTCCTTCAGGCAGGATACAGGACACCCGTTTCAGTTTACAGAGTCCACTAGACCTAGTTTAAGAGAAAGGTCTTAACTCAGGCAATGGGAAGGGCAGGAGCAGGTTCTAGGTTGAGTCTTCAAGAACCACCACTGAACTGGCTACCAAGGTAGCTGCTGCCTTTGAGACAATAAGGAATCTAGGAGATTAAAAGCTGAACCTTCACCTGCTGGCTCTGGGAGCACTTCACTGTGCCATCGTGTGCATCATCAAAGTGGGTGTTACCCTCTCCCCACTCCCTACCACTAGACAGCTACCCTCTCCGCATTCCCCACCACTCAGGCTAGGGACCAGACATTGGGATCTGCATTATTCTGCCAGTGAAAAAAAATGACTTAAGCAACAGAAATTTATTGTCTTATGGATCTGGAGACCAGAAGGCTGACAGCAAGGTGTCAGGAGGTTTGGTTCCTTGTGAAGACTATGAAGGAGAATCTGTCCCATGCTCTCTCCTAACTTCCGGTGTTTACCAGCAATCTTTGGTTTTCCGTGGCTTGTAGATGCAGACTCTGATCTCTATTTCCATGTTCACATGATGTGCTCCCTGTGTCTCTGTGCCCAAATGTCCCCATCTTATAAGGACATAGAGTATCCAATTGGACCTACTCTAATGACTTCAACTTAACGTGATTATCTGCAAAGACCCTATTTCCAAATACGGTCATACTCACAGATACTGAGGGTTTGTATTTCAACATTTTGGGAGGACACAGTTCAAACAATAACAGGACCTCTGCAACCACTGTGGCAGAAAACACAACAAAACCACATACCACCACTCTGATGATGCTACTGGAAATCGCAGAAGTGGTGGAATGGGTTTGATGTTGTGAGGTTGACCTCTGTCTTCCAAACTTGCATAGGTAGGTCTCTTTTGTGGGAGCCAGGCTTTGGAAGAAGCTAGACCTGTAAGGAAATTTGGGAGGTCTTTTCCTCCTTTAGGAGGAAAATGTAAGGTCTTTAGCTCATCAGCCTCCAGGACATTATGAAATCTGAATGGACTAAAATGGAGTCAGATAAGCCAATCTGTATTATCTTCTGCTTAAGAAGTAAAGACCTGTAAGAGTGTTGTGAAGACTAATGAGATAATGAGTGATGGGGTTAAACAGTAGGGTCATCAGTTGGTAGTGAATTTCTACTTTGAATCCAGAAACAGGATTTATTAAATCTCCTTTTCAACTACTACAGGCAATTTATTTGTGGACTAGGAATTTTAAATATCTAAAAGGGCAAGTGGTTTGTTCTTTTCTTACCATCAAAGTTAGACTACGCCCAGTATCTGTGCAACCTTTCAGAGCTTGAAATGATGTACAATGTAAGTGTAAAAGGAAGAAAAAGAACTAAAGAAATACCTTGATATATGCGTAGTCTGGTCATGGTGTCTACTGTCCTGGTCTCCTCAGTTAAAAATCTTAGAAACATCTTCATGTTTCCTTTTCTCTCATTTCCTAGCCCATTTTTTTTTCCCCATTGCCAGACCCTAGAAATTTTGCCTTAAAACAAATCTCAAATTTGGTCACTCTACTTTATTCCCATGGCCACTGTGAATTTAGTCTCTCACCACCTCCACACAGACATTTGTAGTAACCTAGTATTCCTATCTCCAGTCAAGCAACAATTCAGGTTTCTCTTTATTAACCTGGAAAACTATGCTATCATCTCTAAAATTCAAGGCTTCTGCGAAACTGTGTAGGCTTTCTACCCCATCCTCCGTGAGTTAAAAACTGAAAGGCAGACACAACCTCATGTGCCCAGGCTCAAGAGCAGAGCTAGAAAAGAAGTAGACAATGGCCAGCATCTGGATCCGCGGCAGACTCTTCCAGCTGTTCTTGTTACACATGAGGGCCTGCTGATCCCAGAAAGTAAAAGAGCAGGGGGACACATTCATGTCTAACACACTTCGCATGAGGAAGTATGTCCCAATAAACATCGCACCCTGGCAATCAGATTAGCCTCGACTCCTGCGGGGGCGAGCAGGTAAGAGGGTGCAGAGAAGGCACGAAGCCTCCCTTTCCGGTGCTCTCTGGGTACAGGGAGAGGGCCATGTTCTCTCCTCCATGGCCAGCTGCACTGTGAGGAGAAGGACTAACTGCTGCCTCTCAACGGCTCTCTCAGGCCCAGTTGAGAACATGGGTCTGAGAGCCATGGGATAAGACTCCTGACTCGCTCCCCATGGTCCCAGAGGCAGACGGAGAACTTTGCAGATACTAGGGACTACTGATGGTGTGCTCCAGGAAATCCTGGGTCACTGCAAGCAAGGTATCCCCAGATGAGGTAACTTGACGGGTTATCTTCCCATCCTGGGAGATATCAGCAAGTGACTAATGACTGGTTCGCTTCTTGTCCAACAGACAGAGCGGGCGGCAGCAGGGTGGGCTCCAGGCACAAGTTATTTCTTTATTCTGTGCTCCAGTATTAACCTAGACGCTGACTAATTATTATATCTTTTCAAGTGGACATGAAGATTTATTTTACTTTAACTTTTGAGTTTTGAGATACAGATCTTAATTAAGATGTTTTATAACCGTCTTAGTCCATTCAGGCTGCTATAATTAAATACCACAGACTGCGTAGCTTATGAACACCAGAAATGTATGTCTTATTATTCTGGAGGCTGGAAGTCTGAGATCAAAGCAGGCCCTCTTCTGGGTTGCAGACAAATGCCTTCTCCTCCGACCCCTACTGTGGAAGGGGCTAGGGGGCTCTTCAGGGTCCCTTTTATAAGAGCACAGTTCCATTCACAAAGGCTCCATCCTCAGGACCTAATTACCTCCTAAAGGCCCACTTCCTAATATTATTGCATTGGGCATTAGAAATCCAACATTGGCATGGTGGGGGGGAACAAACATTCAGATGGTAGCAATATCAATGATAAACTTATCTTATCAACTGGAGGCTTGAGGAGTCCACAGGAAGTTCACTTCACCTTAACCTGGTTTCTTGTCTTAGCATTTCTTCCAAAATTTGTATTTTTGTGTGAGCCTTGGTATAACTAGGCAAGTGCAAGTTCCCTTGCACTAGTTGCTCCAGACCTTCTCTCTTCCTGTCTGTCAAAGTCCATACTCCCCTTCCTTCCTCCAGTCGTTGTGAGCATCACCCCTCAATCTAGACCACTTGTTTGCAATCTGGTATGTTTGGCATTGGTTTGGTGTTGGTTATTTAAAAACACAGGGAATAGATATACGGGCCTGTAAATTAAATTTTATTTAGTTCTAATGACCAAGGAAAGGGTTCACAGTCTACTTGTGTGTTTGTTCATAAGGAATCTTGGAAAACAAGGCTAATGAATACAAATTGTCTGTGGCTCAGTTTTTTTGTTTGTTTGGAATAACATCTTTATATCATTAGTATTCACAATCAAAAAAGCATGAATCATATTTTATGTTTTTTGTTTGTTTGGAGTAGTGTCTTTATGTAATTAGTATTCATAATTAAAAAAGCATGAATCATATTTTATTTCCTGATTGCACAGCATTCAGTAAAGTAGGACAAAATTGTAAGCTAGTACTTTTTGGTCTTTACTTGCAAGGGTTTGTTATGAGTATATTCAAAGACTGAGTCCTAGAAGGGTCTTTATTTTAATATCCTGCTCACAAACGCCTGGCCCTGAAAAGAAAAAAGCTCAATTAAATTCTCCAGTTATTGAGATTCCTCCTTTTTCTGGTTCTTGCTGTCAGTTTCCAAGCCATTCTTAAATCATAAAGCATGTAACATGAATTTAATACCTTCCTTGCAATTCTAGTGCATTTTCTTTATATGGTTATCAGTGAAGATGAAAAAGGTTTACAGACTCTCTTAGGATAACGTGTTGCCAGCTGAAGATTGATTCTAATGTTTAGCCACCTGAAGTTAGAGGAAAGAATGTAACTGAAGGCCTCAGGTGCATTTCAGGCCATGGTTTGGAGGTTTTATCCCACTCACTCCATCTGTTCTTGCTGACATTCCACTTGTCCTGACGCTCTGCTGTCCAAAAGCCTCCTTCGTCACCAGGGTTTTCCTGGTGCCAACAAGCCAGCCAGCCATGATTTTGTTCTTTTCTATTCTTTTGAGGTCTTAGTTCTTACTTTAATCACACTTCCATTTTAGTGTCCTAGTCAGTAGTTATTGGGGGCTCACATAACACCAAAGGGAAAGCAGTTTGGATTGTGTGACTCAAATATGTCACCTCCCTCGCTGCACCTCAGTGTCCTCATCTTTAAAATGGACATAATAGTCCCCGGTTCGCAGGGCTGCCATAGAACTAAATAAAACGGTGAGTGTCAAGCACGTGGAGTCACTCCGGGGTGCACCTGCTGTCAGTTGTGGTGGAAACCCTGGCTGTACCTCTTTGTCTGCTTCCATGTCCTCCGGGGCGCAGACTCTGCCCTTCCCTTCGGATATTTTGTAGAGGCTGCAAGCAAAACTTCAACACAGGTGCTGGAGAAATCTTTGCTGAATTGCAATACAATGGTCTTTTTACCAAAATGAACATTATTCCAGCTTTTCCTTATAGCTTCTATTTTTCTTACTACATATTTATTTATTGTGGCTATGTACATTAAGCAGCGTTGTGCATTATATCCTGAAATTTAAACATTTGGGATCATGAAATCAGATTGTTATAAGATACCTAAAAGTAAACCAAATTTGTAGATAGTTACACGCAGAATATGTACATTGTGGGTATTTCTGTGGGTGTGCACCTGGAGCTAGAAGTGTGCTGCCATCCAGTCCTCAGGGGCTGTGTCGCTGCCCCACGGTCTGGGACACAGCCACACAGAGATGAGTCTTGGAAGTGAACTGTGTAAACACTTTCAGTTCTCATCTACGTGGCAACGAAGCCTCACCTATGTAAATGTGGGTTTCCCTGAATGCCTATTTTTCCTGGGGATCCTTTGGTCAAATATCTCAACTGGGGAGAAAAGCACAGTTGCTACTCTATAGGGAAATAAAATATATTATTTGCTTTTGTAAACAGACGGTCATGAATTCCAAATGTTTGTCACCGGTACCTTCCCTCTGGGAACCTACGGGCTCAGTCACACCTCTCTTCGCAGGCAGTGTGGGTTACAGACCTGACACACCAGCCCCCTCTCGCCCTGCCTTCCTGGGCTTCCGGTGCTCTGCACCCAGCATCGATGGGAGTGACCTTTCCTCTGCAAAGGTGACAACATGGAATGAGCACCAGCACCAAAGATTTTTAGGAGGACATGGAGTACTGTCGTTAGGAATTCTTATTTGCATTGAGTTTCTCAAAAGCAGAATATCCTTTGGCAATGAATATGTATCACCCTTACAACATTCTAAACTGATACTGCAATGATTTCATCACATAAGGACGTGAAGCTAGTTGGCCACGACTTATTCTTGGTCACTCAGGGGAGCTCCATCTGGTGGGTACTTTCATTTCTAAGTTCTACATATTTGTTTGACCAACTTACCTTCATAGAACTTTAACAAAAATGGATGTCAAATTCATTCATCTGTAATTTCTGGAAACTGCCTTTTAAAAAAAGTTGGAAACATTTGTCCATCTCTAGCTTTCCAACATCTCATTTATTTCTATAAATGAAGAATTTTTAAAACTGACCTTTTAGTCAAACTGTCAGCCTTTTCAGAAGTGTGAGATAGTTCTTCAGAGCCTGGAAACTTGACCCTGGTAAATAGGGTGTATTTTCTTTCTTTTTTTAAAAATATATTTTATTGATTATGTTATTATAGTTGTCCCATTTCCCCCCCTTCATTCTCCTCCACTCTGCACACCCGCTCCCACCCACATTCCCCCCCTTTAGTTCATGTCCACGTGCCATAAGTTCTTTAGCTTCTACTTTTCCCACACTATTCTTGCCCTCCCCCTGTCTATTTTCTACCCACCATCTATGCTACTTATTCTCTGTACCTTTTCCCCCTCTTTCCTCCTCCCACTCCCGTTGCTAACCCTCCATGTGATCTCCATTTCTGTGGTTCTGTTCCTGTTCTAGTTGTTTGCTTAGTTTGCTTCTGTTTTAGGTGTGGTTGTTAATAACTGTGAGTTTGCTGTCTTTTCACTGTTCATACTTTTTATCTTCTTTTTCTTAGATAAGTAAATAGGGCGTATTTTCAAAATGCAATGATTCCTTCCTCCCCTGTTTTGATCTCATAGTCTTACTGTATTTGTTCTACATTTTCCAGCTTGAAGATACTCTCTTTCTAAGGCAGAAACAAAATAGAAAAGAAGTATTTCTATAGTCTCCTGTCTGTTAATTTGGTGCCATCTGTTAAGAAGTGGGCCCATCTCTTTTATGTTTTTAAAAAAGCTTTTTCTTGTCCTTGGCAATTTGCAAAAGTGCTTCTGCCCTTTGCCTTTTATTTCAACCTGCGCCATATTTTTCCCACCCTTTCTCT
Organism: Anoura caudifer; assembly: GCA_004027475.1. Taxonomy (NCBI): domain Eukaryota; kingdom Metazoa; phylum Chordata; class Mammalia; order Chiroptera; family Phyllostomidae; genus Anoura; species Anoura caudifer. The sequence continues at coordinate 245,950 of PVKU01000543.1, forward strand.
TTTTATCTTACTTCCTTGCACTTTTTTCTTGCATATTATGTACTTGTTCTTTTAATACTAATCTCTCCAGAAAGCTTCTTGTCAGGCCTGGTTGTCGGCACAATTCCATCTCTAGCAAATCTTGTGCACTTGGCTGACTTGCTTGATCTCTGAAGACTCAATTCCCTCATCTGTAAATGTGGGGGATGAGAACGCCTGACTTACAAAGTCGTTGTGAAGGTCAAATGGAAGGATAACTGCTGAAGCTTTTGGTCAGTTTAAAAGCACAGTCACGCATTCTCGGTCTTATAATCTAGGGAACCAAGTAGTACTTTGTGGAAGCATCTATGCGTAAACTATTAGTACTGGAAGGGACTGGGGAGTCCATCTAGTTCAACCCTCTCAGTTTACAGGTGAGGAAACAGATCAGGAGGGGTGAAGAAATTTGCCAGAGCTCCCAGCTAGCGGCACCATGGTAGAGAGCTTAGCACATTATGGCTGATGACCTATTATCCTGGCTGATGCTGTGCAAATCTCATGACCTTCGTTCTCCCGGCTCTGCTGCAAAATAGTTATGACTTCCTTAGAGCTTGACTTGAAATTACCTTACTTTGTGCACCAGTCTCCCCTGCAGATGCAACCATTCTTGTGCCCTCCTCCCATTATCTGACATTTTGTCTCAACACAGTGTCACAGACAATGATGGCTGACCTTCCTGAGACAGCCTTGCCTGCTATTGGTCCTTCTTTTATATTCTAATGAGGCTTGCATGTTGTTCTATTGTCAAAGTGGGGGTTTTGTTTGTTTGTTTTATTTTGCTTTGTTATAAGTCATCCATTCAGCTCTCTGCCATTTAGTGGCAAATTACTTGAAAAGATAGCTGTGAAATTAACAAATAAAACAAAGGTGATGGAAGTTGTGGGAAAGCTGGCATAACTTGATTGTTTGAAAGACAATATATAATCAAGTCAAATTAGCAAATATTTCTTTAATATCTCCTTAGACTTCAAGTCTGACAGACTCTGCAAGGGATACACAGGAAATACAATAGAACTCAAGCTCAAGGAGTTTAAAATACTCTACAAGATATCTTACACATTCTTTATAGAAATAAGGCTGCTTTTCCCATGACTCCTAATAATAGCTGCTACTTTTAGAATGTCTACAGATTGTCACGTTGATGACATATTTCATCTTATTGAGCATGACAAAGAAGTACTACTATTCCTGTTGTGTGAATAAGGAGACTAAGACACAGAGAGTTTCAGTTCCTTGTCCCCAAGCACAGAGACCAAGTGGCACAATCAAAATTTTAACTTGCATTGGCCTGACTTCAGCTTGTGCTTTTTATGAAAGTTTGAGATGTACTTCCTGTTGGAAATTACATGTCTGATTACACATAGTATTATGCAGTCTGAGATGACACGCTTGTTTTCTCCCAAATTTGATTCATCCAAATAGTTAGGCATGGCAGCAAGGAACAATTAATTTTAGAAATCAGCTGATGGTCAGACGGAATTCTGCCAAGAACCATTTCTAGCTGGGAGTTTTCTATTCCTGCTCAGGACTGGAAAGCAGTGTAGAGCTCCACTGTGTCCAGAGAATCAATAACAAAAGAAGACGTTAGCATGCGTGGGCGCCCTGGGTTTAGTCTGAGAGGTTTGTTTATTTACTTGTAGGTAGTGGCATACCACAGACGTTCTTTTATGGTCAGAGGAATTAGCAGAGTTTTCTTGTTTGAAGAATCGGTATCCGTTCGCTGTTTATAAAGATAAAATTATTTACGGCATTGCTAAATGTAAGCAGCTGCTGTGTAGGATCCCCTCAAGGACCGCTGCCGGTTCAGTGCCGTCTCCGTTAACTCTGACACCTCTGTTCACACAAGCCGGAGGCGTGCAGTTGAGTCCGTTAGACTGGGCGGGTGGTGATGAAACGCGAATGGGCATCCATAAGCTTCATTCTCCTTATGTTCTTTCACAGACAGATTATGTGGATTTGACCTTTGGGCCTTTTAACTGTCTGAAATGTAACAGTAATAGGCATGTTGGCACTACCTACTTACCTCCTATTTTGGTATACCAAGGACTTGAGAGTTAAGTTCCCTCAGTTATCTAAACGAATAGCTTGGCGTGAGCGCCAGCTGTGATTAAAGAAATGAGCAAAGTGATGGACATTCTACCTGGACATTCTAGAAGGTAGAATGTCTATCTACCCACTAGAAGGTATTTCTGCAGCGAACTAATTTGCCTCCTGATTTCCCGTCATCAAATCTATACTGGGATCCTGTTTGATGTTAACCAGGTAGAGTGAATTGCTGTTACCACTCAGGCACTGAAGAGTTGGACTTAATTGGGATATGGCTTGGAACAAGGGGGTGAAGAGTTGTTATCAGTGATTACTCCTGACATTTTAAAACAGCTTTTAAGGTCTTAAAATTCCCCTAATCCTAAATTTAAAGGAATAAAAAGAATTATGGTGTGAAAATAAATCAGAAGGGATTATGTTCTCCCTGTAACTTGAAACATATGGTATTTTAACAAAACTTTTTACTCATTCTTGTCTCCTGAGTTAACCTTTGATCTTTTTTTACTGGAACAAATTGTGCAAGTACGATTTGATTTTTTTTATGTGTCCATGGTATGTCAGAGGAGAAGTAATCTTGGGAAATTTACACTATGGGAAGACACTGTGGAAAACAAGGAGAAAGAGTAGGGACCACTGATGACTGTATGTTCCTGTGCAACTTCTCCTGTGGGGCAATTCTGTGCTAAGATATGTATTTGTGAGAACAATCATTGGTTCTTTGGTTCTAGTCCCCTGTGGCTTTAATCGAGACACACTGAACATCTGCTACGTGCAGGCACCGGTCACATGCTCAGACCGACAAGCCACATGTGCTGCCCGCAATGCTCCTCATGTCTAATGGAGGAGACCGAGGTGTAAGCTCCGAATTGCAGGTGGATTTAAGAGTTTGAATAGAGGTAAGACATATAGTATACATGGAGAAAATAGAGGAAGAAACGATTAAATGTGACCTGGGTGGTCAGGAAAAGCTTTTGAGAAGACTTTGTCCTTGGCCGGAGCTCTGGGCAGGTTTGGGCAGAGGGTATTTGATGTTGAGCATTGACAAAGCAACTGGGACCCAGAAGGTCTGTTTGGGAAGGGATGACTGACACGGAAGAGGGTGTAGTGGAAGACAAAGAAGGCAAGGTGCACTGGTGTCAGATTATGGGGGCAGATTGATGCTCTTCTCTGACTGCTAATTCTTTTTAGAACAAAACAGCAGATGAATCTGCAGAGGCTCTTCTTTAACGGCGTTTGTCCTGCAGAATAAACAAGGTCTTGTCAAAATGTTCTTTGAACAAAGTCCATTAAAGCACCCAAGTACTGCATATGCGCAGGCTAGGCCATTTAGCAATGGGTAATTGCTATAAAGTAGCAATTATACGTAATCAGAAGCAGCCGCAGAAGTCACCTAGTACAAACTTGTTTAGTTCGTTATTGCTGCTGTAACAAATTACCACACATTGAGTAGCTTAAGATTTACTGTCTTAAAGTCCTACAGCTCAGATGTCTAAAATCAGTTGAACTGGGCTACAGCCAGCATCGCCGGAGGACTGGTTCCTTCCAGTGGACACATGTACTGGTGGTCTTGTGGCCACTTCCCCCAGGTTCAGATCACATCGCTGCCATCAGGGCTTCCGTCATCACCTTGCCTTCTCCTCCGAAGGAACCTTTCTGGGTCCCTTTTATGAGGACAGTTTTGAATGCCTCAGGCCCACCTAGATTATGCGGATAATCTCCCCATCTCAAGTTCCTTTACTTCATCACATTTGCGAAGTCCTTTTGTCACAGAAGGTAACATCCGTAGCTTTCAGGGATTCGGAGAGACACAGATGGGGGTGGGCACATTATTAAGTCTGCAACAAACCCTCATCGGGGCAGATAAGAGCCACCAGGTCAGCATGGTCTAAGGCCAGACAAGTAGCTAGTGACAGAGCTGGGCTGCAGCTCATTGTCCCCGACTCCCGGTTTTCTCTCCATTGTCCCACGGGGCCCATCTTTCGTGCTTTTCCCGAGGAATCAGTGGTGTTCTGGAAGGCAAGGGTCTCCAGCCAGGTGACAGTGGGACTGTCCAGGAGCCCTCAGAGTGGCCATTTAGGATCGAAAACTCTTCGTTTCTAGTGTCACTGGGCAAGGAATAATTTGAGAGAAAAATAAATGCTCTTTTTAGCAGCAAGAAAAGCTGGGGAACTGTTCTTTCTTTCATTGAGTGAAGAAGAGATTGAGGAAAGTATAAGAGAAATGAGCAAGAACAGAGGAGAAAAGGGAGGGTGGAATGTGGAGAGGGGGCTGTTGAGTCCAAGGGAAAGAAGATAAGCGTGTATATCCTATAATAATGCCACCCTTCTGTGTATATTGTTTCTGAAACTAAGTGTACCCGGTAACACTTTCTCTTCACTAATGCCTAGAGCTTATCTTCTATAATAACTACATTATCTTGTTGCTTTATGTATTTGTTGCTCACAGTTTATGTCCTTTACCTATGCCTCCCCCTTAATATTAGATTCCCTAGAGAACAGCAATAATTTCCATCTCTTTGTACAGCATAGAGCACAAATAGGTGCTTTATAACCATTTTAATCATTTTAATGATGACATACAGAGTGTATCACACTACTATCATTAGCATTTTTCTTTGAAAAAGATCTGGAAAAATTCCAACCTAATTTTGTACTTTAACTGAAAGAAGAGCTTGAGGCTAATATAAAGGGTATATTGTTTTTGAAACTAATAAAGAAAGTGAAGATTACCCAGAAATAGCAAAGTCATAGCAACCTAAAGTTGGAAAAGCAATGCAAGAAATACAATGGAATGTTTGAGAGGAAAGGAGAAGTTTTAAAATTATTTCTAACTATAAATGGAATAAGGAAAAGAGAATATAAAATTTTTCCCATTACTACCTAAGAATTTATGATACTAAAATAGGAGCTTAAAAAAGTTCATCTTTGCCCAAAAAGTGATCTATACTGATATTTAGACTACATATTACTTAAAGGAGAGGTAAATCAAGTTGAAGGGATATGGAACATTGTCAACATAGGAAATATTAAGTATTTTTTAGTTAATATGACATAATTGCCTAGTAAGACAAGTTTTGCATTATTGTTGCAATTTGTCGAATATCTGTTAACAGATTTCAATACACAATGGATACTTAGTTAATATGTGATAAGGATTATTAATATTAAGTAAAGCTGTTGAAAAATTTTGTTATGCCCATATCAACAAACTTAAATACTTAACTTAAAAAATTTATTTCTGTTTATCAACACAGAATGTATCAAAATTAATGTGAATGGAGTGTAACAGAATTTTTACTTTGAGCACTTTATTTCAGAAAAATGTCTGAAAAAAATCAATCCAAATGCTCCCCTTCCTACCCATAGAAACCTCACCTGTTCTTCAAGACCCGGCATCGTGACTGTCCTCTCCCAAGACCTTCTTTGATCCTCCTTCAATTTCCACAATATTTAGATAATTCACGTTACCCTCATGAGTACACATCAACTCAAAGTGATTTTTGTTAAGTCTAGATCACTTACTAAATACAAATTCTTTAAAGATTAAGACTGTCTATTCATCTTTGCAATCTGTGCATCTACGAGCCAGCACCACAGATACAGACAAACAGACACGGAGAGATACAAAGACCTGTGAACGAATCAGTGCGATGATTACTGATAACAGTAACTCAGAATTCCCTTCAGGAGCAGAGGATTCCCTCCCTTCTCGCCCCACCTATTGAATAAGTCCCTCTGGCTGGGGGTGTGAGAGCTGCACATCTATTATGTTCAACAGACTTTTCAGGTTATTCATATATATAGCCAGGTAGTCACCTGGCACCAGCAGCACTAGGCTGTCATTCCACTTAAATCAATGAGAGGTGAGATGGGTTGATAATTCAGGTAAAGTTAATCTTCTGAGGAAAATTTGGGTCAGCTCTGCCTAGCAAGCTCAGCCCCATTCATACCCAATGGAGAAATAAATTATGCTCTGGTGTCCTCTTTCCTACTCTCTATGAACCATCAGAGTAATTATGAGTCATTTTCTTTTCTTCCATCAAGGTCTGTTATAATAACTTCATCTATATGTCTACCTATTAATTTTACAGTAAATATGAAGGCGACCCTTGGAATTCTAAGGATGAAATATTCAACTCATTTTTCATGCTGTCAATACTCAGTCACGGCAGGGAGTTTTCATTAAAGATGATGACTTGAATCTTTCTCAACAACCTAATATGCTAGTAAAGAAAAAATTACAAAGCCTCAAAGACAGAGAAAAACAGAAGAAAAATCAGGAGATGAAAGAGCTCAACCACTTTGTGAGATGGAAAGAGGATGGAGAATTAGTAACTAACTCAAAAGAGAGGAAGCTATAACTTACAGGGCCTTCAACGTAAACTACTAATGAAGACTGAGCTTATTCTCATCACGAATCACTAAGATTCACTAGAAAACTGGAGAGACCAGGTTCTGCAGAGGGTGGAAATTTTAAACAAAGGGATAGGTCATGAGTCATGCTGTTGAGTGACGAGGTATCTTTCTGTACGGAGGCTCCCCTGAGATTAACCTACATCCCGGCAAGGGAAGGAAATGAAGTTTATTCTCGAGCATCATTAAATGGGAGCCACTTAAGATACGGAGGCATCAAGAAGATGGGAGACACATGGGGTGGGGGTGAAATCTCCTCCCTTTTCTGCTCTATTTTTATCTGCCAAATATTTACTTTTTAAAGCAGAAGACAGAGGATTTCTCTTTGAAGAAATTGAATGTCACTTGGGAAGAGATTTCTACATCCTGATATTTGGGGGTATGGGGGATCTTATCTAAAGAATCTAACTCTGATGTCAATTACTTTCTAATGAGCCCCATTAGTCAATGAACTCTGGGCTTGCATGCAAAGCTTTTTTAGTGCCTTGTTTTTAATTGTTTGTTGGTGGCCAAGGATCACCAGATATATTCCAAGAAAGCATCCAACACAAAAGAGAAGTCAAATACACAAACAGAAAAGAAGAAAGCTTAGAAATCTGGATTATTAGGAAATGGCTTCATTTTTCCACTTCTCACCACTTACTGAGTCCCTCTATCTGCTAGCCCTGCCCTAGTTCTAGTAAATAGATTTTTGAACTCTTTTCCAGGAAAATGACCAAGCTTTCCTCTTGTACCTCTTCTGGGGTACAGGCATCTTGTTTTCCTGTGCCCAAGACTGTCCACCCAGCACTGACTCCTTTCCACCTCTAAGCTCTTTCCTGTTACCTGGCACAGTCAGGCAATTCTCCCAACTCTTGCCTCAGGAACTCAGTCTTGAGCGTTGGCCTTGTTCCCTGCCCAGTCTTTTCTGACCTGCCCATTTGCCTATCTACTTGTGAGAGCTTAGACTTCTATAGCTTTGTTCTACCCATCTGCTGTAATAGTCAAATTCTGCTGGCCTTGCTGGTATCTACTGGCTGCCTATACCATACCCTCTTGCTAATCTCCTACCTTTAAGACACTGCTGGTCTTCTCCCATTGCCTGTAACTGCATCCGCTCCCTAAGAACTTAATCCACTTAGATGGACCTGTGTTCTTTTCAATTCCTGGTGCCCCAAAGGCTGAGCCATCCTAATGAATTCTTAATGGGGTACTAAGTGCCAATTGGTTCAGGCACTTAAAAGTCATGTACTACCTCCAGCCCAGGAAATAATTTGGTCCAAAGTTGCCCATTAAAAGAGCACTGCATTTTGGTTAAAGGAAGAAAGAACCCCTATGGTTCTGAATCCCCTTCCTGGAAGTTGAAATCCTGCTTGCCTGGGTCACTCAGTGACACAGGTTAGCAGTGACAGAAAACTGCCCTTACTCTCTGTCTCCACTAGGTAAACCATGCTCTGGTACCCCAGTTCCACAGCTGGGGCGCTGACAACATAGGCCTGAGCACCTGGTGCTGCCTTCTTCCAGCCCACCTGGATGCTGAGTGCAAGCTCTGCGGAATCTCTGGTCCCAGGGTTCCACAGTTGAATTGCTGCAGCTCTGAATGTTCTCTGAACAAAGACATTTCTTTGAAGGTTAATCTTTAAACCTGAAAAATCTCAGAATGGTAAAAGGAAAGGCTGATATGTACAATACTCTCAAGGGATATATTCAAGTAATAGTCTGTAATTTTTTGTATGTTCTGGAAGAAATAAAGGAGATTAAAAAAACATTATTTGGTTTTGTTTGAACTTATCTTTCAGAAGCGAGCATTCTACTGGGTGAGCCAGTAAGTGCCCAATAATAAGAGAAATGCTATTATGGTGTCAAGTGAAATAAGGAAAGATTCTGAATCCACCTACCTTCCTTCATTGTTCTCTCTTCAGAAGTCTTATTTAAGGGTAACTTGTTTTCTCATAAAATCAAGTTTATATTTTAACTCCTGATCATTGCCTACTTAGTCAAATATTGTAAATCCTTAAAAAATGGTGAAGTACTATCTTCAGCAAAATGCATTTTCACAACGCAAAACATAATCATAAATCGGAACACTGATTTAAGAACTGTAATTTTAATCCACCAGTTGATTATTTTGGTTATGGTTATATTTCCCAAATGCAAGCTGGTACCCCTCATGGTGGGGTAGTGATTTTCAAAAGGGCATGATAATAAGGATTGACATTAAATAAATCACATAGAGAAAAAGACACGTCCTTTTAAAACATTTGTCAGTTCTTTTTAGTGCTAGCATTTTCCCCAATTTTTTAAACCTTCGTTAATCTTCCTTCTTAAATAAAGAAAGCAGGCCTCAGTGCCTGAGGCCTTCTTACATTCTAGTTAGAATTACAATCACATTATTATGTTTTATTGTTTCTATAAAAATAATTGTCTCCTGTTTATGACAAATGATGTTGCTATTTAATTTGATTGCTTTATTCCAGGAATTATTGAGTTTACCGCCATGTAGGTGGTTCACAGACACAGTACATGTTGGGCATCTGGTCTGTGAACAATAACAACTTAGGAAACATCAGTTTCTGGGACGCACTATGTTTGAGTGTTTCTTAAGCTTGATTGTCTTTGCTGAATCAACCAAGACAATTAGCTGTTTGATGGAAGATAGACATAATTACTGGTAGTTAGAAACTTGCCACATATTAATAAAATGCTACTGGTCTTAAGACATTTGGATTTAATGGTGATTTTTAAACAAGATAAAGTCTTTCAATTCCCCTGAAATAGATAAACACCCACTGGTAGCCCCTCCTATCTTTAAATTTGAGGGAAGTTCCTGAAAATGCATCTTTTGACATCAACAAGATGGCAAATATAGCGCCATTGAGAGCAAGAAACCTTCCATCAAGACTTTAAAATAAAATCAGAAACACCAAGAATGTTTATATATTTTAAAAATGCATCATCTAAGTAAAAATGTTAATATAAAAAATTCTTACAGCACTTCTAGAACTTACCACAAAATACATACAGGATTCCCCCCTGTCCCTCAGATGTTTGGGAAACACTTGGCTTCTCTAACATGTTTGCTTACCTACTTTTTTCCTAGTTTCCTATTCTCTAAAACTAAGAATCCCCAAATAAGATTGACCTTAAAGCTGAAATGAAAGAAAAACAACTGTTCTCCCCCAACTGCATCTACACATGTACTAACCAACCGCACTGCATATTGGTACTGCCCTGAGTGGGCTGGACCACTGGCGCAGTGGAACCAAACTGCAGAAAGGCCCAAGGCCTTACGAAGGAGCTCACAGGCGATTGGGACAGAGACTGAAGGGTAGGGCAACCAAGGACAAGACAGGGTGTGGCTGAAGACCTCAACTGAGGAAAACGTCTCATAGTAGAAGAATGACCACAAAGTCCTAAAAGAGATGGCATCTGAGATGCGCATTGAAGAGTAAGGGGAATTTAGACAGAGTTGGTATTCGAGATAGATCACCCTCTAACTTATACTGAGAATATGCCCTTCAGCAGGAGCCGAGGGCACAAAGATTAATGTAATAATGATAACGATAATAATAAATAATGGTCTGTTATCTTGCTGGAAGACATGGATGCAAACAAATTGTTACTATACAATGTATTATTGATGCAACAGAACTCTTTGGAAGCAATTAGAGAGGAATAAATTAGTTCTACCTGGGGAACTGAGAAAACGTTTACGAAGGAAATGAACTTTGCTCTGTGCTTTGAGTGATGACTGGAATTTTACTAGATGGAAAAAGATGAGAAATATATTCCAGGCAGTGAGCACAACATATGACAAGGCATGAAGATAGAAAATAGCAAAATGTGTTTGCAGAGGGTGAGAACTTTCTATGTGGTCAAAGTGCAGGGGGAGGTGGCAGAATGGAAATGGAGATTAAAAGAGAAAATGCCTGGAAAGGTATGTAGCGACTAATTTGTGAAAGGTGGTAGATTCCATGCTATAGTATTCAAACTTCATCCTCTAAGAAATTATTGTAAGTAAAACAGTGCAGTTCAGATCTTCGTTTTCAGGACTATCACGCTGGTGACAGGATAGAGGTGATACATGAGATATGGGGCCAGAAAGTCCAGGAAAAGACACCTAGAACGGAAAAAGGCTTGCATAGGAGTATGGCCCAGGAGTAGGAAAATTCGGAGTGAATCGTAGGGAGCCTTGAAGATTAGACTGAGAAGCTGGCATTGAGTTCTGTGACAATAGAAGACCGCCAATGCTGTACTTCACAGGCTAGAAAGAGTCCGTGAAACAGATTGTCATGGAAATACCCTATGTCCTGGGACACAGGTTAGAGTCTGCAGTGACAGCTCAGGCCGGAGATTCAGGATGCACCGCCAGTGGTCACTCCACCATGAGTTCTTTCTCTGCTTCTTCCTTCCTAACTAGATCCTGGTTTGTTCCATCATCCACCCTCTTCTTTCTGGTGGTGGTCTGCAGAAGAGGAGGCCCACTCCCTTCGGAAGCAACGAAGGAGGATGAATCTGCTCCAGGTTGACTCCATTTGTAGCCAATAGGATGTGAAGGAAGTCTTCTAGGAACCTTCTGGAAACGTCTTTTGCTTCCGAGAAAGGGAAACACAGGAAGAGGCAATCTCTTCTCTATGTGGCACTTGGAACTAACATGCCACCACTTTGCTATGAGAAGAGGAGCTTGTCTGGGGACTAAGCAAAAATGTTTCCTGATTCTTTGATGACGTTATTGAGCCACTGATTTAAACCAACCCGGAACTGCCTACTCTTCAGACATCTTAAAAGATGACGCAGTTTGAGAAAGAAGTTAATAAGCCAGACTTTACGCATTCGTATTTTGTGTGAAGTGAAGATGTCCACACGCACGGTTTAAGCCTGGCATGTGGAAAATGAAACGAAAGTCACCACAGTTCTTTTCCTTGCTGTAAGCTTGAAGGAATTCTTATCTTATGAATGCTTCCTCCTTACTGCATTTTCTACTATTAATTATTTATGTCTTCATAAGTTTAATTAATGCAATTTATATCAATAACAGTAATGAATAGCAGAATGTAACAGATAATTTTTTATTTTGCAAATTCCATCAGTACTTTCACAGTATTAATGCTGGCAAAAGTGTTCTGCTCTTGCCTCAATTCGCAAAAATGTGCCCATGCGCAGCCTGACCTGGGCTCAAATATCTGCTCCTCAGTCGTTCACCATTTGGCCCTGGCAAAGTGCCTTAATCACCATGAACGTCAATTTGATTAAATTTTAAATGAGTTCCATAAAACTTTTTCTGCAGGGCTTGTGTTTAGTTATGATAATTACTACATGCAACTACATTTTCAAAATTGCTTTGACCTTTATTCCTGAAGTTCTCAAAATTGTCAGTTACAGATTATGACTACCTGTCCTCGATTTCCATTTGTGTTTCCCCCCTACCAAGGTCAATGCTATTTCAAGAACCCTCAGGCCCCAGGAAGGAGGAGTTGCAAATCTGTTGAGCTCAAGGCCGTGAAGGAAGCCAAGCCAACTGGCAGAGTGGCTGCATCAAAAGTCCAGGCCCAGCCGTTTACTTTCTCTCTTATTTCAGAATGAACTTTCTGAGCTCTGGAGAACTCACGTCTTCAGACTTTGCCGTTAACTGTTGTAAAGGCTATGATTTATAGGTGTAGATAGGCCCATGCCAGGCTTGAGTCTACAACAAGGGTGCCAGTTCAGCCTGCCAGAGAGGTCATTCTTGGGGTACTGGAAACACTCGCTTTCAATATTAAATATGTACAGTCACACCTCGGCACTTGCCGGCTTCAGAACTCGTCAAACCCTGTACTCGTTGAATTTTGATGAGAAAAAAAAAAGTAGTTTCAGCACTTGGTGCTTCCTCGGGACTTGCTGGTTCTGGCACTCCTCATGCGCTGTGGAGTGAATTAATGACCAGCAATGAGGTACTGCTGTATTTTTATTTTTCACTTGTGCTTGTTCCTCAGATGCACAGCTCCTGCAGGAACCACAGCGGCAGGAGGTGATCAGGCTCACATGGGACTGGGCATTCCCTGTTGTATTAACTCATCTCTTGTTGAGGTTCCCCAAATCTTAATTAACATTTGTACATTCTAACATTCAACAAATATATATGGAACACATGGTATGGGCCAAACCCTAGCAAAAATTTTTGAGATTTGTTTAAATAAGAGGCTTTTATTTTGACAAAGATAAGTTGTTGATGCTCTCAGCATCTATTTAACCCATCAGCATTCAGAAGTTATCTCTTGTTGTTGGACTAACAAGAAACCTAAATCTAGGTTGTAGGTCTACAAACTTATAAATGTAGAATTTTAGTAATTAGTAGACTAAGAAAAAGTGCTATGCCCTATCCATCCATAACATCCGAGGTTCAGATGTCAATCAAAGGACTACATCTGGCTGATTCACTTGGGCCCCGCTTGTGGTTTGTGACCCAGCTGTCTTGCTCGTACGCTGGTTGCCAGGGACCAGGGACAGAAATGCCCTGCCCTGCCTCTGATGGTTGTGGCCCCAGTGACTGACAGGCTTTGATGTATTTTGACTACGCACCCAACTTGACAGTGTCCTGGGTAACCTGAACACTTGGACTCATTCCTTTTTAGTTTAGTGACCACATGTCCCAGTGTAGGGCGCTGTCTCCTTTGCCTGATAGTGTGTGTGTGAGAGTTGCCTGGTCATTACGGATGTCAGCTTCCCTTTCATATTTAGGAACAAAAAGGTTTCCACTTCCCCTGTGAAGCTCAAAAGTTTGCTTTTCTGGCAATACATTTATTATATAAACTGTAAAATACATCAGACATATTTGTCCGTTAAATGATGCACTCCTTTTTTTTTATAACTACTCCTCCAGGGTAGGACGGGAGAACATGTTTTACCTTCCTCTTCCTGGGAGTTGCCCAGGAGAAAAAATGTTCGTAGTGGACACACACTGATGGGTAAAGAAGGGAAAAAACTTCAGTATTTATTTTTCAAACTGCACTCCATGTTTTCGGGGTGGACTTGGGTTTGCCTGCCTTCCTCTATGACACACATATGCAGGATTTGAGCTTGAGATGAGTGCAGTCGAGGAAGACGAAACTGAGATATTCATTGGATTTGTTTGAGTACATTCTGTCCACCTGTGTTCTTCCGGCTCATAAAAAGTACCCATGGATAAACATTGTAATCACTGTATGAAAATAAATGAGTTGAATAAATGCATATCTCAGTGTAAGCCTGTATTAGCATGGAGATATTCTCAACCGAGTGGGATTCTTTGCATTTTTTTCCTTTAGCCAGGGTTTCCTACTAAATATTTTTGGAACAGTGCCTGGGAAACTGCACAGACACAAATCTACAATAATTTATAGAAAATTTGTGTTACTGTAGAATCTTAACTTCTTCCTCTAGTTCACAAGGGCCTAGCTCCCTCCCACCACTCCCTCTCCTGGCCTTCTCTTCAGTGGCACTCGCTCTCTGCTCTTCTTTTCCAGTTCAGCTTTAACCCTCCCTCTCCTGCACACTCTGCCCCAGACCTTCACGTGGCCGGTCCCATCCTAAGTGTGTTGTCACCGCCCCAGGCTGCCGTACCTGCCATTCTGTGCAACACAGCGCTGCCCAGTAGACATATCGGGGAGACAGATGTGAGGCATATGTGTGATTATAAATTTTTTAGGAGCCACATTAAAATTTTTTAAAGAGGTGAAATAAGTTTTAATGATATTTCATTTAATCCATTGTGTCTAAAATATTATCATTTCAACATACCATTAGTATTAAAATATTAAGGAGCTATTTGACATTCTTTATCTCATGGATAAAGAATGGAAGTTGAGCACATCTCTTACAGGACATCTAAATTTGGATTTAAAATGCTCCAGAGCCACATGTGACTTGTGGCTACTGTATCCGACAGCACAGACCTAAATTAAACTCCCCCCCCCCGTCACTTCCTATCATATTACCACGATTTATCATAATAGTAACACTCGTTGGTGTTTGAAGTTGCATTGCTTGTGTATTTATTGGTATATTATCTCCCTCTCCATCCCCTATCTACAACTGCCCTGAAATGAAAAGTTTAAAAGACTAGGGACTTCAATGTGTTCTTTGTTATATCTGCAAAGTGCAGTATATTGCTAATTTTCAGCATCTACTTGTTGAGAGTTAAATGGATAAGAAATCAGTGTTCTCTTAAGACAATGGACCTGTGCATGACTGTTGCTTTTGGAGTCTACCCTCCTTTATGCTATGTATCCAGTAGGTAGGATAATAACTACACATGTGTTGTGCCCCTTCCCCTTCTTCATGCATGTCCTGTTGTAACTGACCTACGTTGTCTGTGTCCTATTGGTTTTCTGACACGGGGTTGCCTCTTGAAGAGGCAGCAGTTTCTAGTCCACCATTGAAGTTGCTTTCAAGTTAGCATTCAACTTGCGCTAAGCAGGAGAAAAAAAGGAGGGCAAACTTCTGGACATTCTCTCCTTTCCCCTACTAAGCATTACAGGATTATCTCAGAGGTAGTCAGACTGTAACCTGCATTCATTATTCTTTTAGCCAATGGGAGGAACACCAGGATCTTAATCCATTGCAGGCCTTGGAAAATGCCCAGGGGCCTGGAGTCCTGGGATTTCCCTCCTTTGTTGCTTTAGAGGTAGCCCAGTCTCGCCTGCCCCTGAGGCTCTGTGTGCTGGTGGTCAAGGTCCCAGATTTGCCTGTGCTTATTTCCTCCATCTGCAAAAGGAAAATAACACTTATTGCTTATTTCCAGTTTAAGACCATAGGGAAATAACTGCAGAGTGACTGATGCCCAGCAGCAAGAAGCATTGATGTTGACATACAAAACAATGAGCATCACTCAGTAACTAAGATTCTGTTCTAAATGCAGGTACCACAGCCTTGGCCGGGTGGCTCAGCTGGTTGGAGTGCCATCCAGTGTGCCAAAAGGTTGTGGGTTTGACTCTTGGTCAGGGCACTTACTTAGATTGCAGGCTCAACTGCTGGTCAGGGGCATGCGTGGCAGGCAGCCATTGGATGTTTTTCTCTCACATGGATGTCTCTTTCTCTCTCTCTCTCTCTCTCTCTCTCTCTCTCTCTCTCTCCCTCCCTCTCCTTCCTTTCTCTCTAAAATCAATTAAAAATATCTTTAGGTGAAGGTTAAAAAAATGCAGGTACCACAATAAAAACTCAGATTCTTGGAGGGAGGTGAGTAGGACAGGCAAATGGTAAAATGTAAAGGGGGTTTGAAAAGAATTCTACCCTTTGTACAGTTAGAGAAGTTTGTGGAAAGAAAAGTTTCTGCAAGCTTGTGTTGGCCTTTCATCACATTAGCACAGCACTGCTCTGAGGTGAAACGGAGTGAAGAGAAAAAACTGAGCTGATTCAGTGCAGTGCCCCCTGCCTTCTCTTCTTTCCCTGCCCCTGGTATGTTTGAAACTGTACTTCATAATGAACCTAGCTCTGGTTTACCTGCAAAACCTAAAAGAAGAGTTATCAAATTTAGGAGTGTTGAGTTTTCAATGCAGAATCCATTGCTTTATTTAAAAAAATTATTTTGTACCTACCATGCATAAGACATTTGAAATGCAAACATATAATAAACAGGATTCTTGGAAGGGTTGCATTTTAGCAGATGACACACTTATTAAATGACAATTTCTGTGATTAGTCATAGTGCCCTAGAGGAGAAAAACCAGGTGGTGTGAGAAGATTTAATGGGGGCCTGCTTTATTCTTCCTGCGAAGGTGTCCTTTCAGCTACATTTTCAAGGAGGGGTTAGGTTTAGTGGGTAAAGGGGGCCGGAGAGCTTTTCAGGCAGAGGGAGGGGCAGATGTCTATGTACTGAGAGGGGAGGAAGCCAGAATAGTTCAGAGAATGAGCAACGGCCAGGGTGGCCCCGGCAGCACCCAGGGGGCTCCTCAATATGGGGCTAAGGGGGAAAACAAGCCCCAGGGCCCAGAGTCTCTGCCATTGCCTCAGCAGGGCCGACTACACCTGGGTTGAGGATTCTTCTCCATTTGTTTACCTGATACTTACATATTTAGCACCTACGCGATCTATGAACTCCCCACATCTGTGTCTTCCCCCTGCGCCATTAGCAGTAGAGCTGTCCCTCTGTTCCTGACCAGAAGATCCCTTTTCTGAGTCATCTGCTGCAGTTAACGTCAAGAAGCACCAGGGGGCAGAAAGTATTTTCCTGTGTCTGCTTCGGTAGGACACACCACGGTGGAAATGTACCCGAATTTTGACCTAAAGTGTTGCAGGAAGACTTAGCAAACATGGTCACTACTGGGGTGGGAGGCCACTGCCACCTAATTGCAGCAGAGTGGCCCTGAGACAGAAGAACAAAACCCTTAGTGAACTTGTCTGGGATGATTTAATTCACGGTGGATTAAACCAGAAAGCACAACTAATGTGTTTTCATAAAGCTGTGGCAGTCACATAATAATGATTTTAAAAAATATATAATTGGAGGGGACTTGTCAAAAAATTGGTCCCAGGCAGCAAGAAAGAACAGTTGCCAGCTCCTTCAAGACTGATTCCATACTGGAGTGGGGGTTGGAGGAGAACACAGGAGAAAGGTGCAAGGTCTTCAAATATACAATGTATTGAATAATCGGCGCATGCAATTGGAGAGTTGATAGGCTATTAGCATAAAGACCATGCGATTTCTACTTGGATGAAGTTAGATGCAGTCTCCCCAGGTTTATGCCAAACTTCTGGCAGCCATGCTTCCAGCACATGATACATAATGATACCTTCGGGGAAAATAAACTAACAAACAAACAAACAAAATGGACAAGGCTCCTCATTATTACAAATGGATCACAGACTGTGTAGCGTTCCCCTCATGCTGATCGCTGAGCATGTCTTCCTGGTGGCTGAAAATGGAAGCCTCATGCCAGCCACAAGTTAAATCAAATAAAGAGCAGATGTCATCAATGGCAATCTGCTGATGTTTAAAAATGGAACAAGTGAATCAGCAAACTAGTTAGGAAGGTGAGGTTGTGCCAGCCCTTCTGTCATCGCAGTCCTTGTACGGACGATGCAGTCCGTGTGTCATCAAGGTCCCTCAGCGTGACCATGAAAAAGAAAACGGAAGCATATGGCTTAAGCGTAACTATGAACATCGACGGTTGATAAACACCATATTATGTAGATATAAAAAATCTCTAAACAGTACTTATATCTAATCACCAGGGTATGCTTCCCTGTTATTATTGTTGTCAGTTATCGTTTTAAAGCAAATGGCACTGTTTAAAGGAGGCATGCTCTTTTTTCTCTGGAAGCACATACCTGGATAATAGAATACTAATATGCATGGCTGTAAGAAGCTACAAGAACTAAATATACATGGAGCTAATCTAGAAAACCTTAACACGAGCACAGCTAAAAATGACACAGGATGGTATGACTTATGGAACTTGAGAGAGGCACTGTCCCAGGCACTTCGTAAACATTACAACAGGTATACTTCAAAGCAACCCCGTAGAGTTGGGTTTATTATCATCCCCATCTTACAACCTGGGAGAACGGAGGAGTGTGCACAGCAAATAGCAGGGTCGGGGGTGGGGTGGGGGTGGGGAAACAGGTCTGTCTGCCTCCAGAGTGGACCTTTGTTGGCATCGAGTCCTCAGCATCCATCCCCTCTTCCTGTCCGCATTTCTAGTTCACTTAGGGGATTTTCTTCTCTCCTGTTGTGGGTAGTCTTGGTAGGGCGGAGAATTTAGATATTTGTTCTTCAAGGATGGCAAAGAGGATGCAGAGGTAGCCTTTGGCCAGATTTTTCCTGTGGGACAGAACTTAAGGGATGGCCTTCTAGGATCTAAGGCTGATCAACTGAATTTTCTCTCTTTAATTCTATGCAAGGAGGGAAGAAAATTCCCTATCAGGAGCCCTGTCTGGGTTTCTGTCCCACTGCTAAGCCTGCTTCTGCAACTTCTGTCAGTTTGGTATGTTGTGCTCACTGCCAACATCCTCCTAATAAATTGAACCAGGGTTGCATTTGTTGCTTGTAACTGAAGAACCTTGTAATGCCTCAAAGTAAGCATTCCTCCAAGCCCCAGCTGTGTCAAGAAAATGCAATATTTTAAGTAGTGAAATCACTTTACAAATAATAGATTAGGTAGAAGCCCTTATCAGAAGTAGAATAATTTACAAATCAAAGCAATGTTGATTCTTATTTTCACTGTAATTGTTATTTATGCATAAATTCGATGTATGGAATATGTTATATCTATGTAACAATAGCTCATCTTTTAGGTAGTTTAAAATTTTCCTCTCACATTACCATTTGTTTTCTGATAAGACCCTTTCCCTCCCTAATACAAAAGTATTAATCTGCTGTGGGCAGATTAGGCCAATTCTGAATTTGTGGGTAATATATAGTATTTCCCCTACCAAGTGCCGTGAACTGAGCCGAACTCTTCACATACAGTAATTGTGTGTGGTCAGTGTTATTATTCCCATTCCACACAGGAAGAAGCTGAGACGTGGAGAAACTGGGTAACTTTCACACAGCAGCATAACTAAGAAACCGTGAAACCTGTCCTCGTTCCTACGGGTAAATCTTCTCCACTGCTCTGTGGGCAGCCAGGGTCCTCCTCACTATGACCCTTCAAGGTGGCTTCATTGCCACCACATCACAGATAAGAATATTAACACCAAGAGAAGTTAAGTGCCTTGCCACAGTTCACATAGATAATAATCCAGTCAGTTTGCTGTGAGAAGCCTATGTCATTCCAGAGCCACCACCGCACTGAGTTATTTCCCTGGGAGGTTTGGTGGCATGTAGATTAAGTAAAAGCACAGTCACAGCATGTTTATAAAATTGTGGTGATTCTCCCAGGGCATTGCCTGCTTCCAAGAATGCAAAGCACTTTTACCAACCACCTGAAATTTTTTTTAAGCCAAGAGGGCTCATTGGTAGATGCTTAATAAATACGGGCTGATTCATTGGAGCCAGTCTATCAAACTATTAGTCCTCCTCTAATAATATTTAGCAAAACACAGAATTCTAGAGTAGAAAGGGAACTTAGAGGTGACTTAGTTCACATTTTAAATCCCAATAGGGGGCCCTGAGGGACAAATACATTGGAAAGCATTCTCCAGGGCTCAGTCAGAGTATCTGAGACACAAACTGGGAACTAGGGTACCAGTCTCTACATTCTCAGGGGATTGCTCTTTCCACAACAATATGTTTTCTCCCCTGGGCACTCTTTAAACATACAGCACAGGCTAGCTTAAGAGAACATCAGTGGTCTGATTAGATACTCAAGTTTCCTCAAGTTTTAGTTCCTTAAAAACTGTTCTTAGGCAAGGGCATCTGCCCACTGAACATAATCCAGTTATGTGGAATCAGATGCATTTTAAGTTTGCTTAACTTGAAGCATGAATACTTGATGGGTTTAATAACAAAATTTTAGCAGACAAGGAGGTAGTGTGATGGCTGGGTGCAGAAGAAACGCAGGCTGTCCACTCACACTCCACCTCTTAACATTCTCTACAGCTGCAAGGTATCCCCCTCTTCTTAACTCACTAAGTGATTGCCTCCTCTTTTTCCCTCCTCCTGCTAAATAATCTTGAGATTTTGATAGACAGCTTGGCTCAGACTTCCCACGCAGTGTGTGGAGCTCCCACCTCTATCCCTAAAATGCACTCAGCCCTTGTGTTCAATGTATCTTATTTTTCATTGCTCACTCATATCGGGATAGCTTTGTCAGTTCCCTGAGGCCTGTGCCTTAGCTCTCCTTGTACAGCATTGAGCACTGTAACAACAAAAGCTGAGGATGAAGGGAGACCAGCAGGACGGAAGCCAATAACACAGCCTAAGCTTCAATATTCCGTCTTTTCATTTTTTTTAAAAAAGTACAAGGGTCATCAAGGAGTGTGTACAAAGGACCCATGGACAAAGCCAACAGGAGAAGGATTGAGGGTGGGTAGAAAGGGGGAGAGTGTTGGGGTGAGAATGGAGACAATCGTACTTGAACAACAATAAAAAAATGCAATACTCTTAAATATATCAGGTGAGATCGAAGGAATGCATGTCATTTTCTTTCTCCTTAGCATGTCCTCTAAAATGCAAGGCCCATGAAGTGCCATCTGTCACCCACTGCAGGACGGATGGAGACTTGGACTGACCAGGGACAGGCTGCGTGTGCTCTTTGGACCCGGGACACACATGCAGCAGTTGGATGGGGAACTCCCTGGATGGGAGCCAATGGTTATGTTTTGCTGATGGTGTCAGGAACACGGACTGTGGCAAGTGCTTATCTTTGTGTTCTTCTCCTCCTTCCTTGCCTGTTTTTGAATTAGTGTATAATTCTTAGGCTGTTCTGGCTCTTCCCTAGCCCCCTTCCTCAATCGCCGTACAAGACATACTGGCAGTGAGACGGCGTTGGCATGCCACCTGTATAGAATTGCCTGGCTTTTAAGTCCAGACCAAGAGAAGCCTAGAAGAAGAATTTTTGGAAGATAACTTTTGTGCTGATGCTTCCCAATAGCACTCACTAGAGACTGGAGACAGATGGTTTGTAACTTAGCACCGAGAGCAAAAGCTGTCTGGTTTTACGTTTTGACCATTGAATGTAACAGTTTATGTTGAGCCAAGTATTCTGAACTGGCAGCTGGGGATGGTTTGGTTCCCAGAGGTCTCTAGATGACTGTGGAGCTGAGGGTTCTACTTCGAAGAAGAAGGCCTGGAGGAGCAGCTTCAAATCCCCAAGATCTGCAGTGAGGAAGAAGGACACGCTTCTCAAGCCAGTGGATGCGAAGTTAATAGCTTTGCATCCAGATGTTTTCCTTCTGAATGCCAGAGGTGAAGGACCTGAGCAAGGGTGTTCCACACGTTAGGGAACTTGTCCAAGTTCAAAGGCTAGTGAGTAGCAGAGTTGGAGACGAACGCCGCATTCCGGCTGCACTCATGACTTCACTCCCATTCCACTTATTTCAAAAAAATAAATATAAGTTAGCTAATTCTATTCTCAGCATAAAAATACTTATCCTTGTATGTGAATGGGCCTTGTCTCCCCAATTAGATTATTGGTCCTTTAGCAGGTAGTAAGTCTAATGTTGTAATCTCATCCTTGCAAACAATACGTCCTCCACGAGCAAATACTAATGTAATGGTCAAGTGGTGTAAAGGCTACGTGTTCAGCCCTGGCTACCTTACAACATTTTTTCTTAGTTTAAAAAATTACCAAGCTAATACCTGCTTATTATCAAAAGATGTGGCATAGAGATTAATTCCCTCCCCATCTCAGCCCCGTTCTCTCTCTCCAAAATCATCCATGTTGCTTAGTCTTCCACACCTGTTTTCATGCTCATGCAAGCACATTCAAGCATATGGACCGATAAACAGTATTCCTCTTATTTTTAAAGCAAAAAATAGTATTATCCTCTATACAGCTTTCCAAAGCAGTAAATATAAAGCTTACACATTCTTTGTAGTAGTGATTATGAGTGAATCATTTAAGGGTTCCTTCTCTTTGCTATTTTTCAGTCAAAAAAGTTCTAAAAGAGCAACAAGCTAGGAAGGACCGTTTTTTATGAACATTACTTGACACTTGAGCATTTCATAGCCATCGTTTTCCTTTAACTAAAACTCTTTCTACAACATAATGCTTCAAAAGGGGAGGTGCGGGGAGGGGCAAGGTGTGTTCCCAAAGCCAGAGAACTAACAAGTGAGCCTCTCACTACCACAGGATCCGGAAAAATGGGCCAGGTCTATTTTTCCTGCTTGAAAGTGTTGAGAACGGTGATTTACCTGGCTATTATGCTGACAAGTTCTATTTGCAGAAAATTAGGTGTAATTATAAGACTTTTTGACAATTGTAAGGTGGTTTTCCTCACAATACTGACAAGTTTTGTGTAGAAATATCTTACTTAGCTTAGAAATCTCCCGCTGGCACCCGGAGCAGCTGGGCCTTACATGAGCTTTCAGATCAGGAATAGGCAACATGGAAACACATTTTGCAGCAATTGGAGATGACACATCTCAAACCAGACCAGTGCACTTTGTTTTAAGTGGTTTTCCTGGGACCAGGTACCAGTTTGCTGTTTTGCTTCATGGTCTGTAGTTCTCAGTGCTTGTAAAAGTAACTAGACCTTTGGTTTTTCCTTCTAGTCCCTGATCACCACACGCTGCAAAGTATTGTATCCTGGAACTTCTGATCTGGCACGAACTGTCAGATTAGCTCCAAGTGCTGACCCTGAACTGGAAATGACAGGAAAGCAGCTAGGAAATGACTGGGCTTTTGCAGCTCTTGCTCAGGAGGCTTTGTGCAGTTAGTCAGTGGCTTGGGAAACGTCTATATGTCCCTAGCACAATCCTGGCACATGGAATGTTCCTAACAAGAATTTGTTAAATGAACACATTTGTTTTACAGATGCCCAGATATAGCACCACACCGCGAAGTCAGTTTCTCTCAAGCTCCCTGAGCCCATTTGCTTCATGCAAATTAACTGAAATTCAGCCATCTCTTTACTTGGTTCTTATATAGTTCTGCTGAAGACTATATAGGTCTTGAGTTTTTCTTGATGTTTAGAAGAATGCCTACACATTTTGTTTCCAGGTTTCATTTCTTTAATTCTACGAACAAAATAAAAATGAATACGCCAAATCGACACTACGCACATGCAGACAAATGTTTGCAGTTAATCCTGCCAGCAGCCTAATTCCTGTAAAAAGGAGTGTGCGTGCACACCCCGCACTAACTGGCACCTGGACGTGAACAGCAAACCTCCAGAGTCTGCAAGAACCTATCATTTCATTGGGAAATTTTTACAATGTCTGAACTCACTAAAATAATTCTTTGTTCTCCTCTTCTGCTTTCCCACTATTTTAAAGCAACTAATGAGTAGCACTATATCTAGAGAAGGCAATAAAAGCAGGCAAGCAAAAAAGACCTATTATTAACATCTATTGTGTGCCAGGCATTACTCTAGGCATTTTAAACATAATATTTCTTTTAATCTTTACAACCCCCTTGCCAAGTAGATATTATTAACACCATTTTATGTATCAGAGGACATATTCAGAGAGGATAAGAGACTTGCACACACTCAAACAACTAATAAATAACTGAGCTGGACTAGGACCGAAGTCTTTCTGTCTTAAAAGCTTGAAGTTTTCACCGCACCACTGACAAGGGTGTGGAAGTCTCCCCACTCTCTAGCAGTCTCCTCTGAAGACCCGTGTGACTTGGAGGGCCAAGGGTAATAGTCATTCAACTCGTGGTGCCCCCCTTATTTGACTGTAATGCCTAATTTTGAGCACGCAGCTCTCCCAGGTTGAGCAATAACAGGGCTGCGATATCGGAGACTGCACTGGCTGACTCAACACTCGTCTGGGAAGGTGTCCTTATTTAGTTCCCTTCCTCTTCTCAGTTTCAGGTCACGGCCCGGTCTGTGCCCTTTGCACAAGGAACAGGTGGCCTTCCACACTGCCGCGGGATGACAGTCCACACACGGTGTTTGTGCTGATTCATCTCATGATGTACAGTACATGTTTTATTGCACCGACGCTCAGCGGGAACTCGAGTTTTGTGCGCAGAGGTGACAGACCTCTCTGACCAGAGCTGGGCGCAGTGTTGGCGTTCCTTTTAGCCTGGTTGCTTTTTATTTGTATTCCTAGCAAATGTCCTGGGTGTAATGACTTGTTTATTTTTCAGTTAAACTTCACAATAGTTCACATTGTTCCTGCGGTACAAAAATAATTTTGATGAGGCGATGATGTCACAAGTACATTGGGTTCTTTTATGCAAACGTTTCATAAACTGTAATTCCCCTATTTACTCTGGGAGCTAAGAAGGTGACACTTACTGAGGTGTTTATTTGGTATTTGTAAAAAATATATAGTCTTCCTGATATTTATGTTCATGGTGTTCAGAATTCACAGAATTAAAAGAGGAAAATGGGATCTATAGGAGACTGTTCTGCGTGGCGTGGGCCCAGCTCCCACTTGGAGATGCACAGGACCCACGCCCATGGATAGGTTCTCCCGTGGGGAATCAGGCCTGCACTGTACCTAGACTGCTATGAGACTTCTTGCTTTTGCTAAAACTCCCTCACCCTGAATTGTGGCAGCAAACATTTACTGCAAAGTAACTTCCTAAAATCCATGCTTTCCAAGGATGAGTGTAATCAGCTCAAACCCTTTTCAGTTCAACCACCTTTTCCCTTTTCATTTGCAAATATCCTTCTTCCGTGATGTGATTGACAGCATCTGCTCTTTGTTTTCTGTGAAAGGTAACCACCTATAGAGAACCTGTGCATAGTAAATGAGGACCATCATGTATTGTGCCCAGAAAAGAAATAAAGGCCTGTCACACCGAGGGCCGCATTTTTTTTCTCCTCTTGAGAGAGAAGCCATGCTGTCCCTTTTCCTCCACAGGACTCGGTGGTGGTCCGTGTGAATTTCTCGTATCTCATCCACAATGTGGCCCACCCCATGAGCCAGGCTCCGCATCAGGGATCCCTTTAACATCATTAACATCATCTTCATCCTGTTTAGTCAAACAAACTGTGTACCTCAGAGGCACAGATGGTATAATCACATTTTTCTATTATATCCATGTTTATATGTAGATGCTACAAAACTGTTATTATACTGTATACGCTATTGTACATCTCACATTATTTATTTAAATACATTTCATAACTCTTTCCCCCAAGTCAGTAGATATCTTCCTGGAGCGTAATTTTCCAGCATGTGTACTATTCCTTTTCAGGAGGTGACAGGATTTATTTAACTGATACCCTATGGTTGGAAATTTTATTTGTTTCTAATTGGTTTTTGCTGTGAAAAATGTTTAAAATTCTTTTTGTGCCTGGATGTATGTACACAGCCATTCTCATTGTAAATTTTTATACATAGGAATTTCTGGGTAAAGAGTACACATTTTAGAGAGATTCTGGTACACTCTGAAAAAGTCTCACTTCCCTCTCTGTTTCTTTGCCATTCCCGGGGTGACCTTGCAGCCCAGCACATGACTGGGGCTCTTAGAAGCTGGAAGCATGAGTTCATCTTCTTCACTCTGCTGAACTCCTACTTCTGAAACTTCCTCAAAATGAGCACTTGTATAGTCATGGTGACTACTTGGCTTACTACATATCTGTATGAAAAGTAAGACGATCCCACGCGTGTCCAATTAATTAATTACAGTTCTTGGTGAAGCCCAGGAACAGGCCAGAAATATTCTCTGGTGGATCATAGATAAAATTTCTCTCCCAAATAATTTGATTATTCTGTAGCATAATGTTTTGCTTTTATTCAGATAAAACTGATTAAACATAGCATAGAGAATTATATTTTTGCATTATGTACTGAGGATTCATCAGTAATAATTTTAAATATGTTTGTTCACCTTAAAAGATATTGATCTTATATCCATCTATCAGCCGGATGCCTGTGCATCTGAACACATTACCATTTCATTTCTTTGTGCTGTCCGTTCTTTATATCTTGGTCAGGTTAAAGGACTGCAGGTAATATTTATATTGGGAATATAGTCAGACAGGTGTACCAGCCACCAGCTTATTATAAACACTTAGGCCTTTGGCATCATAATGAGAAAATAAGTCTCTCATTTGATGGGGTACACGATGTCCTGAACAGCTATTATGATTAATTAACTTTTCCATGTTGATAAAGAAGTTTTATTAGTTCTCAGAAAACTAGCTCTAACTAGCTTGTAGTCTGATCACATACGGAGAGCAAGTCAAGTGAAAATGGAAAAAGCCAAGAAACTAATCCTGTGAGAGGCAAAAATGATTTTTTAAAGCATCTCAATCTAGTTAATAAAGTGTTGCCTCTCTCTCTGAAAGGGATATTATTCTATATGGGAGTTATAAATGAACATTTGAATTTTAACTTATGTTTTGCCACTGTCCCGTTTGCAATCTCTGCTGTAATAACCCTTCTTTGAACTCCTTATGGAGGGTCTGGCTTGGGAGTTGCTCACTCTTAGCCATACCGTTGTGTTCGAGCAGAACCTAATTCTACAGAACTTGTTTTTTTCACTCAGTTAAAAACCTTGATAGCTATGCAGCAGAGCTGGATGCTAGTAAACTGAGTTAGAATTTCATAACAATAAACACTCCAGGTTTTCAAGCACCTACTATGTACCAATCCTTTATTATGTTTGTTATTTAGTTCTCATGACAGTTCTGCAAGCTATTTGACACATGGTAAAACAGGCTTTAAATGGCTCAGTCTCTTATACAAGATCAAACAGCTAGTAGGTAGCAGTTGGGCTATTCAAACCCAGCTCCCTTTCACTTGAGTCATGTCCTTTCTATTGCAGGGCAGTTCTGAATCTTTTCATGCATCTGTTTATGCTATTGGTTTGCAAAATACAGTGGAAGAAATCTCAGGTAAAGAAGGGAATGCAGAACGCATCCACAGTTACCTCAAATGTGCTTCTGGAAACACATCCTGGCCCGAAAATGTCAGCCTTTTTATCACAACTGACTCTCACCTTCTCAAACCAACTCTGAAGAGGGAGCAGAGCTTAAATGTGGAGAAATTCTGCTTTTCATTCGCACAGTAACCCTAAGATATAATGTGTAGGAAACTGAGAAACTACAGGGAAATAAAAAAATAGCACAAACACTCATACACCCGCATGCATGCGCCTCGTCGGCACACGTGGAAAACACATTTGTCTGTGTGGCACAGTTAAGGGTAACAAGGACGATGAAGAAAAATGGTCTGTTTATATTCAGACACTCTAAAGTCTACCCGCGGCTTGTTAGGATGTGGGAAATGGTGATGTGGCAGCATATGTTGAACAATGGCAAAAACACATGGGTGTTCAGAAGAATATTGCTTTAGCCACTGGTTTCTTTACAATTCTGAACAAATTACTCATATGTGTGTGTGTGTGTGTGTGTGTGTATAATTATTTTTAGATTTTTCATTTATTTATTTTTAGAGAGAGGGGAAGGGAAGGAGAAAAAGAGGGAGAGAAACATCAATGTGTGGTTGCCTTTCATGCATCCCCTACTAGGGACCTGACCAGCAACCCCAGGCATGTGCTGTAACTGGGAATTGGCCCTGCTACCCTTTGGTTCTTAGGCCCATGCTCAATCCACTGAGCTATACCAGCCAGAGTCATTTATACACATTTTTAAGTCATTTGATGAAGCACTACCAAAGCTATTTTGAAGTTAAATATTTAATATTAGTCATAAATTCTTTGTAACTCCTGGTTGTCAGTTATCCATCCCTAACAAGAGACACTTTAGACAAAGTATTTCTTAAGGAAGTCAGGATGGATAGAATATTCCAACTTAACCGGAGATAATAGTTTTACTCTGAGCTAGATACAGGGCTAAGCACTTTCATTTTCATGCAAAGCCCCTTTGAGATAGGTCAAATTATTGCACCCAATAGTCAGATGAGGAAACTGAGACCCAAAGGTGATGAAGTAGCTTGGGCACTAACATGATGGGGAAATAGTGAAGTCAGGACTCACCCCCGGTGGTTTGGTGCCAGCCTCCTGGGACTTAAATTTCAGGCTATGCAACTCAGAGACAACCAGGCTCTGGGAAGTTAATTTTTCAGTGAATACTATTCTGTGCTCAAAGTTACAGAAAGGACTCCAACCAGGGCTTTATAAGATCACCATAACCTTCACTGAGCAACCTAGCAGCATAACAGATCAAAGGAAGAAGAGGAAGGACACCGTTTAGGATTTAGCCCTAAGGACCTGTGAAACTCTTAAGGACCTGCGGGGATTGAGAGGCACGCAGAGGGCATCATTTCCTGCCCAGAACCAAGGGACAAGGTGAAAAAAAAAAAAATCTCTGTGTGGAAAATTACTTTAGACTTCATGAAAGGTTCATATTGTTAGAAAGGATGACTGTTGTTTACTGTTCTGTCTTTTGAGTTCATGCCTAGGGTTTTAAATGAGTCTTGATTTTGGCTTCTGGCATTTGCAGAACCAAGCAGCAAATGCTCTTTATACCCCAGCACAGACCTTTCTCACACATTGTGCTACCTTATGGACATACTCACATGGAATTCCAGTGCTTTTTCCCTTTGAAAAATTCAGGGCAGTGGCTGGTGTAGCTCAGTGGTTGAGTGCTGGCCTGAGAACCACAAGGTTGCTGGTTCCATTCCCAGTCTGGGCACATGCCTGGGTTGCAGACCAGGTCCCTGGTTGGGGGTGTTAGAGAGGCAACTGGTAGAAATTTCTCTCATACATCAATGTTTTTCTCCCTTTCTTTCTCTCTCCCTTGCCCTCTCTAAAAAATAAATAAAATCTTTAAAATAAAAAATAAAAGCATGCAGCATTTCACAATTCCTTGCCTTGCTTGGTCCATTCCCTAGGTGGGGTTGTTTGCTTCTCAAAATGGCTTCTATCTTTGAGAAGTTCATTTTAAACAGGCAAAGCTACTTTATTTATATGCTAATCACTAAGGCCATAATTGGATCAGGTCTATCTGTCAGTCACCCTGAGATATTTATGGCATGTGCTTTCTCCAGGTCCGACCCTTTCCATTGACTAGATCAGAGGGAAAGTAAGAGTAGAAAGAGGTTAGTTATGCTGCAGGGTATTATTTAGAAGTAATTCAGCATGATATATGTTAGCACTGGGTAGGACACACAGAGTATTCGCAAAAAAGAAAAAGGAAGAAAAGAGTAGCATTTTGTGCTAGCAATCGGGCATAATCAACCCTCCCAATTTTGCTATTGCTTCTGAGTATATTCAGGCTAATTGAAGGATTTTCTGGATTACGTATTGTGGTTGCTTTATTTCATTCTGTTTTAATTTGGCATTTATTTATGTCAGTCTGTGGTTATTTTGTTTTATTGTTTATTTCATAGGTTTGTTTTTACTTAGAGGGACCACTGTGACACAGAAGATGATTTAGAATAAGGGATGTGTGTTAAAAAAAGATAAAGCTGAGAAACGGTGACGTAGACCGTAGTCCTGGTTGTCAGGCAACGTGGCCTTGGATGAGTCATAACTTTTCCATTTCCAAAGTCTTTTCCAAAGTCTGGGGCCGTGTTAGTGCTAACCCAAGCACAGCTGCCCATCATATTCACCTAGGGGGTGTTTTAAAATGAGATGCTTGCTGTAAAGCATGGTAGAACTTTTTAGGGTGATAAAATTTTTCTGTATCTTGATTATGATGGCAGTTACATGACTATATGTTTGTCAACACCTGAGACCTGTACACTAAAAAGGGTGAATTTTACTGTATATAAATTATCTTGGTTTAAAATTTAAAAATTAAAAATAATTAAAAATTTTTGAATATTATTATATTAAAAAAATGCTCGGGCCCCACCTAGATCCAGCTACCTACTGAAAGCTAACCAGCCTCCTCACCCTCTCTGCACATGTGAATCTAGTGGGAACTGACTCAGCCTCTCTCAGTTGGTGTCATCCAGGTTCAGATGTTAATCAGCTGTGTCTGTGGAGCCAAGAGTAACCTGGGTGGCAGAGAGCAGCAGCGTGGGTGCCTACAGCTACAGCATGGCTGAACAGACCACTTAAATCGCATGGGGTATGTGGCTGGGTTCCGAGTGTAATACTGAACTAGAGCATCCTTTATGATCAATGAGCAGAAAATGTGGAAGCAGCCAAGTACTGATCACGTATTAGAAACCAGTGTAAAAATAGAGGATGTTGAACTAAGTTAGAACTGCATATTAATAAAAAGCTGTTAATTTTTTGCATTAAAAAGCAATTCTGTTGATGAGTCTGACACCAATCACATGAAATTATGCAGCAGACACAGGCTCACTGGTTTGAACTCTGTGGACTTTAGGAAAGAAGAAATGTACCCTTGAGGCCAACAGATATTTTCGATTCAGCATCGACCTCTGAGAGGATCCCACCCTAGCATTAAAAAAGATATACAAAATCCTCGTAGTTCAAAGTGTTTATTGACAGCATTCACAATATATTGGACTTCTGATAGGAAAATGGGGTGTTGAAAATACTTAGCTTTGTTTAAAGTTCATGGAAGAACGCAGTAGGTATGTTTTGAGGTGTGTCTAAGGAACATCCCCCATTCTTCTGAAGCTGAGGGCTTAGGTGACTGCACTCCTGTAGTGTAGCCATCATCCTCGGCTGCAGCTGCCGGAACTGTGGAAGGCACCAATGTCAGGCTGATTGGAAACACCGAATATAACAACACCAAGATGGTTCTCTGGGGGAACCAGAATGCAAGGTCACAGAGGAAGTGGGGTGCCATTGTACCTTGGGAAGCCGAAGTCGGGGGCAAACTAGAATTAGTGGGAAGCAGTAACTATAGTAGTAACAACAACAGCACCAGCCACAGTAATAAATAATAGCAATAATAGTAGCTAACACCTATGAAATGCTTATGTGTGCCAAGCACTGAGGAAACCATGACTTGGATGTGATCACTTTCCTTAAGGTCACACAGCTAGTGAGTGACAGAGCTGGGAGGCAACCCAGGTATGGCACTTCTCAAACCAGTTTACGCAATCTCTGCAAGTGCTCTTGTGCCTCGAGGAAGTCCAGGGCACAGCTGCTGCGCAGAGGATGGAAGCGGTGTGCAGAGGAAGCAGAGCCACGAGCCACAGCACAGCGGTGCACGGAGAAAGGGCAGAGCAGCGGCACTCTTCCCGAGGACTTAGGGGTCCCAGCTCCAGTCTGCACATGGCCTTGCTGCGCTTAAAGGGAGGTCTATATTTTAAACAACCCTCCTTCTTCTTCTCCCTGCTTTTATGAAGAACTGATTTCATGGGATCTCTGTTCCTTGAAATCAGAAAACGTTAAACTAAAGTGAAGAAATACACAAAAGAAGGTGAAGTTGAGGGAACGTTTCTCAGGTAGAGGCCGGGGCAGAGAGAAATCTCCCAACTCTGTAGAAGCTAAAGAACTTATGACACATGGGCATGAACTAAAGGGGGGAATGTGGGTGGGAGGGGTGTGCAGGGTGGAGGGTAATGAAGGGGGGAAAATGGGACAACTGTAATAGCATAATCAATAAAATATAATTAAAAAAAAAAAGAAATCTCCCAACTCTCTCTGGTTGTGATACTATTTTTTCAACCATCTCAGGTTGAGGAAGATGAGCACCTGCTGCAGCTCATTAAGGAAATATCAATGGAGACTCCACAAGAGGATACTAAGCTGCTGAGTGTGCTTGGAATTACTCAGCAATACACTTAGCTAAATGACAGCTGTTAAATCAGTTTCTTCGGATGTTCTCTTCCTGGGCTCGTGCCCCACTTTCTATAATGGAGTCACTTGTCCGTATTTCAAAGGTTTTACTGACCACTAGTTCCCTCACCTCACTCATTACCCTTCTTTTGATGCAAGACACCATTTATCATTTCTCCTTAAGAATCAAAAGTTAAAATCCCAAACAATTTGCTGAGTCTTCAGTATTCCTCTGTCCCATTGTGGAAAGAAAAGAGCTGGTAGTCTCCCTCTGTCCCTCGGGTTTGCCGAGGAGGATCAGACCAAGGAATTGTCCAGGGGCCCGGGAGCGGGAGCAATCACCGTGAGAGCTCTGCATTCTGCAAGGCTCTGAGGAAGGTCAACCAGGCAGACACAGAAGTGCCCAGGAGGGGAGGATGCTCAAATTAAATGACAAGCTGGCCACTGTGCAAATTCCAGAGCTGTGGGTTAATAGGGGTCAGTCTTCAGCTCTCAGTGTCTGGAGAGATGGCTCTGATTTTTTCAATTACACTGAAGCACACCAGCAAGGGAAAAATCCACTCTGGCTCACCTGTTTGTTTATTCTGCTTTCTTGTGACTTCCCAAAGGGCTTTATTAATACTCTATGACTTTAGCTATTTGATCCCCTAAAGAAAGGTTCAGGAACCAACAACCTTTCCCTCTAATCTTACCTCAGTGTTCCTTCTGATTTGAGTCACTGAAGACTTCCTGTTTGAGGCTGAAAAATATTTAAGCAAGCAAGCAAGCAACTCCAGCCAGTTTGACAGGGCCTTTGAGCTGTTGCTGGGCAGGGCGTTTTAATACACGAGCGTCAGACTGGGTTGCCAGGTTGGCAGAAAGGTACAGGTTACCTCACCTGTCCTCCTGGCTAATCTTGTTATGTTAATGGGTGCAATTTCCCCACTATGGAGACTCAATGTTCTTGGCACCTGGACAGTGGCCTAAGGCTTGACTCAGAGGTGTATAAGAACTTGAGAACTCGTTTGTTGCCAGAAGGGATTGCAGGCACTCCCACACCAGTCAGCAATCCCAGATCCACAGGAATGTGCCACTAGTGGACCGTAAAAGACCCACTCCAAGAAAGCAGCCTGGGACAAAGGGGCGGGGCTCCAGGGGATTCTTTTGGTCCTCAGGACATACTTTGAATTCCTTATGGAATCCCGGCCATCTTTTCCTTTCCCAAGGGAAGCATATATTTTCACATCTTCGTGGTGCCCTGCATGTGGCATCTTAGCTAAAGCACTATTACATTCCTTCCACCTGAAAAAGTTCTCTCTGTAGCAGGAACTTGCTTTATAAAATGCCACAGAACACCTAGTCCAGGCAGAGCATTATGTGAGAGTGCTGGAGAGCTGGATTTAGGGTACCTCTTAATCACGTGAATAGAAGAGCCCTCCATTTCACATGAGGGTATGTGTTAATTTCCCTGCTGCCTGGGTGGGTAATCTGTATCTCTGAAGAGTGATGGGCCTCATCTGGCACTTGCACGCTTCCTGGCAGCATGGGGATTTGCCACCATGTCTTTGTAGCGGTGGTCTACCAGGTGCAGGGAGAGCTCATCTTTATTATTCTTGGCTTCATTTAGATCCACAAAGTGCCTAGGAGAAAACTCACCGGTGAATGAAGTTTCATTTTTCTGGTTTAAGGGGGTCAAAAAAGAGTAAAGAAGGTTTCAAGTGTATTTTAATCAAATTATGTTGAAAAAGTTGGGTCATTTCTAAAATTTTGAAAGGAGATTCTACTAGAACCAGCTTCCCTGCACAAAGAGGCGCTAAGAGAAGCAGAGTTCTTTCTCATTAACCAGCTGAGGGCTTTATTCCTTGAGAAGTAGGTTAGAATTCCAGCTCATTCTCTCTCTAGTTGAGAACCCCTTACCCCCAACCCTGGGGTAACTTAGTCAAGCTCAGGAAAGCTTCTCCCCAGTATTGGTGAGTAGTCCAAATGAGAACCCATTTGTAAACTGACCCACCTAGCCTGGCACGTAGTAGGCCTAAACAGGACAAATGGATTCCTAAGTTTGTTGAGCTGTAAGTGTTTAGCCATTCTTCCAAAGGAGGTATCCCCAAATCAGTTTCTGGATTTCCTTTCCATAAGGACCACTTCAAATCCTAAGACAATAAGAGGGGTTAAAAAAAAAAAAAGGAAAAAAAAGACCTTCTAATTCTTCACACTAGCAATACTTGAAATAAACTCAATGTAATAAGACTTTTTTTCCACTTATTTTGTCTGCTATGGGCTCTCCTATCAAAGCTATGGGAATTATATCGGATAAAGGCACACACTCAAAGCCCTGGAACATGTTGAGCCTCGGAACATCTTTGACGAGGGAATCTGTGGGAAGCCTGCTTGGATGGCCACAGTCATGGGCTCACGAAGTCACTGGATGAGAATCGTGGTCATTCTGGGCCCCTCCCAAGTCCTAAGCTGGGGGAGAAATCATTCCTGTCATATTGGGGGTAGCAGCCATTTCAGGAAAATACAAACGATATAGTCACACATATGGTAATATATACTTACATTAAAATATTGGGGTTTACCTACTTTTGTTCAATTTTTTAAATAAAAGCAGGTCTCTTCTGTGTCCCCTGGGCTGCCTGTGCAGGCCTTCAAAGTAGGATGATGTGCTCAGGACTGTCGCTCCATTTCTCACGTGTCTCCCTACTAGACTAAGCTGATGAAGAACACTAAGTTCAACTCCCAGTTACTTCCGTTATGAGATGTATGAGCTTGGGCATAATTGATTCAGCATAGCTTCTGTTTCTTTCTTACATCTAAAAAATTGTGATAATAATAGTATTCATTCTTCATTGTAGGATTTTTTTTGAAAGATTAAATCAGAGTACAGAGCTTAGCATGGTGTTTGGCATATAAAAAAGGGTTCTATGATTATTATTGTTGTTATTATTGTGATGTCAGTGTCTAGCATGGTTATTGACTTACATGAGACTCAAAAAGTTTTAAAAATTGATTTGTTGTGCCTAAACCACAGTCCTGCTGTTCAGCTCTATGTTCATTATGTGATTTGACCTACAGGGCTAAATGTGGCTAGAGAATAACAATTATGTATACTGGCTTCACTTTAAATTCCTGACCATTAATCTCAAGTGGGCACTTAAAGCTGCTCAGTAATCATACTGTGTTTCTCTAACCCAGTCATCCTCTTACTCTCTAAGGTGAGTAGTTCATACTTTCTCCTCCAGCCTCAAACCACCCCCATTCTCACGCCAGGCTAATAGTCGTATTTTTATTTCAGTGGGAAAAAAAGATGCAATCAGAGGAGGTTGCTCCCATCATCCCCACGTCTTTTTACCAACTTGTCTGGAAGCCTTTGTATTCTGTATTCTTTCCTGTAACTGTGGATGGACTGCTGTGCTCTTAGCTAAAATCAACCCCTTCGCTCAAGCACAATAATCCCCCCTCTCTTGCTCTCTCAAGCATATTCTCAAGCATTCTCCCCTTTCTGCATTTCTTTCTACTGATCATTCCTCTTAGGGAACAAGTATTTTATATTTTTTCTGCCATCTTTAAAGATCTTATTTTGACCTTTTCTCCTTCAGTTATGCCCCAATTTTTCTCATTCCCCTTAGTGTGAAGCTCCTCAAAAGCTTCACTCCAAAAGTTCACCATGGAGTTCACCATGAAGACGTTCACCATGTCAGCTCTCTCCAACTTTTCTTCCCTCATCTTTTTTGAACCCATCCAATCAGGCACAGCCCCTTGCCACCCCACCGCAGCTGTACATGTCAAGTTACTGATGACTCAGGCACAGCCAATTCCAATGGTCCATTCTCTGTCTTCATCTTACACCACCCATCAGAAGCATTTGCAGAGTTGACCACGCCCTCCTCCTTCCAGGATGACACACATGCCTGGTATTTCATTTACCTCTGGCTGTTCCTCCTCAGTCTCCTGTGCTGATTTCCCAACCTCCAAATGTTGGAGAACCCCAGAGCTCAGACTCTGCATCTCTTTTCTTCACAATCTATAGTCTCCCTCTATGTTCTTCCTACTCAGTGCTGGGAGCTTTACTCCTCAGTGTTAGCAATGCCCCTCTCCAGGCTTGTTTGATCAAAATCTGCCTTCTATCAAGATCCCCAGGTGATCTATTTGCACATTAATATTTATGATCTTCCTAAGTTATCCTAACCAATTTCAGGACCTTAAATGCCATTTATTTGCCAAGTTGACTCCCAAATTTATATTTCTAGCCAGGAATCTCCAGTGAAATACAAACTCATTTATCCAACTACCTATCAACTTTTCCACACGGGTTGTTTTGTAGTCGGTCTCATCTTAACCTGTCCATGACTGAGCTCCTGATATTCCCACTAAACCTGTGTCTCCAGTATTCTTTTCTCTCATCAGCGATAGCTGCTCCATTCTCCTGGTGCTTGAGCCCAAATCCTTGGAGTCATCTTGCTTCTTTCTCATATCTGGTCCATCAACAATCAAGTCAGCTCTACATAGGCAATGTAGTCAAAATTTAATCTTTCTCATCATCCCATTGTCTTGGACAAAGTCTGCTTCTATTCTTTCTTCTAGTCTCTTCTGAAAATGATGGACAGAATAAATTTTGATAGATCATGACACTCCTCTGTTTAAAGCCTTCCAGCATTTCTACCTTATCTGAGGTAGGACCCGCAA
Organism: Anoura caudifer; assembly: GCA_004027475.1. NCBI lineage: Eukaryota > Metazoa > Chordata > Mammalia > Chiroptera > Phyllostomidae > Anoura > Anoura caudifer. The sequence continues at coordinate 282,206 of PVKU01000543.1, forward strand.
GACCCCACATGGGCTGGTTTTCTTACTACCTTTCTGACTCTTCAGCTATTTCCTTTCTTAATGTTCTAGAACCTCCTTGCCCTTCTTGCTGTTCCTCAGACCCAACGGGCATTTTCCTGCCTCAGGGCCTTTTTGTACTTTCTGTTCTTTCTGCCTGAATGCTCTTCCTCCAGATATCTGTGTGGCTCCTTCTACTCAAAGTCACCTTCTCATGAGGCCTTCCCTGACTGTGCTATCTAGAATCTCAGCCTCAGCCCTCTCCCTTTATTTCATGCCCCCTTTTTCTTATTTATTAATTCATTTGTTTGTTAGCAAACCTAGCATTCTCACCTCTCTCTCTCTCTATTAATGAGGGTTCTTCAGAGAAACAGAACCAATAAGAGATAGAAAATATAGTAGAATAGAATAGAATAGAATTTAAATGACAGAGATTTATTATGAGGATTGGCTCACAGAGTGCAACTAAGGCCCTCGCTTTGCCATCTGCCCCAGAGGCCCAGGAAAGCAAGTGGTGTAGGTCCAGTCTGAGCCTGAAGGCCCAAGAACAGGGGCAGTCAGTGGTGTGAGCCCCAGTCTGAATCTGCAGTTCCCTAGAGCCAGGACCTGCAACATGTCAGGGCAGGAGAAGACGGATGTCTCAGCTCCAACCAAGAGAAAATAAATTTTCCTTTACTCTGTCTTTTTGTTCCATGCAGGCCTTCAAAAGACTGGATGATCCCAATCTGCACTGATGAGGCTGGTCTTTACTCAGTCACACACTCAAATGCTAATCTCTTCCAGAAACATCCTCACACACACAACCAGAAATAATGTTTACCAGCTTTCTGGGTGTCCCTTAGCGTAGTCAAGGTGACACATAAATTTAATCATGACTCTCTTTCTGTGTGTGTACATATTTATTTGTTTATCAGCTTTTCTTATGTTCCACTGATTTTGTTTGTCAGTATCTGTGACAACACCATACTGCTTTAATTACTACATTTTTATGGTAATTCTGTTCTTCTTAGACATTGGAATTGGCTTTTCTTGTCCATTTACTATATCATACACATTTTAGAATCATTTTCTTGAGATCCATGAAAAATTCTGTCAGCATTTTCATTGAAGTTACATTGGATATATTTATTAACTTAGAGAGACCTGTTATCTGTATTACAATGAAAGTTCCTACATATAAAATAGTATTTCTTTCTGTTTAATTAGGCCCCCCTTAATATTTAATATTGTTTGATAAAGTTTCATATTTGCTCATAATGTTCATGCACATTTTTATTGTGTTTATCCCTATATTACATATTTCTTTATGTTGTAGATGTTACATATGATTCTTTAATAAACTGTTTTATTTGGAGATGATATAGATTTGCAGAAAAGTTGTAAGGATAGTACTGAGAGCTCTTGTACATCCCTCACTCACCCAGTTCCAGTTTTCCCTAATGTTACCATCTCACGTTACTCTGCTATGATTGTCAGAGCTAATACACTGATGTCGTTATGTTACAATTAGCTAAACTCCAGACTTTGCTGGGATCTCCCTGTTTTTTCATTAATGTTCTTTTTCTGTTCCAGAACCTCACCCAGAATACCACATTGCATTTAGTTGCCTCGGTCTCTACCTATTCAATGCCTCACTTAGTGATGCATGTGGTGAATTATAGTATGACTGTTCAAAAGAGTATTATGTAATATTGTTATGAGCTTATAGTTATTGTTTAACCCTTGATTCATATGTTGAAGACCTAAACCCCAATGTGATGGCAATTGGAGGTGGGGCCTTTGGGAGGTAATTAGGTTTGGATGAGGTCATGAGAGGAGGACCTCCATGATGGTACTGGTGCCCTTATAAGACAAGAAACCTTTTTTGTTACTCACACTCACAGAAGAAAGGCCGAATGAGCACATCCCAGAAACTGTCTGCAAGCCAGGAAGAGGACTGTTGACATAATCCAACCATGCCAGCACCTTAATCTTAGATTTCCCAGCTTCCAGAACTGTGAGGAATAAATGTCTGCTGTTTAAGGCACCTGGTCTGTAGTATTTTGCTACGGAGTCTGAGATGACTAAGACACATGTTTTTTCAGAGTGATGAAAAATTCTATCTAATGAGTTCTTAATATTGCTAGAAAAGGTACCTAATGTAGCTATTTGAGGAATGATATGAGCATACTGAAGATCATATTAGTAATTGAAGAAGATTTTATTCACTTGTGTGTTCCATTGTTTATAATTTTTGCCCAGATACATAATTTCCTTATATGGCAATAGATCATAAGGTGAAGTGCTGAAATGATAAAAATTGAGATGTGCCTTATAGGGCTTTTATTTAAAAGAATATACATTTAACATTGTATGGAAACTCTTGGGAAAATCCATTTTAACATGAATTACTAGCATTACAAATTTTTCAGGGTCAATATTGCTCAAAATTCCTTAGGTCAATAAGAAATTGACAACAGTAACTTGTCATAAAAGAGGATAGTTGATGAATACATAGAGATAATAGAAGAAATATATTTATTTTTTTATAACTATTCTAATACCTTAGTCTTACCACCACCAAAGAAGCAAATGTTTCACTATATTTTTCAAGCAATCTTGCACAAATGATGTCCTGAAAATTTTATGTAGACCTGCTTTTGCCCCACCCTGAATTTGGCCTACATTTTAAAATGAAATGTAAAGAAATAATTTTAAACCAATTAATGACCTCCTTTTTCTTGAGCGTGACAAGAGAAGGAAGTCTTTAGCTTCCACTTCTGAGGTTCATGTATAAATCCTAGGAGAGCATATACATCAGGTGTGCTTAGTCAACTTAGATATTTCAGATTGTTAACTTCCAGGTATTACTCACATGACATAAGAAGCCTCAGAACTTGAGGAGACACACTTATATTACCTGACATTTTATTTCAGCTATGTCCATTAGGATGGGCTGGGTAATAATTTGAGAACAACAAAAATTAATTGAATTTATTTCTTCCCCGTATTCATGTCTAATGCACATCAACAGAGATTTCCATGCCTTAAAATTATTCAGGAGCCTAGAACCAAGTTAAAGAGAACAGAACTTGATAAGGTACAATTGCTGCTAATGCTCTTATGGAAAAGTTATGTGTCACTTATCTTCACATTTCATTAGCCAAAACAATAAAAATGACCATATTTTAGTTTAAAAAATAAAGAACTATCAAGTTTAATTTCACTATGTGTCCAGAAGGGAAACAGGAATATTTGCAAAAGTTCGTATATGACATTACAACAGTGTTTGAGAAAAACTCTCTTATTTTCATTCTCTGCATTCATAATACACTCACAGCATTACATATACACCAAATGTATGGAGTTTATCCTACACCAAATAATCTCTGGTTCTCCATATAGCAGTTGAGTGTCCTACAATTAAACTCAATTCTGTTACTATCTACCTGCAGACAGATCCAGATCCCACAGGTTAAAGCTTCATTCCCAGAAGACTGCATTACCCCAACTCCCTTTAGATGCTATTTGCTAGCCCAAGTTATCACCTGTATTTCTGACCAATCAGCTCTCAATCAGAGGTCCCCATGACCCCCTCCTGGGGTTAATTTGCTTGAGAGGCTCACAAAACTCAGGAAAACATTTTACTTACTAGATTACTGGTTTTTAAAAAAAGGATATAACTCAGGGACAACCAGGTGGAAGAAATGCACGCAGGTAAGTGTGTGGGGTGGGGTGCAGAGTTGCCATGGTCTCTCTGGGCAGACTACTGTTCCAGTACCTCCAACCTGTCTGCTAATCCAGAAGTTCTCAGACCCTGTGGAGACTTCATATGTCAGAAAAATGGATTAAATCATTGGCCATTAGTGCTTGATGCATCTTCCAGCCCCTTTCTCCTCCTTGGAAGTGAGGAGGTGAGAATGAGTGTTCTAAACCACTAATCACATGGTTGGTTTCCCTGGCAACCAGCACCCATCTTTAGGGACTTTTGAAAAGTTACTTTATTAACATAAACTTAGATGTGATTGAAAGATACTTTTTATGAATTACAAAAAAAAAACAACCCTGTTTTTACCTTTATCATTCTGTAGCCATTTTAGGAATTGAGGACAAAAACTAAATATTCTAACAAACGGTAGCCCTGTGGCTCTAATTATTTAGGAAGTCACAAGGGTTTTCTAACCCTTGCTCATAGTTCCACAAGAGCCAGGGACAGGGATGAAACCAAATATATATTTCTTATTATAATATACAATATCACAAACAATAACAGAAAATTAGAACTGATGCAACAGAGATATAACTATGTCAATTATAAATTTGAATATATAGCCATGAAAAGAGACTACTCCATCAGGTTATTTGTTTAAAACCTCATTCTACTGAATCCAAGGATGTAAATCTAAGATTCTGGGGCACCCACTGCAGGGTATTTGGAAGAAGATGAGCAGCAGGTCGAGGTAAAATTCTCTGGAACACCAATGTTTGGATGAGCAAAGTAGGCAATGAGAAAAACTGAGGAGAAAATGTGAGAGTTCCAGAAGAACTGGAGTATTTTTGAGCCAAGGAAGTAGAAAATTTGTAGAAATAGGGAGTCATCAACAGGGTCAAGTGCGGCAGAGCACTCCAGGAAGCTAAGGGCTAAAAAGGGACAATTGCAGAAGGCACTGTGGGAGGCCTTTGGTGGCTTATCCACAGAGCACCTCAATGCACCTCAAACCCAAACTCACAATTCTAAAGCCATCATCCTTCTTTCTAATCATACTCTTCCTCCTACATTTGCTATTTTAATTTTCTGGCATCCAGCCACAAAGCTAGAAAGCTGAGAATAATTATATGCTCCCAGAACACCCACATCTACTCAATGTCATGCAAATTTCTATTCCTGAATATTTCTCAGATCCCACTCTCCTATCCATCTGTACCCCACAGCCCTAATTTGAGCCCTCATTAGCATTTGCCTGGACTATTTTATAACCTCCAAACCACCCTCGCCTCTGGACTTCTGTCTGTAAATCTGTATAGGTTGTCTATGTCTGTATAACAAATTATTTTAAACTTTTACAACTTAAAATAACAATAAACACTTATTATCTCTCATAGATGTTGTGGATCAGGAATTCAAGAGAAAGTTCTATCATAAAGTTGTAGTTAAGATGTTGGCTGGGACGGCCACTGTCTGAGGCCTTGACTGACGCTAGAGGATCCAGTTCCCAGGTGGCTCCCACACACAGTCCCTGTATCTCACAGTTGGTGGTGGGAAGCCTCAGTGTCTCTATGGCAGACATCCCCACAGAGTGGCATGGATGACCTCAAGGCCTGGTAGCTTAGCTTCCATGAGAACAAGTGATCTAAGATGTCACGGCAGAGGTTACATTTTCTTCTATGACCTAGCCTCAGAAGTCACCTGCACCATACTTTGCTGATTATACAAAGTCTATTTGGAGAGAGGTGACTGCAAAAGGAAATGAATACCAGAAGGTGTTGAGAGTTTAGCTAAGCTGCTGTACGGTATTGGGGCCTCAGTCTCCATTTTGTTTGTCCAAGCTGCATGCAGGGTCCTTCCACTGACACTGGCCCCCTCAAGCAAGTGCCCTAGGTATTGTAGCAGCCCACAGTGTCATAAGCAAATGAAATTTGTTGATATGACTTCCCCAATAACTCTCATGATCAACATTCTTCCTTGCCTTCCAGCACTTCTTATCTCCTTAGGTGAGACCTGTGCAGGGCTTATAACACTTCATTCTTTTTGTTTAAATTAACCAATCCAGACCGAGCTGGGAAACCCCAAAGCACTCTGAAATAGACCCTAATAAAGGCATCTGCTGCAGGTGCTGCCTTCTCTGTCTGCTCTGATCTTCCTGTGTGGCTTTTTGAGGTGTGCCATGGACTTCTTCCAGGGTCCTGTGGGTAATAAACTTCTCTATTCCAATTTCTCCTATTATCTGTTGTTGAAACTTGGCTCACCATCTAGCACCCTGTGGTCTACTTAACAAATGCTAATTTAATAAAGTCATAATAGAAGATCCGGATCATCTATCAGGGGTGTCCAACCTGTGGCCTGCGGGCTGCATGCAGCCCAGGATGGCTATGAATGCAGCCCAACACACAATCATAAATTTACTTTAATCCTTTCTTTTTCTCACCAGTTTCCATTAGTGTTTCTGTATTTAATGTGTGTTAAATACAGACATTAAATAGAACTCTTCCTCTTCCAGCATGGCCCAGAGATGCCAAACGGTTGGACACCTCTACAAGGGACTGAGGCCAAAATGTTGGACACGATTGCCAAGAAGGAAATGAGGCCTCCCACCACCAGCTGTGACATATACAAAGGTGTGTGGGAGCCACCTGGGAAGTGGATCCTCTGGCCTCAGTCAAGGCCTCAGACAACTACAGTCCCAGCCAACAACTTAACTACAACTTTATGATAGAACTTTCCCACAAATTCCTTATCTACAGGGTTTGTAAGATCTCGATTCTGGACCATCTTGGAGGCTGGCTACCCTAACATCCTCTTCACTGCTATCTGGGTGATCTCTTCAACTTGCATCTGCCGATTTAAAGTGGAAGTGGTGACAGTGTGGTATGGGCAGGGACACGGTGCAGCATGGTGGAGGTTTAGCATGGTTGCAGAGAATGGGAGAGGAAGCAATATGTTCCAGTGGACAAGCAAGGAGTTGAGTTGTATTGAGAATTTAGCTGAAGACTATGAATCTGTAGTGATATCAGTTTGATTGTTCAGAATGTTTTCTTTGCAATGCTAAACATTCTAGCTGTAGAAGAACGGAGCATAGATTTTGGGTATGATGTGGTGTTTGGACTTTAACAGGAACATGCAGTGTAATAAGAAAATTACCTAGGACTTGGGCTGCTGGTGAGGAATTCAAGTCATTAACCATGGCTCCCAGACTGAGTAGAAAAATAAATGAGTTTAGGGGAAAAAATGGTAAGTTGGGTGAAAATGGAGTTATCAGGGAAAAAAACAGAGTAATTAAGGGACTTGAAAGAAACATAGAACACCAAATGTAGATTTAAAGGCATCAGTGAACGTGAAAAACTTCAAAAGACAGGAGATCAGAGTGGGGATTAGAGTTCAAGGTGTCAGATGCAGAAGGATTCTGGTTTAAAATATGTCTATAATGTGGTCATGGGTGTAGGAGGGTAGAGGGTAGAGAAAGTAAAGACCTCTGTAATTCAGAAATTCAAGGTCCTGAGAGCCTCGAGTATTGGAAAAGTCATCTACACGGACATTAGTAGGTGTCAGTGTTATTCCGTATGATAGAAGGCCATGGCACAGGGAAGTAAGCTGTGAGTGAGGTACCAAGGTCTAGGGTAAATATCCAGGGGTTAGTAAGAGACAGCAATCAAGAAGGTAGAAGCCAGAATATTGAGACACCAAGGGTCTTCGTGCCAAGATGGGGAAATAAGGGTTTGGATGAGCCACCGAGAAGCTGTGAAGCCGTGAGAACACCAGTGCCATCTGTGTCTTCATAGCCAGTTGATGGCAGCAGGATTTGGCCGGCTTCTACCGCTGTGTAACGAGGAAGAATCAACATCTTCCGTGCATGCTCTTCTAGGGAGATGATGACTTCGTGCAGACATCTAGTCTTACTTAAGACAAAAATATGTAACGATCATTCTGTGAAGATGTGTTTAGGATTGTGCACGTGTACCTGTAAAAGAGGTTAAATACCATGGAATAGGAATTTCAGCGAGTACAGTTGAAAAACTTTGGAGAAAGAAAAGGAGTGGAAGAGCAACACTGAGATGTCTGAGAGTGAGAATGGGGAATCAGAGAGGAGACAAAGCTTGAATTTCAGACAACGACATACCGGCATGGAATTTGATGCGAAGTGGGAATTGCTGCCCTTATGGTTGCAAATGAAGTCTGGCATGAGGTTCGGTGGAGACCGAAGAATTGGTTTTGAAATTGTGTGTTTGTGACAACAGCATTGAGCAGACTCTCCCAGACCAAGGAAGTCTGAAATGTTCCAGGTGAGTCTTGGGGGCCTCAGCTGCAGGTGTCCAAGAGAGGAGAAACTCCTACCTAGAAAGGAACTGAGCAGCTCAAGACTGAGGAAAATTTCACTCAATGGGCAAGGAGTGTGCGTTTAAATCGCAGTATGACCTGCAGTGTAGTTAACAGTACAGCACCATGTCAGTGTCCCAGTTTCACTGCTGTACTGTGTTGCATAAGATTATATTATTGGGGAAAGCTGAATGAAGGATACACAGGACTCTCTGTATTATTTTTTCAATTTTCTACAAGTTGACAATTATTTCAAACTAAAAAGTTAACCAAAAAGGAGGCTATATGGCATCGTCTGGGGAGGAGGGTGATAGTCTTAAAAGGGAGGAAATGAAGAGCAGTACACACTCTTCATTTGTGGGACTCCATGGGAGAGGATGGGCAGTTGAGTGGGATGTCTTCATGATTGTTTCCAAGTGACTAGAGACTAGAGGGGTCTCATTCAAATCTCGGCGGGGAGCATAGGCAGGAAGCCTGCTCAGTGAGTCTCATTAAAGGATAGTGACTCTTTCCTTGCCTAGGTGACTGCAGGGTCTCCAGCACTTAGGACAGTCAGTATTTGGTGCATAAAGATGCTCTTTGGTTAAATGAAGAACTGAATTAATTATATCTTAGGAACAAATACAGTGGTCTAGGTTCCAAAAGGTCATTTATCTATTTTTTTTTCATGTTTTCCTCAGTTTATTTCCTACGAACTCAATCAAACTTACCCAACATGGCCATTATTCTCCTAAGGAAGATGAATAAATGACTTCTGAAATCCTCAATATTTTTGAGAAATAATTAAAAGGAATTCTGTAGGAGATCTTATTTTGCAAAAGAGATGCCCTCTTTTTATGGGACTGTAGTGCTTTTAACAAGCTGCCTAATGAAACTTTTATTTCCTTTTAAAAGAGAAACTCACACAACTGTGTCTAGTAACCTCTGTCCTAAACAACCACTTAGCTCTTTAATAGGGAGATAAAAACAATAGCTACCATTTGTTGAGCACTTATATGGCTTAACATTGTGATGAATAATTATATGCATCATTTTATTTAATTTTCCCAATAATGCTCTGCAGTTATTAGGTCTGTTTTACAAGTTAAGAAAATGAGAAACAGAAAGGTTACATAAACTATGGTCACATGGCAATAATGTGAAGGAATCAGGATTTATATGTAGTCTGACTCTGAATGCCTGGACCAAGAAAAAAATTATTTTTCTATTAAGGTGTAATTTATCTACAGAATAATTAATTACTTTTAGTGTCTCATTCTTTGAGTTTTGGCTAATGCATATAATAGAGTAACTACCACCTCAATCAAAATATAGAATATGCCCATCACTGTACAAGACCCCTCGTGCTACTTTGTAGTCAGCTGGCACATCCCACCCCTGGCAACCACTGATCTGAAAAGTCAACAACTCGTCTTAGATCCATAATGGAAATGAAGTCACAGGGTAAATCACTGCCCTTAAAAATCGAAGAGAAAGACATACGGATAGAAGACCATACTTTATCACAACAGACAAGACATAGACTGAGAGAAACTATTTGTAAAAACCACATTTAATAAAGACATTGCCCAAAACACGAACAACTCTTAAAACTCAACTGTAACTGTAAATAACCGACATGATTAAAAATTGGACCAAAAACCTTAACAGACATCTCACCGAAGAAGATATACAGATGGCAAATAAGCACATAAAAAAATGCTCCACATCTTATGTCACCAGAGAAATGCAGATTAAAACAATGAGATCCCTCTGCGGCCCGTCAGAGCGGCTGAAATCCCAACACCGATGATGCTGAGTGTTGGCGAGGATGTAGAGCAGCTGGAACTCTTACCTGCTGCAGGTGGGAATGCAAAGTGGTGCGGCCACTTTGAAAGACATCTTATGCTTTGTAATAAAACCAAACAGATTCTTACCACGTGATTTGGCATTCACACTCCTTGGTATTTACCAAAAAAAGGGTTGAAAACTTACGTCCACACAAAGACCTGCGCATGGACATTAATAACTGCCAAAGGTTGGAAGCAAACGAGATGTCCCTCATTAGGTACGAGTTGTCCTTTGGTAGGTGAATGGGCACATAAACAGTGGTACCTCCACACAATTGGCTATTATTCTGTTCTAAAAATAAATGAGCTATCAAGTCATAGAAAGACACGAAGTATATTAAATGAATATTACCATGTGAAAGAAGCCACTCTGGAAAGGCTACATGCTGCATGATTCCAACTGTATGACATTCTGGAAAAAGCAAAACTATGGTGACAGCAAAAGCAGCAGTGATTTTCAGGGATTAGGGAGAAGAAATGGATGAATAGGTGAAGCACAAAAAAATTTGTAGGTCAGTGAAACTACTTGGCATAATATTATAATGATGGATACATGTGTCATGCATTTGTATAAGTCCAAAAAGTTTACAGCACCCACAGTGAATCCTAATGTAAACTATAGACTTTGGGTGATAATGGTATGTCGATGTGAGTTAATCAACTGTAAAAAATACATTACTTTGGCAGGAGACACTGATAACGAGGGATGCTGTGCATGTAAGGACAAGGGGGTTGTGGAATAATCTCTACCTTCCACTCAGTTGTGCAATAAACTGAAAACTGCTCTAAAAAAAGAGTTTATTTTTTAAAAACCCTAAGCAAATTTAAACAAACGAACAAGCAAACATATATACTATCCCACTATGAAGAAGCAGCAGAACTTCATGGTTAAGGGCAAAGGCTCTGGTATGACATCATCTGAATTTGGCATTGAGGTGCTGTATACTACCTGCAGAATGCTGGGTACTTTTTCTGTTGGGCTGGCCAAAATGGTCATTTGGTTTTTTCCATAAGATGACTCTAGTAGTGCTTAGTTGTCTTTAACCTCATTCAAAACAATTTTGTTAGATTGCATGCCTGTGACAGCTGTCATATCACCATGCATTTAAAAAAAATCAAAATTGGTGAATTTTTGTGTAGCCATTTTAGTACTGCACATGGAAGAAAATGCACAACATTTTTGGCATATCATGCTTTATTATTTCAAGAAAGGTAAAAACACAAATGAAATGCAAAAAAGATTTGTGCAATATGTAGAGAAGCTGTGACTGATTGAATGTGTCAAAAGTGGTTTGCAAGGTTTCGTTGGAGATTTCTCACTGGACAATGCTCCAAGGTTGGGTAGGCCAGTTGACGTTGACAGCCATCAATTTGAGACATTAATTGAGAACAATGTTGATTGTTCAATTAATGTTGATTGAACAATGCTGATTGTTCTCAATGTTGATTAAGGAGAGAGCCAACATACTCAAAATATCCAAATCAATAAGGTTATTGGTGAAAATAAAAAATGTTTTTTACTCTACAGAAAAAAAAATAAACAGACTTTTGGCCAATCTCATAGCTTCCCTGTGTCTCGGCCTCTTCATTAAAAAACAGGGTACCAAAAATGTTGTTGGTGATTACTACTGAGCATCTGCACACTGCTTAGAGCGGTGCTGTTTAAAGTTTACCTGTTAGTATTATTTCATTTCGGGATTGTTGTGAAAATTAAGACAAAATAAGCAAAACATATACAGTAAAGGCACAGTAGCTGTGCACTTCTAAATAAACTGCTGGCCTGCAGACTGTGTCTTGGGCTCTGTTTTCAAGTGAACCCAGCTTCTACCAAGCACCTACTATGTGCCATTACTGTGTCTTCATGAACAAAAACTTATGAAGCAAGAATCTAATGGAAATGGTTAGTGTTCTACTCCAGAGACATTGATCACAGAATAAAGTATTGCCATCTTAATTACAGCCTTTAAAAAAAAATACAAAACTCCCTGAAGTTTAAGACTTGGCTTTAGCATTAATAGTTCACAACTCTACGTTCAGAAAAATGAGATACCTTCTGCTATAAGAGAGTTCAGCCTTTTGATACAAATGTTTGACAAGTTCCCAATATAGTGTATGTGAATAGACATCAACACACTGGCAAATAGGAGCCTCACCTGTGTCTACTCATAAAAGGCGTGACAGAAAAAGTAGGGCTGGGAGAGTGGGAGAACGCTCATTTCTCCTTTCCTTGTGATCAATGAAAGTCCAAAGCCCAGAATTCCTCACATTCCCAAATCATTGGTGCTTGCTCAGTAAAAACTGCAGATTTGAATTTGATCTGAGGAAGTTTCTATTTCTGTACACCATGTTTTGCTTCTCCTGGGTCAAACAGCCAATGTGGAATCCAGGTGTCGCTCTAAATGGCTAACGGAAGTGTCTGTCAAGGACCCTACATGAAATGACTCAGAAATAGCCAAGGGCTTAGAGCAAGCTCTAAACATGGGGGGCCGGTGTTGGGATGGCAGGCGCGGGGCAGGCAGTACATCACTGCCGGTCATAGAGGTCCTCCTCACTCCACAGTGCCGTCGCGGTTCTGAGGAGTCCTGGGGTAGGGGTGGGGTGGAGGTGCAGTGGGGCAGGGAGCGTGTGCTACGAGATGACTGATTATCATAAGCCCTCTGGCTTCCCAAAGAAAGGGACCTGTGTGGAAGCCTGAAGGAGTGGATAAGAAACTGTGCAAGACATTCCATTTTGCTGGAATACATCCCTGCTTAGAGTCAAACTCTGCAGTTGCCCTTACAATGTAATCAGTCCACTGCCTTCCTTCATAATACCACAGAATGAACCTGCTCCCAGGGAAATCAATGATGCCTGCTCTGTAGGGAGTACGCAGTCTCTGGCCTGAAAAAATGCTGCCCCCAAACCACCCAGCTCCTCAGTAAAGGCAGGAAAACTCATGTCTTAGACAGCATGCACTGACATCTCTCTTTCATGGCCTGCACGTGGTGAGGCTTGTGTGTCCTGGCACAACACAGGTCTCATGGATTCACAACCACTTGGTAGTTCAGAAGACAGATTCCTGGTGCAGCAAGCTCAGGAGTATCTCCCTGTGATAGCCTCTTTTTGGTGAACTTGTCCATTAAGTGACAGCCATAGGATGTGTGTGAGCTGAGCCGGGTCCCCAGGCTGAGCAGCTGCTGTTGTCTGCCATTACTGTGTGATTTCCCCCTCTGCCTGACCTTCAATCCCTTTGTTGCCTGGAGCAATGTCGCCTTACTTCTCACACGTTCTCCCACCAGACCTGGCAGTTCTCTCATGTTAGACTGTGATGAGAAGTCCAGCCCCAGCATCCCCAGCCAAGGTTGCTTCCATTGGACAACATAACATCACCTTCAAAAGGCTCCATGGCCAGAAGGTTCTTCAGGTATTCAAATAACACCTTTATGAAGAAATTTAAAAATATGCGTATTAAAAAACCGACAACACCTATACCTCTGTTTTTGCCTGGCTTGTCAGGCCCTACCTTCCTTACCAGCATTTGCCCCCAGCCCAGCCAGCCAGAGGCAGGGGCTCAGGTTTGTGCAGGAGCACCAGCCTGTCCCCAAAAGTCTCTACACCCCACCTCCACCCCCAGCATGGAGGAGAAGAGAGTCATGAAACCCGCCTTCAAGAAACTTGTCTTGGGTTTCTGTTTTTGGCCTGTATTCTTATTCTAACTTTGTCTCCTTTATTTAACACTGTATTTTTCTACTTTATTCAACACTACTAAACTAGTATGGACAAAGGTCTTGACTAGGCCCTATGAGTTATAAAAAAATTCAGTGCCATAGGAACTCACTAACTCATGTTTCTGAAAAGTTAAATAAAAATGCATCTTTTTCCATATCACTTAAATCTGATTTGAGGCTGATTTATTAGAATGAACTAGAATTTGAAATTGACCATGAATCAAGCAAGCTCTTGAAAACCCAGATTGATTTTCTATAAAGAAAGAGAAATTTTGGCACTGCAAGGCCAATTGAACTAAACAAAATAAATCACACGTTGTCTGATTTTTATTCATTTAAACATAGAAAAATGTTACTAAAATTTAAAAAGGGAAAAATAATCTGGAAATAGGAAAATATGAAGAGAAAAATTAGGGGGGTGGGTGGTGAAGGACGCATAGAACTTTCAGGACTTTGAATTCCCCTGTGTTGGATTGAGGTCTATTGGCATACAAAGAAATCCTACCTAAATTAAAGCAGGCCAATTTACCAACAAAGAAAGTTAATTATCATGCCTAATGATGAAAGTCCCCAATAGGCTTTAGATTCCTTCACCCTGACATGTTTTCCCAAGGTGCCCCCGCTGGACCTGCCGCAGCCAGAACACGGGTGGTGCTCTCCCCTTCCACATCACACTGCTCCCCACCTGCGTCTGGGTTCCTGGTCACCAAGGTGGATCACAGCTGACTGATGTGACGTGATCTGCTTCACCTCAGTTTTCTGGGCTCTTCCATTCTCTTTTGGGATGAGCAATGGGCTTTATGTATTGATTCCAGTTTACAAAGAAAGGAACTGCCTGTGTTTCGAGACTGGGACTGACCTCACGCGTGTTTACTCATGAGGCTGAGTCGGCAGGACTCCAGCCCCCTTCTATTGCTTGTTTGTATGAGATAGGGATAGTCCAGGACGTCCTCTGTCGACAAGAGCATTACTCATGCCTTTCATCTCCCTGATGTAAATTCTGCCAGTTTAGCGATCACTCTCATGAGTTGGTACTGAGCACTCCTACACATTTGGGTACCAGCCCCGTATTCCTCCTGTGCCTTTTCTTACAGAACACTTTTTAAATTCGTGATCAATTCTATTTCCCCTCCTTTCTATATCTGTAGCAAGACCAAATGTGAGCTTGTACTTTTGAAGTGACGTTAGAAAGAATAACAAGTCTCATTTACTCACTTGTGATTTCGACACACACACGCACACACAGTGAAAAGGAGCCAGATGTACCTCGCATTTATCTCTCTGGAGTTGACGGGCTTCGGTGATGATCTTAGCATGATCACATCTTATAAATAACACATTACCTCTGCCGTTAGACACTGCAGCTTCGAGATTCATTATCTAGCACTGCCTTTCTCACCTGTTATTCTTCCCTCTTTCATGTTCCTGTCCAGGAGGAGATTTCATTTTTAAGACATGGATAAAATTGATGCGTGAAATTAAGAGCAGCACTTTCATTTTCTCTTTTATGAGCAGGTTAGAGGTATGCAAATGCCTATGGCCCGATGACTTTGATTTTAGAGTGAGGCATCATGAGACCTGGGGAGGGAAGGACGCAGCGTAGCATAGTGCCAAGAGCTGCAGTTTCTGCTCTGCAGACTGAAGACTGCTGAGCCGGCCTCTGCACACCTGCTCCCTGGGCCTGAGCAGGAGGTACAGGTCAAGAGGTTAGACACGGATGTTTTCCCGAGGAACAGGTGCACGGCGATCATCCTCTCACCTTCAGTTGTGTAGCGCAGAAAGTGAAAAGGGAGAAGTTGATTCTTCCAAAGGTAGAAATGGTTCTTTGATATGGTGGCAACAGGGAGCTGTTTAACCCAGATGTGGTCTATGCACTTGATGGATGGTTATTCAGGCTTTTAAAGGGGAAGTTTGAAGACTATCAAGTGACTTGGAAAATGATTATGATAAAATTATAGTCTAAAATCAGAATACCCAATTTCATTAACACTATGATTATTGCTGTAAGACAGAAGGAATTTGGAACCAGAAAAAGAGAATATAGGTGATATTTATATGCGTGGAACTGGAATTTTTTCCTTTTTATATATTTATAGTATTTGTTATAGGACAATTGCATTGCTTTTTAAAATGCAGCCTAGACACAAATGATTTTGAGCCCACTCTTCAGTGGTTGTATCATTAAATATTTCTGTTTTTAAAGCCATGTATTTGATAAGAGAACACTCCCTGTTTCTCCATTTCTTTTAAATCCTCAGAACCTGTGAGTAAGATGAGTTTATAAAGCATCATAACTTTACAAAATTTATAATAGTACATTTGAAGGGCAAGCATAACAGATTAGAACTAATATATACAAATTTTTCATTAAAACAAAAAAAGGCCATTCATGTTTCTCTAAATAGTATTGATTTTGAAATACATTTTATTTTTTTTAGAAAAGCTTCAGATTTACAGAAACATTAGGAAGATTCTATAGAACATTCTGCTGTATCCTGTAATTGGTTTCTTATTACTAACACTTTACATTATCATGCTTTATTTGTTACAACTATTAAACCAATATTGATACTGTATTAACTAAAGTCCAAACTTTATTCATTGTATAAAATTTTCATCTAGTGCCCTGTTTCTGTCCCAGGCTGCTATCCGAGATACCACATGACATTAACTTGTTGCATCTTGAGGCTCTCACGGCTATGACTTTCTTGCTTGTGAAAATTTGGCTGTGGTGAGTGTTGGTCAGGTGTGTTCTAGAATGCTCCTCAATAGCAATCTTTCCAGGGCTATGGCTTTTTAAAAAAAACCACAGAGGTTCCACTTTCACCATTTCGTATCGAGGGTGCACATACTATCAGCGTGACGTACAATGCTGGTGCTCGCCGTGACCACCTGGCTGACACAGTGAAAGACCTTTCTTTTCAAAGCATTTCACAACTTGAGTACATGCCAGGAAAAAAACTTGGTAAGAAATGCACAGACAATAGACCGCCCCAAAACAAAACATGGCAAGACTCTAACCTGTGACTCTCAGAATTTATTAAGGAAGAATACATCACTCTTTACGTGGGTCCTCCTGCTCTCCGCCTCATATACCCCCCTGCCCCACCTCCCTGCCTTGACACCTACATCTGTTTTCATTTGCAGGTTAGTGAGATGCTTATATTTATATCATTTCAGAGACCAGAATGCCTCCACAGCCATTCAATGTTCTGATGTTAAATTTTGCACTGTGAAGACACAAGCCCAGTTTTTACATAAAGGTGGAGATTATGCAAATAAAGACATCTCTCCTACCTACTGATCGAATAAATAAATTTCACAGAGTTGTCAAGTCAAAAATGTGCTGTCGGTGATGGGGGCCAACCGTGGGGACCTCCGCAGGTCTGTGGGGGGACGGAACCAGTGCTGTTAAGCAGCCTCTCCAACGCTGTTATTTCTCTCTAGTATCTGGTCCATTGACCTTACTTAATAAAAATGTTCAATAAATACTGGATATTTTAATAATTGTTATTTCTCCCTACTCTCTGATCCATTGAGATTTCTTAATGAAGATGTTAAATAAATAACCAAATATTTTAATAACGAACAGATGGAATATTAAAAACGAGGTGTCCTGGAGATAGCAGTCACTGTCAGCCCCGCGGCAGGCCTTTCTCAGGAATGTGCTTTGCCAGAGCCTTTGCTCTATAAAGCCTTAACTCACTTCATGAGCTGTACCTCGCGCGCGGAGACTGGACAAGCCAGACCCAAGGACAGCCACTTCACAGGCTAATCATCGCTGACTCAGGCTGACATGCTAAAGTCTTTGTCTTGCAATTTGGAATAAGAAACAAGGAAGGGGTTGCCAAGAAGCAATTTTACTCGTGCTGTCAAATTGCCACAGGTGTGAGTAAAGCAAAGCCACGTGCAAGGTGAAGTCACCAAGTGGCACAGAAAGGAGAGAGAAAGCTGTCAGGGCAAGAGTGTCCCTGAGAGAGGATGAGTCAGAGAGGCCGTGAGAGGGGACAAGAAAGAGACCGAGGGAGAGACACTAGGACCTTAAACTAGGTAACATCCGGGGCCTTATGACCTCTGATTCCTTCTGGTTTTTTTCCCTTATAAAATAAAGTTTATTTAGAAAGTCACAGAGGTAGAGGTGGCCGTAGAAGAAATGGATTCTGGAAACAAGTTGCAGAGGCAAAAGAAGGTCCCTTGTTGCTTAGGGGAAAGAGAGAGGCGAGGAGAGCACGCCTGGGGAAAGGGGCGGGGGAAGGAGGCCACGGGGAGGGCAGAGCCTCCGACTCACTCTGATCTGTGTGACTGTGTTCCGGTAACACCTGTCCCTCTTCCCTGACGTCGAGCCTTTATTCCTTCAGGGTTCAAAGAACACCGCCTAGAGCAGTAATGTTCCGTAGGGCCCTGGCCCACTTACAAACTGTTACATTTTTCAAGCTTGAATAATTGTTCTCACGAAAAAGCATTTTTAATGTATTATGACTATGTATCCTCTGGTCAAAGTTCCCAGTGTATTGTTTCCCAAGAAGTTTTTATACATAGTTCAAGAAATAGAAAGAAGATGAAACCCATACAGGGAACACACCCCTGCCTTTCTCAAGGCCGGCCTGGAGCTCTTTTCCCAGGTCATGACCACACTCCTCTTCCTCCGTCTGGATGGATCTCATTGAGAAGCTCTGAAGTCCAGCCTACGTACCTGATGATGAGTGAGTGTGTGTTTTCCTGGGAATTCCTGGGCTGCGGTCCTTACTCACGTACAGGCACGCACCTTCCCCATCACGAGCGAGGTTTTTATAGGAGCAGTTATGGGCTTGTTGCGCAATACTAACACTGTTATTTGCTGTTTTATGACTGTGCAAAAACATGACCGAAGAGCTTAAAACACGCCACAGGCAGAATGTTAATGCTCAGCGACAGAGTAATAAAACATTAATTAAAAAGTAATTGCTCTTCAGAATAACAGAATCTTTAAAAATAAATATTTGAATAATTATGCTACTCTTGTACCTAGCCTCTGCTTCTTATCCATATTACATTTGTTGATGCTTCCTCGGTATTCAACTTTCTAATTAGGGAAAAAATAAAAACCAACTAGTATAGAAGTGTAATTATGAGTCTTCAATGAAGTTTTAAAAGCAACTATTCTTTTCCTATAATGGATAAAGGTTGGCATTTTTGTGCTTTATGAGTGTGCTGAGCATAAAATTTGAAAACATTTCATTAGGTCATACTTTTTCCTGAAAACTAGAATTATATAATTGCATTAGATTAGATTTATATAGTTATATCAATTATATAATTGAATGGAATTGGAGTTTTTCTTGAGATCAACATACCAGCAAATAATGGCTAAGTGTGGTTGACATTGAAATGGATTTTTAATTCAATTTTGCTTTTTAAATAAAACCTAACCAAAAACCAGACCAAGATGTCATCGAACAGATGGAGTGAGAAACTGGTAAAACTAGATTATTAAGTTGAATTTCTTTTCATGTTTGAAGGTGAGTTTCCCTTAAACCTGAAACAAACTTTACATTTAATTACTAAAATCTAGGAGAGTAGTGGTACAACTAAAAGAACAGAAAATTTCCATGTTTCACTGGGATGACTCCGGGATGGCTTGCAGCCATCCACACGAGCACCCACACGACAGTGCCCACAGATTAACAACGAGGGAGGGCGAGGGTGGCAGCACAGCAAGGTGGTTGGGTTGGGTGTGTGAAGTTTGCACACCATGAAAGCCAAGGGCCACTACGTATTCACTGCTTTAATTATGTAACCAATGGTTCTGTTATAGAGGGATTGTGAACACTTAACTTGAGTTATTCTTTGACCCCATAGCACCTCAAACTCCTTTCATCCAGAACTTTTCATACCTCAGTTCTACGTTTGCTTTGTTAATCGAAGGTTGACATACACTTTATTTACAGGGGGCACACATAAGTCTACCTATTTGAATTGGTGGAATTATATCTGTTGAGCACTGAAGTGCTATATGTACAGACCCAGGCCCTATAGTCCCTTTCTTACATATATAGGGTCTGGCTGAAGCAATGGCTGCTTCAGTGTGGTTGGTAGAGTAACAATATGGGTGTGAGAATTTATAGTTTTAATTTGAACATTTCACCAAAAACTTCATATGGTGTGCTTGAGTGTGATATTATTATGTTATAGAATTACATGCTTATGATTTTGTAAAAAAACAGGGGTGTTATTTGTGCTGGACCTTGTGTATAAACTTTGTTTTCCCCACCCCTATATATACAATTGTGTATTATCATATTACCAAAACAAAACTGTCCTCAGCTGCTAGACACACACATTGCATTTGTATTTCTAAGCATTGTCATTTGTATTCATCTATCTGTGCCATTTTCTTGGGTGTGTTCATGGGTTAAAAGAAGCTCTTTTCCTCTCCTTTCCTTGGAAGCTGAGACAGCGTTGTGCCCACAGGATGGTTCAGCAAACACCATGGTCCCTAAGAGACAATTAAGCTGTCCCTACATTTTTAAGAATATGGGAAGAATAATAATCTTCTTTTATTTGTTTAAAATCAAGAGGTTCATGGTTTCTGTTCTTACTTTGTGTAAGATGTGTTATTTATGATGCTCACTTCAGGAGATCCCTTTTTATTTTCATCATTCCGTTCTTCTGGCCATCCCCGCACATCATAAAAGTGATGAAAATCCTTAGGAATATTTCTGTGGAACACAAGACACAAAGTCTTGTGAAACTTTACTTTTGCACCCATGGCATTTGCATTTTTTTCTTTAATGCTTCTTAGACTTTTCGAGTAAAGTAGCTCCAAGTGGCAGGAGGTCATGTACACAAAGCATGAAACCCCCAGTTTCTAGCTAGAACTTGAAGCAAGCCATTAGAAGCTCAACATTTCTTGGATGATTCTTTCTTTGTCTTATTCAATTCTCTCTGCTTATAATATTTATTCACATTGAATTTAATATAATTGCCTCTAAATCTTCATATAAATGTGGGCCCTCCCAAGAGACATATCTCGTACTTCTGTGAGCTGGCTACATCCCTGCGGATATGTGTCCTCCCGTTTGAGAAGTATGAGCTAAGACTATCAGAAAACAGACTCTCTTGCTATGTTTAAAAAATTAAGCTACCTCACCTATGATTTTAGGCAGTAATTACATGTGATTTAAATATACAAAGAGAACTACCAAGTTTTTGGCATACTATACTGAAAACTTCTGACTGAATTTTCGTTACGAAATATGAGATGGTTTGTTTTTGTAAGCTTTGCCTACATGCTATTTAGAAATAATAATAATTTAAAACATCATCATACAGATAGTACTGTGAGTGGCTAAAGGCAGGTTCTGGGGTCAGTTTTTGTTCCTGGCTTTACCGCTCACCTACCGTGTGACTGCACATGTCATTTCACCTTCGGTGCTCAGTTTCCTCATCTATAAAATGGGAACAAAGGTATCACTTATAAGTTGGGTTGCAATGATGATTAAATTAGTAAATATATGTAAAGCTCTTTGGACGTTGTCTAGTGTTACAAAACTATTGGATAAAAATCTACATATGTAAGTGAAGTTGATCATATATTGAGATAAGTCTTACTAAAGGACCTGCATGAATGCAGGGTTAATTAAAGAACCTGGTTGTTAAAGGACTTGGAGGGTGGAACTCAGACCTTGCACTCCCGTAGGAGTTAGAACAGCAAAAACTGACCTGTCTCCCAGCCTCCTCATCAAACTATGACAGCAGATTACAGTCTTCCATCTCCCCTAACTCTGACCTGAAAGATAGGCCATGAAGCTGCTGGGAAGAGCCCATCCATCCTGACATCACATGATAACATTTATTCTTTAGAAACTCGGTTCTCTGCCTGAGGTGGAAGTATGCTGGGCAGCGCTGTCAGGAAACACAGCTGAGCAGGCTGTTTTTCCGGTGCTGTCTTGTCTCTGCAGATTATCGTTCCAGGGTATATGGGGTTTTTTTTTGTTTGTTTGTTCCCACATTTGGACTGGGCAACTTTAACCTTTTCAAAAAGACAATGATGAAGATGCTTGTTGACATTGACCTCAGAGACCACCTTTTAATGGAACCACTGGCCATTGATTGTTTTTCCATCACCTCTGTCCTTTATTATCTTCTGGTGATGTGGATATTTTCCATTGTATGGACAGCCTAGCAACCAGTCTTTGGGCGCCCCTGTTTACACTGTTTACAAGAAGCCCAGTTTTCAGCTGAATCTGCTCCTACTACAGCACTGAGATAATATTTCAGAATGAAATGGGCCTCATTGTGGTTGTAAGAACATGCAACAGAAATAGGTTTTATACATAATAGCAAAATCTTGTGTACATAAAAGGATAATGAGAACAAAGCTCTCTTATTGATGTTTACAAACTTGAACATCTTGAATGAGAGAAGAATCATGAACATTTAGAGTTTAAGGAGCCCAATGATGGAAGACTGGGATTCCCGTGGGTTGATTTACCTGCCTGAGGGCTGGAAACTGCCCCCACCCCAGAGAGGCCTTCTCTGAAGATGCTTGAAGCCCTTGCTCTTTCCCCTTGAGCCCAGACAGATAGGGGCATAACAAAGAATTTACAAAGTGGTAGCTGAATGACTCACGTGTTAAAAGGAATGATGGATGTGCAGTCTTTTACTGCAGAGGATCAATGGTTATTAACATTATTGAACACATGAATTTATATTGAGCTGCTTGAAGTGATATATTTGTATCATAAAAAGTTAAGGTACATTGAAAGCAGAGAGAGAGAAGGGCATTAACAAAATAGGGATTGAAGAGGCAAGTATTTCAACAGAGTGTTGAAACCAATATGGATAATAAGTAAAACTATGGGCTTCATTCCCAGAGACACCAGGGTTGAAATTCCAGCTCTGCTACTTAATGGATGAGACTTTTCTAGCTTCCCCCATATTGGTGTTCTTCTGCGTAAAATGAAGAACTTTATAAAGCTGTTGTAATGTTTTAAAAGATAATGTATGCAAGGTCCCTGCATGTTGGATTTTAAATAAATGATGGCCATTATTCAGTATTAATTAAAAAGGATTAAAGAATAATATACTTTGCCATTTGATTTAGTAGCTGCAGATGTAGGTTACATTTGGTACAACTCTCCTGAGTCAATTAATTGAGTAAGCATTTCTAAAACCTCTAAGATGTACCACATCCTTTGCTAGGTGTTGCAGCAGAAATAAGAAGAGCCACAACGGGCAGAGTTAAAACTCGTTGCCAGTGTTCTCCTGGGATTGGATCTGATAGATTTTCATGGTTATAGTTCCCAACACATGGAGGACAATTATTGAATCTTTAAATGAATTTATAATTTATGGTATGGTTTTCTGCTCTGGAAGAAAATGTAGTCCAGAAGAAAGAGGCACATGTTCACAAGTAACGATAGGGAGAAGCCCAGGGAAGGACATTGTACCCTGTCTCCAAGATTTCAACCAAAATGTTGTTTTAAAAGCCTAAGCCAGTGGAGCGATGATGCTTATGAACCTTATGGGAGGGACCGATAACATGGCAAATCAACATATCCTTATGTATTCATGTGTATTACATCCTAAGAGCAGGGCTAGGCAAAAGAAACACAGAAGTGAATAATGCTTAATTGGGGCTCCTGAGAACTCACAGAATACTAGAGCTGACATGTTTTTGTATTGTTCCATTGGGTTAGACCTAAGCCTTACTGGATAGGGGGCTTGTTTTGTATTTTACCAAGTGTGAACAAAAAATCATGTCATATGCCATAATATACTTAATGAGTATGCTTGATAAAAACTAATTTTAGGAATGTACCATATCAGGATGCTACTCAGAGAAATGTATGGTGATGGAGTTTTGTTTAATAACATTGGAATTACATCTTTTCACATTTTATAGTAAACTCTACATATTCAATGTTCAATTTTTTAAAAAGATGCTTTTTATCTTGCTCTAAGATTTTTTTCATTTCTTATTAGTTACTATCACAACCTATTCACCATGATTTGGAATTCATCCATCCAGCTTCTTCCTTTTGGTCATTTCATTGGCCTCCAGCACCGTCAGCACAAGTTTACGGTAAAGGCAAATAGAAGAGAAACTCAAATCAGTGATTTGTCATATTTATTAGCTGTTATCTTCAAAGGTTATAACAGGGCAGAAAAGTGAAATCATTAGTCTGATTGTACTTTGAATAACCAGAATTTGACCTTTCTTGGTCATTTGGTGAGCTATCTATTCCCACAGTAGCCTACGTGACTCCACACCCACCTCCAACAGTGACCATGAACCTAAGCCGATCATGCTTCTCATCCTCCCTGAAGTCAGTCATTATTTTAGGGATCAGGGTATGACCCAGGTAAAGCCAGTGAGACGTTTCTAGGTTTTCTAGGAAAGGTATCCTAGACCTTCTGTACTGGCTGTGGGTCTAAAAGAATAAAGCACAATATTCTGCTGCTGCTGCTCCACCGTTTAGCTGACATTGAAGTAATGTAGCTGAAGGCAAAGTGGAAGTTTTCATGGTATCAGGTCAGGCCTGAGAGCAGATGTACTGAAGGTATCCCTTATTTCTAAAATTTGTAATAATCATAACATTTTATTTTTGCATAAGCCATTTTAGCTGATATTTTGTGTCACTTTCAACCAAGAGTCTGTGTACATTTTGACTTTTCAGAATGGTTCCAATTTTAGATAACTTTCTTCTTTTTCAATTAAGACAATTAGCTAAGCATTAGTTAACCATAAACTCCATATACCTTAACTTTTGTATTACTGTCAGAATTTTCATGTAAAAGATTTTGCAACAAAAGTCTCATGCCTCTTTGCATAGTGTTTTCCTCTTTTGGTATGAAAAATAGTGTTTGTTTATCTGTGGATATCAAAGATAATTATTACACTCTTGTATTTTCCATAAGTGGGAATTATTAAAGTAAGGCATTCAAGAAAAACAAAACCACCAGGTAAGAACTCCCTGAATCTCTCCCTACCAAACAACTAACCAAATCACACCTGTACGCACTTCACCTGTTTTTCCTGTTAAGCAGAGGCACAATCCCTCCTATGAAAAGCCAACTCCTAGCTTGTACTTCATTTAACAAAAGATTACAGAACTTACTCCCCCTTTTTCTCAGGTTTGTCTAATCTTTTCCCCTAAAAAAATAAAGAAAAATTAAAAAAATAAAGACATCAGGAAAGACTAGACCCATATTTAAACAGTAAATGAGTGAATTAATAAATAATAAAACATCTCTTTCAGCTTCATTTACTCTCATCATCCTTCTCTTCTTCACAGTGAAACTTCTCAAAAGAATTATCTTCACTTACCATCTCCATGTGTTAATTTTTCATTCATTCCTTTATTCACTCCAAGTTGACTTCTACTCCCTCTCTTCCACCAGATTCTTCTCATCAAGGTCATTAATAATCTCACTGTCGAGAAATCCTTTGATCATTGTTTTAATTCCAGTCTTCCTTGTCTTTTCAGCAGCATTCAGTTTTGGACACTCATTCCTTTTGAAATACCCTATGCCCTTCATTTCCACATCACACATACTTGACTTTTCTCTAACATATTTAACCACTTTTCCATTTTCCTTTCCAGGATGGTCTTTCTCTACATGGACATCAAATGTCAGAATTCCTTAAAGTTTATACCTACAATATATGTATCTCACTATACTCTCTCCCTTGGCAAGCTCATATAAATCCACTGTTTCAATTATCCCCTGTACCGAATAGGGAAAATGTAGGTTTACAATTGTGAGTACATGAGATAAGAATTTTTCCTTGTATTATTATTTATTGTATTATTTTCTGTATGAACAACTGTAAACATACTTTTGTCCTACCCTGTGTGTGGATGACTCTACATCTATTTTTCTATCTTTTTCACCTTCTCATATATCCAGCTACACCTCTGATTTGCTCCTTGAGTGTTTCAACTTGACCTAAACACAGCTCACTCCTTTTTAAATTCTTCCATAAAACTTGCTTCTTCCCAATGTTCCCTGTATCAGTGGACATTGCAATCATCATCTTTAATAACGCTACCTACCATGACCCCTTATCCAATTGTATAATTGTTCTGTCAGTATCTCAGAGTGAGGTGTTGAAATCTCTAACTATATTTGTAGATTTTTATATTTCTCCTTTCAGTTCTACCAGTTTTTATTTTGCATATTTTGCAGCTCTCTGTGTACACATTCAAGATTTCTGTGTCTTCCTGGTGGATTGACTCTTTCATCATGATTTAATGTGTCTTTCTGACCTGGATAACTTTCCTTTCTTTGAAGTTTACTCTATCTGATATTAACCTATTGTTCCTTTTTTTAAAAAAAAAAATACTTGTTTATTTTTAGAGAGAGGGAAAGGGAGGGAAAAGAAAGAGGACTATCAAAGTGTGAGAGAAACATCAGTCAGCTGCTTCTTGCATGCGGCCCACAACCCAGGCATATGCCCTGACCAGGAATCAAACCGGCGACCTTTGCTTTGCAGGGCAACACTCAACCAAGTGAAACATGCTGGTCAGGGCTATCAGTCTTTTTTATTTTATGATTAATGTTTTCACAGTACATATTTTTTTTATTGTTTCATTCTCAGACTTCCTGTATCATTATATTGAAAGGAATTTTTTGTAGCTAGTGCACAGTTCATTTATTTAAAAATCCATTCTGCCCGTCTCTGTCTTTTACCTAGTATATCTAGACAATTTACATTTAATGTAATTACTAATAGGCTAGGGCTTATGTCTTCCATTTTATTTTTTGTTCTCTGTTTCCTCTGGTGTTTGTTTCCTGATTTATTTTTTCTGCCTTCCAGTGTGTTACTTGAATATATTTTCAAGCTCCATCTTGATTTATCTATAGTGTTTTGAATATTTTGTAAAGATTTTCTTTTTAATTCTTGCTCTAAGTATTTCACTCTGTGTAATTCATCACAATCTGTTGATGTTATTTTACCAGTTTGGATGAAATATAAGAATCTTATCTCCTTGAGGTCCCTTTTTAGTCCCCATTTATATTAATCCATTTTGGTCAAGTTTAAGGTTAGGGTCATACTGTCCCAAAGGTCCATATATTAGATAAGCAAACTGCTGGGTATCCTAACATCTTGCCCCCTTTCAGTGGATAATTAGTGAAAAATAGTGGCAGTGATTGGCCAGGACAACCTGACATTGTGGGACCCTAAGTAACGACGTGGAGGCAACCCCAACCTGCTCAGAGGGGACACCATTTTAGGACAAAGCCCAGATTACAAAAAGCTGTTTTTCCATTTTGAAGATAGAAATAATTTGTTATACCAGGGAGTAATGTTATAATAGTTAATAAAAACAAATAGTTGGGTTTGAAAGTTCCCAAGATAAATTTGTTTTCCAAAGAGCTTCAAGTTCTTTTTAGACATTTCTAAAATCCCCCCAAACACACAAATCTAGTGAGACTTGTGCAGGGTCAAGGGATATACTATTAAGAAAGAAAAAAAAAGAAAGAGAAAAAGGAAAGAAGAAAGAGAAGGGATAGAGGGGAAAAAAAGTTTTCTGGCAAATGTCCAAAGTGCTGAAACTTTTAGCTGGGTCTTTCAAAACTGACCCACATGAGTGGCCTCTCTCTCTCTCTCTCTCTCTCTCTCTCTCTCTCTCTCTCTCTCTCTCTCTATCTCTATCTATCTCTCTCCGACTAGCTTGTGGGCATGTTGAGGATTTAAGAATGATTATATCCTATAAGTTCCCTGACAAGGAAGCTTCTGGGGAATGTGAAAACCAAGCCCCTGCAACATCCCAGACAGTCTCCCTCCAGTGTCTCCCACGAATGCTATTTCTACAGGTCAGTGCAGGAAACCTCAGTGTCTGAATGGGATGGAAAAAAATGATCTAAATCCTTTAATCTATTCCTAGTAGATCACTATCATTATCTGCAATCAGTTCTATGTATAATTAGAAGGCTTATTTTTGCATTACAAAAACTATCCTTAATTATGTGTTATTTGCAAATTGCTGCAGATCTGTTGTACGTTCATCTTTGTGATGAAATGAGGGTCTTGCTCCGGACTGCAGTAATATCATTTCTACACTCTTTCTCTCCTACCCCAAATCCTCTAATTTAGTGACAGATTGTGTTCAAAATATTTTCTAAAAGCATTCACCTGTCTTCCCAGCCTTCACACGACACGTTGTGTCAAAGCACCCGTTCATCACTTGCCTGCCTTCCTGCAGCAGCAAAAGGAGATAAGTCACGATGGGCAAAAGCAAACACTGGAACAGGCTTTTACACAAATGCTGCCTCTGCTACCTTAAGGTTCTCACACAGATGCTTACTACCAGCATTTTTGTGTTCTTTGTTTAAAAATGTTCAGTAAAGTTATGATAAGGGATGCCCGTTTGGGGTAGACCACCTCCTAAGAAAGAGATTCTTCTACACTAAAGTTGGTCAAGGCTATACTGTAACAGGGTACAGACAGGATAATGGAGACGAAGTTCTATGTTTCTTCAACCTTTTAGCACACTTAGGGTTTCATGGATGCACAAGGAGAAAGAAAATTTCTTTGAACCAGAATAAACATTTTAGAAAGCCAAGTAATATACAGTTGGAGAAAATAAGTCCACAATCTTTAAAATTTATTTCAATAATTTACTAAATTATTGAGGATGAGTTGTACAAAAATGATCAGAATTTAAATCCCTATTCTGGTGGTTGTTTTCATTAGAATTAGATGGCTCAACATCAACAAAAAGCAGTTCTTCTTATTTGTATCCACTATTTTACATTTACCTGTAAAACATTTTCATTAAAATTTTTAAAATATAGATTTACATTGCCTTTAAGTTATTTCTTCCCTTTTTGGCAATGTAAAAAATTCAATGTAGTTGAAATACTGAGAAGAAATATCACAGTGTGCCATTAAATGAAGACTTCGTAAAGTTGTCCTGAAAAATACCCGAGACCTGTTAAGTTTCCATCATCAATATTAAAACTATAAAAATTTATTAAGGTTTTCTTTGCATTTGTTTTCACTCTGTTAAGAATCTAGCTCTCCTTAAAAACCCAGTATGGGTTCAAATCCTTTTTAATCTCCTTTAACCTTCTACCTTCATCTGCCACTTGTATGTGGTGTTCTCCAGAATTCAGTGTGTGGCCCATGCACAGGACACTTCCCTGGTCATTCTCACCCCCTTTGCCACTATTAACTACTTTCAACAAGTTTTCCAGTAATGGGTGGCTAGAGTAGCATAATGGTGAAAACCGCAGGCTCTGGCCATGAACTCAGGCTGCCTGACTTCAAGTCTCATCTTTGCCACTCACAAGCCTTGTTAAGTTTTCAGTTTTTCAATCTGTAAAAATGCATGGAAATAATAATACCTACTTGATCAAGGTGTGAGGTTTATATAAAATGCTTAGAAGAGTTTGTTGCATTGCAAATGGTCACTGTTGGTTGTTACTAGCTTTATGTCAGTGATCACAAATCTGCACCTCCAAACTGTCAGTCACCCAAACTAAATTTGAACAAATTGCCTTTAAAAAATTTGTCCTATTAACCTATACAGGAATCATCTGGGATGCATATTCAAAATGCAGATTCCTAGACCTTGCCCAGGATTTCATGAATTAGAATGCCTGAGGATGAGATACAGGAATTTGGATTTTAACAAATGTCCTAGACAATCTCTTTTTCTTTTTTATTGAATTTATTGGGGTGACGCTGGTAAACAAAATTATACAGGTTTCAGGTGCACAATTCCACAACACATCATCTTTACCTTGTATTGTCAATCTGATACAAAATAAAATTTGTGTCCATTTTTGTAGGTTTACATTTATTGCCTCTGAGTCATCTCTGCTGGGCTGACAAGCTCCAAGCCTCTAGACATGAACATGTCCCCAACATATCCTCTCTCTCTGTTATTGACTTTATTCATTCATCCAACAGTTAGTTACTGAGCACCTACTATATGGCAGGCAAGGGATACAGCTGTGTGTATGCTGAGATAACGATTTAGTATAGCTTAGGTGCTTATCATCTCTCTCCTGGATTATAACAACTTCCTACTAACTGGTTCTTTGCATCTTCAGTCTTCAATGCTTTTCAAATAATCCTTCATATTGCTGACCATGCAATGTAGTCTTCTGTTTAAATCTCTGTCACTGCTAACGTAAGCTAATCTCCACGGTGTCAGAAACATTTGCCAAAGATGTGCCGACCCCTCTACCCCACTTCACGTTAACTCTCTGTGCCGAAGACTTTTGTTCCAATTATACTGAGACGTTTGTAGGTCCTTCTCCCACAGCACGACTGTGCCAGTTCAGCACACATATATTCACCTTCTTTCCAAATGTCTGAGCAGGGGGGTTGGTAAGAGATGAGAGCATAGATAAAGGGCTTTAGCCTAGCCTGCTGCTTCATACTTCATTACCTTTCCTGGCAGTGTTCTTTCCTACAACCTCTGCCATTCCACTGTCCCCCTCACCTCAGGTCATTCTTTCCCTATTTATCTTATTGATCCTTCAAGATTCAATCTTTTCAGTTGATCCTATAGCTTCAAGCCAGGCTGGCCTAAGGCACCTCCTCTGGTATTTCAAAGAATCCTAAGCATGATGTTCACTATGTTGGGCCAATGATATCTATCTATGAGTCCATCTTTCTGGCCAGACTAAAACTCCATGAGAGCAGAAATCTTTATCATCCTTGAATTCCTGGCCATCCAGTGTCAAGGCAACCATGGGAATAGAGGTGCCCTCCCAGTCTGACCCTTTCTCTTTCTCTTCTTACCCCCAGTTTCCTCATTCCTTATGGAAGCAGATCCAGCCTCTGTCCAAAATCCGTCTTCCTTCTACTTGCTCTGCAAACAGTCACCTCTTGGTTGCCCTTTGTACCTAAGAACCAGAATTCTAGAGATGCTCTCAATACCCTGGAAGGTAGACCTGGGAGAGGCTGTACCAACCCTGGGAGAAGGCTCAGGTCATTACGGCAAGGAATTCCAGGTTCCAAATAATCGGAATGTGGACTGGGTTGGGGGTGGGACTTGGGCAGACATGAATCCCTTACTTTGTGGGGAGAGAAGGGGCTGGAGAAGGGGGTTTCTAAAGCACAGGGTGCAAGGGAGGAACCCTGGCTATCTGGGTCCAAGGCAGGACTGACCTGTGTTGAGCACAGAGGAGGGCCTGGTACATAGCAAGGGCTAAACACATGTAGCCCAAATGGAACCTTGAGTAACATCTGACTCAGCATTTACCAACCTGTCAATCACAATGTCATGACAGACTCTCAACTGTGAGATAGGTGCCCAGAAAATTTGGACATTTAAAAAATTGTAGACAAATTACCACAAATTCAGAGTTGCCCTTCTAATGCTGTCACGCTCCCACTTGCGATCTCAGCTGCTTTATGGTGGGAAGGAAGGTGGTGTGAGTGTTGAGAGCTGCCGTGAGCCTCGCAAGCCCGCACAGCCATGCCTTAACCACTCAGGAGCGGATGCCACTGCGGGTACTCGGGAAGCTTATGCACTGTTCTTTTACTTTTCCACAACTTTATTTTGGTGGTGTGTGTGTGGGAGGGGGGCTTCTCTAAAATTTTGGTTTTCACATGAACTAGACTGCCTAAAAAATACATGCACTGAAAAATACTGATAGTTTAAAGTTTCAAGCACTCTAAACAAAGATTAATTGCTCTTAATTGGAAGTATACACAGTGACATGTCATGGACTTTGATGGTTCAGATGTAGAAATCACACAGAAGTTGAATTTCCTTGAAAAAGTCACTTCAGCTTTCTGAGACTTAGACTTCCTTTAAAAAAAGGAGTGGGGGCTGATGAAACCCACCACACAGATCTGTGGTGAAGCATGAAAGAGCCAGTATGTGCATACTTCTTGACTCTGCCTGACATGGGCTCTGTCGGCATCTAAGGGGTGACATGTGATACACCTTTATTTTCAGCTGGTATCTATGTAAACAGGACATGGGAAGAGGAAGCAATAAAAGCAGAACACAGGCCAAACTAGGTGGAAAAACAGAGAGATGACCTGCCACAGAACCTAAATCATGTTATAGACATTCTTTTGACCACTTTTCACAGATAAAGCAAAACAAAAACCAAATAACCACTAAACTCTTCTCTGTCTGCCTTTGTCAGAATTTTTTAGTTAATCGTATAAGAAGCAGAAAGAGAGCCATTGCCCACACCCAGGAGCATGGCGTGGACAGAAGGGAAGGAGCAGCTCTGGGCACAGCCTCGGCACGCAGCCGGGCCAGACTTGCCCGAGTGATGTCAGCAGGTGCCACAGCATCACCAAGGCAGTCGAGAGCAGAGCCAGGCTAACCCACCATTCACGCTCCAAGTCGCATATCCTGGGAGGGAGCTGTGTTTTCACCAAGGAGATCACTTAGACACATAACTCTGGGTTTCTACAATTTTGTGAGAACATTTCTAGGGATTCATGGACTGGCTTGGGTTAGAGAGGTGGGCATTGAGAAATAACTAGTTTCAGGGGACTGATTTTGGGGCCCCAAGTACACTGCAATCTGGCTTCTGACTACCAGAGCAAAACAAACAAACAAACAAAAACTTTACATAGTATAAATAATTCCATAGGCTTACATAATGTATAATATCACCTAAGTTTTTAATAAAAGAACCAATTTATACAGATAACACTTATTTAAATTATTACTCAATATAGTTGCATATAGCTAGATTTAGACTTATATGTTTAAATAATAGAGTTGGTATTTGACCATAGGAAAAGTAGAAAGAATTCAGATAGTTCCATATAATTTATTTTCTTATTAAAACAAAATTACAAAAAAAAAATACAGTTGAGCTGGGTCTCAGGGAGGTAGGGGGCTTGCCTGGTATTTGAAAGAGTAATTTAGGAAGGGCCAATACATAGGACCCTG
This sequence comes from Anoura caudifer, assembly GCA_004027475.1. Taxonomy (NCBI): domain Eukaryota; kingdom Metazoa; phylum Chordata; class Mammalia; order Chiroptera; family Phyllostomidae; genus Anoura; species Anoura caudifer. Next base: position 314,622 of record PVKU01000543.1, read on the forward strand.
TAGAATGAGAGGTCTGCTGTGAAGGAGCCTGGTAGTCAGTGGTGTCCTGGGCCAAGGTCAACCTGGAAGAAAGGGGAACTGAGGCTGCAAATAAGAGCCAAAATTCACTTCCACGGTTAAAAGACTCATTAATACTAAGACCTACAGGTGTAGGTGGAACTGAAGAGTCTTCTGGGAGGTGGCGGAGGCAGAGAGGCACAGGGTCAGCTAAGAGCGAATGTGGGCATTAGTTTGCAAAATCATTTATCCTTAAAGTAGCTTTGCTAAACTCTCTCACCTCTATCTCTTGTGATATTAGTTTTCTGAAACCCACGTTTTTGCTAATCTTCCAGAATCCTTTGGACATTGATAAGTAAAAATACCAATCATCTCTGCAGATGCTTCTCTTCTGCCCTTACAGGTCAACACACACTTTACGAAATGGTGTTCAAATAGAAACCACTTCAATTCTGGTGCATAAATATCAGACTGAAAGAGCAGTTAAAAACCATTTTGTCCACTGATTTGGACAATTCTTTAAGCCCTGGGCAGACCCAGTTTACACAGGGGTACAATATGTGTGTGTCTTTTTAAGGACACAGGGGAGCTGCTCTGGGGGAAGAGAGAGGACGTTTACTGGGCGTGAGAACCAGAGCTTTGCTAGATCGTTTCTCTCCCTCACCAGCACCCGTTCCGGGCTCAGAAGGCAGAGCTTAAAAAATGCCAGTCCAGTCCAGCTACCATTTCCTATTCCCTTCTTTAAAATCCATGCCGCATGTATGTCCACTCTCTGAAGTAGCCCATTGTATTTTTGTCAGTTGTTCCTTTTTTGAACCCCCAAACTTTGTCTTTTTGGAATGCCCACACACCAACACTCTTTGGTAACACATTAAGACATTTTACCTTGAGATCCTATGATTTAAATCAGAGGAGTTCACAGAACCGCTGACCAGTATCTTTGAAGTAAATGCTTCATTCCTTATTATTAATAGAATGATACTGAAAACAGAAAAAAAAATTAAAAAAAGGAGGGTCCACTGCGGAGTGATTTCAACAGGATTTGGGAAATAAATACCACTTAAGTAAATGCACACACACGTAAATATATAATGTATATATGCAGGTACATACATTTGTTGTGTATATATTTACACATGTGCTATTTACATATGTGTGTATATAAATATACACATTATACATATTTACATATACACACATACAAAAAGCACAGCCCTTAAAATGAAATATTTAATCCATGTTGGAATGTCAAAATAGAAACAACTGACTAATAAAGTTGCCTTGATAATAAAATCTTGATTGAAGGGAAAAAGCAAATCCAACTTAGGTCACATAAGTATATCAAAGGCATATTTACACAAAAGAAGTAATGTGTGTTGACCTACAAAGAAATAGTGTAAACGGCAGTCATCATTTTAACTTATCATTCTGAGATAATATGCATTATTTAATTTTAAAAATAAGGTAACTGTTAAAGTAGAAGTGTCCTTTGCATATTGTGACTTATATGTAGCACTGTTTCTATGTTCCAAATCTGTCAATATTCAACTTAAGACTGAAAACAACTATATCAGGTTGGCACTAGGCTGCAGCAAGTTTCGTTGTCATACGCAAATGGACTTTCTGGTTGTGCCTGATAAGTTCATTAAACACCACAGTGTGATGGCAGCCACCAAATAAGGTTAATGTGATTTTAATCTGTAAATAGAAATACAGCTCTGGGCAGAAAAACCTAGGTTTGATATATGTTTAAGACAAAGGATGGGAGTCCCAGTCAGCCTCACAGAGCTGGATGTCTTACAATGGTGTGCATACTAAGGTGAGTGGACAGAATGGACACTATATCATACAAGGATCAAAGAAAGTGGCAATGTCTGATACGGAGAAAAGATGACTCATGAGAGACTGGTAGTCATTCCCAGCACCTACAGGCCATCTCAGAAATACCAGGAGCATAGACCTGCCTCCCTACACAGACATGTTCAAAAATAAAGTAGTTACAGAAGAATTCAGATTCCTTTACCAAGGGTATTCAAAGAAAGCCAAGGAAGCATTTTCTGGAGATGTTTCAGTTAAGTGTTTTTCCAATGTGGTTCAAGACCTGTTTGAGAGTCATAAAATGGTGGATCATCACAGTTTTGTTTCATTTTATTTTCTGACAAGTAAGAAATATTTGTGTTCTGGACCTGCAGGATAGTTGCCTATTTTTTTTTTTGTTATTGTTTCATGAAACTTCTGTCACACTTACAGGCTTTGTTGTGCTCTAGGTCTGGGTAAAAAATAAATTTCTTCTTGTGAATTACAATCAGAAAAGTGTGAAGGTCACTGTCCTGGTTATCATCCTCATAATTCTCAGGAGAAAATCAGGAGCCAGACACACCTGGACTAGCATCATAGACAAAACTTTTATTTAATGTCTCTGTGGTTAAGTTCACCAACTGAAAAATGAAGAAAATAATGACAGTTACCTCTGAAATATACTTATATTTTACATTTTAAAGGGACAAATCTAAATGTTTAATGCTTTTTAAAGATTATGCAAGTCACCATTTCTGCCCTTAACTTCTTCAAAATTACTTTAAAGTTAATCAGTATTTTCAAATCTCATTCTTCGTTTTCTCCATTCACTGACGCTGACATGAATGGATAAGATACATCAATAATACAGCATCCTTGGGGACAGGTGGCAGGGTGGGGAAGGTAACAGAACATGTGCTCAGTTCTTTAACACAATAACATGATTCATTCCCAGACACCCAGATGCAGCTCCGCTGCATTCTGCACTGACTTCGGAGGGAAAGGAAGCCTTCCCACTCTTCTTCAATGGCCCTTTTGCAACTGTTAACTTTGGCTATTGGTGTCTCTCCAGCTAGGACTAGACGTTCATGTTATCAGAGAACTGAACATCTCGGCTCCTCATGTGTAAGCTCCATTGTCTGACAAGGGCTGCCGTGCAGGGTGCTGCGCTGTTGGTGTTTATGGCTGTTTGGATCATAGGAAGAAACCTGGTACTTTTGTACTGCTCAGACACTCATCCTATTCATGGCTGCTGTTTATACCAGAGGGAAATGTTCTCACAGAGAGACCAATAATTTAGAAAATATTTGAACGGGAGGCTGAATAGTTTCTATTGGTGTCTTTATTAGTGATCTTTATTTTTTAATACAATGCCAGTCTGTTTTAAAGTGTTCTTCTCCATGACAGATTTGATTTGTTGCAAGCCAAATCTTGTTCCCCATGTACAGAATAAATCTTTATTTCCACAAGACAAAAAGTCTACAATATGTGCAATTCTCATTCCTGACTTCTGGGATAATAGGATGAGTTGTAATTTACATACACACACATATATATTACATATAAAATATATATTAATGCAGCTCTCATTTCAGGAGATGAAGAAAATAAACAACATAAAGCATGAGATGCCCTTTCAGGTGTTTTAGAAAGTATGGAAGTGCTACCTTCAGTTCATTATCATTAAACTTACTAAAGTTTTCCAAATTAGAGTACTGAATTGCATAGATTCAGGAGAGATTTAGACTCAGGGATACCTGGAGGTTTTGTGAGCTGCTGACACATCTCTCTAACATTTGATTAGAGTAAACCAGTACAACTGAGGAAGACTCAGTTCTTTGAAATGTTAGTAATGGTATACAGTGGGTTAAAATTTTTCAAGTGTGCATAAATAATAACTGCATTTATCTATATGCTGATGTAATATCTATTTTTAGCTCCCATTCTCCTGGGTTTGCATATGTTCCTGGAGGGCCTCTCCTGGCCAAGGCTTCGAGAGCATAGTGGCATCTGGTCCTTGGGTGTCTTCTCATGAAATTGTCCCCTGAAAATTCCCTGGTCTTAACCAGCATTTTATCATTGTTCCATGCAGACCCATGCTGGTTTGTCTCATATTCCCACGTACAAAGCCAGATGACACTCAGCTCTCTTTTGGTGAGTACCAGGGCCCTCTAGGGGGCACAGGGATCACTCTGCAGCTGCTGGGCCAGGTTGGGCCATGGGAAAGTCCCAAGCCTCTCCAAAGTCAGGCAGTCCACTCAGTGCCACTCCTGCATGCAAATGGGAACTTCTCAGTCATGAATCACTTTGGGATATGGAGGGACTATGAGTCTCCCTGGGCTTGAACGCCATCATGCTCTTCTCAGGTACTATCATTCCACCCAACTGGACCCATGATGCCTGAAGTTCTAGGGCCTTCTCTCCCTATGCACTCTGTAGAGCTGTATCATCTTTGGTCTTGCCCTTTTCCTGGGACTACACCAAGGAAGAAAGTCAAGGCCTCTTCATTCTTGGAAACGACCAACTTACCTAAGGTCTTGCTGCCATTCACCTTAGGGCTTGGCCTTTGGAAGGGGACAGGCACAAGACTCATATTTCTTAGGAATACACAATGTCTTTATGGCTCCTCCTTCCCACAACTGGAGGCCTTGCCCAGAATCCTAAGGATTGGGAAAATTTTGTCCTACATGCTGCCTAAATTTTAAAACTCAAAGCCAAGAACTGACCAATTTGCTCTCTGCTTTCTACTATGGCATCAGTTTCTAGATAAAGGTCTAACTGATTACAAGGGAAAAGGTCAGTAAACATGAAGAAAGAAAAAAACATAGCTTTCCCTTTCAAGAAATTTGGGGGGGGCATAGTAATTTTGTTTTTATTGGTTTTGTTGGCTTTAGCCACAATTATTTGAGGAACCATAGAGTGCTCAGGACTGTGAGAATGATCTGTGGATTCAACTAGCCTTGCTCTTCTTATTTCATTAGAAGAAGACCTAGTGAGAAACTGTGATCATTGGACCAGATAGAGGTACTTTAAAAAAATCATTTTGGGTCAACAATCTATCTAGCTCAGTATTTCACTTTTTACAAGAATATCAAAAATCATACTGTAATTCTTTCCCATAATCTCAAAGAATGAAGACATTATTCTTAACTTCATAATTTGCTATTAAATTTATTCATGAATTTTTACTGTTTTCTTTGAAGTCTATTTAGATGTCTTATTTACCCATCATTCTAGGATAACATATTACAAATTATTATTGTTACAGAAAGTAGAATTCAGTTTTCTTTTTTTAAAATTTATTTTAATTTTTGTTCTTGTACAGTTTTCTGTCTTTTACTCCCATCCCAGCCCACCACCTCAGCCCTCCCCACCTCCCTCCCATTTCCAACCCCCTTAGTTTTTGTCCATGTGTCCTTTATACTCGTTCCTGTAAACCCTTCCCCTTTTCCACTGAAATTCCCTCCCCTCGCTCCGCTGGTGACTGTCAGCCTGTTCTTAATTTCAGTGTCTTTGGTTATATTTTGCTTGCTTGTTTGTTTTGTTGATTAGGTTCCTATTAAAGGTGAGATCATATGGTATTTGTCTTTCACTGCCTGGCTTATTTCACATAAGTTTCAGGAGTTCCTCTAGTATGAAGGAATTAGGGAAATAAGGCCCTACTTATCAAATCTATAGAAATGAATCATACCCTTATCCACTCTTGTGACTAGGATATTTTAAAGTTCTCCTATGTTTTTCTTCAAGAATAGAAAAAAGAATTAAACATAGTAAAATTATATAATTTCATAATAAGTAGACTTTCCAGTAATCTCTCTAATGAAGTCAAAATAGATAGATCATTTTATTTCCAGAAGAATGTAGACTTATATACACACATGAGTTGTGCTGATTCTAAATTACCTTTCTGTAAAGATGTGCATACACAAACATACACACAGGATGGAATACTATTCAAACAGAAAGAAGATAAAGTCTTGCCACTTGTGACAACATGGATGAACCTTGACAGCATTATGCGAAGTGAAGTATCAGATGGTGAAAGATAAATATCATTATGATTTCATTTATATGTAGAATATATATTTAAAACAAAAACAAAAACAAACTCATAGAGGCAGACAGCATATTGGTGGTTACCAGAGGAAAAGGGGGGTGGAGGGAGGGCACAAGGAGGAAAGGAGGTTAATTGTATGGAGACAGATGGAAATTAGACTTTTGGTGATGAGTATAATGTATTGTAGTATATACAGATGTTGAATTATATAATGTTGTATACCTGAAGCTTATATGATGTTATAAACCAAAGTTACATCCATTAAAAATAAAATACTTTCCTGGTAATGGTCTGAGTCTGCCTGTTGTGAGAACAACTTGGGTAGTTTTTGTGACAGTGTTGACTTGGGCGTTTGAAGTGCATCCATGGCTCTCTTGTTCACTCAGACAGCTCGGAGATTATGTGGGCATCGCAGGAGAAAGATGATGGGATCTGAAGCCAGAGATCTGACTTCTAATAATGTCTTCATGCTCTCTAACTGTGTGATCTGGGGAAATATTTCACTTGTCCGAATCTTAATTTTCTCAGGTATAGAAAGCAGTTAATAATATTAGGCAAAGGATTCTTCTGTGCTGGGCAAATTGCAAAGATTAATTATTGTTATCTGTATCATCTTGACATCATTGACTCTTCAGGGTAGCCAGAGCAAACCAATTCATTCACATCTATGCTAAATTAAGTCTCTTTCAACCCAGGTGATATCAAAAGAGGTTCTGTTTAATGACATGCTGGAGGCACAGGGCAGTGTCCTTCATTGCAGATTTCAGGCTGGGTAGTTGGGAGATATTCACAAGGACCCATGTATCGCTTCTTAGACTCACAGGAGTTTCATTAATTCATTTACTCACCTGTGCATCCAATAAGCATTCATTGAGCACTTACTATGTACCAACCATTGTGCTAAGCATTGAGGAACAAATCTGAATAAGGTATATTCCTTGCTTTCATAGTCTAGTTGGAGGTAAAGGTGGGTAGAAATATACACAGATGATTATAATATAAAAATATAAGTTCCATATTAGAGGTATGCCTGAAGAACAAAGAAAGCCCAGAGGAGGGAACTACAAATTCTGCCTGGAGCAGTGAGGGAAGGGAAGGTTGCACAAACAATTACCTTAGTTTTTCTTGACCAAGAAAGACACAAAAAATGTGTGTGTGTGTGCGCGCGCCCACGCGCGTGTATTAGAGTTACAATGTATCCAAGTGTGCCAAAATAAAATTGGCCATATCTGACCCTATTTCTACAGGATGCATGAGTGCCTCTGACCCCCTGAATCCTCTATACCTTCCCATTTTGGGAGATCTATTCAATCTCTTTATGGGCAGTATACTCTTGGAAGGCATTCATCAAATTAATTAATGTACAGGCTACTTAGTATATTCTGAGGTATAATATGTCAATAACTACAATTCTGTTTTGACATGAATCATTTTCTCCTTGAGCTTTTCTCTCGTGTGGTTCAGATGGTTCAGTTCTCTCTACTAATCCTGGTGAGAGTTTTGACAGTCGTGACTGTCTGACACTGGTATAGATTGTCTCTGAGGTAGTTTGTCTCCCCCAAGTAGTCTAAAGGGAACTCAAAAAGTTTCCAAAGCAATGTTCTTATGTAAGAGAAGTGAGGAGGGAGACACACTGGGATGGGTTGAAAATCTAGACCTTACCTCGCAGTGATGAACAAGTAGTGGTTACTCAATAGCTTTGGAACTGGTATTAAATGGCTCACACCTCCATTTCCCAATATTCTCTGCAATAACACCTACCAGAGCAGTTAGCTGTTTTCAGAATCTATATGAAAAACCAAAAGATGGGTTCTGAGAACTGTATCAGGAATCAAACAAAAAACATCTAAATTCATAAACATATTTTGATGAGAATTTTGATTTCATACTTATCCCTTTACACTTCAGGAGGACAGAATAAGCTAGAATTGCATCCTGAATATCACAGTGAGTCTATTTTTTAAGAGTCTAAAAAAAGCAGACACGTACAGATATTCCGAAACAGATGAACCAGAAAGGAGGCTAATGACTCAACGTTTTTGACACTTAACCGTGGGTTGACTTGGGTTGAGTTCAGGCACGGGCAAAGGCTCAAGTTGGATCTCATTTTATTCAAACTGGTTTTCCCACCATCTTTAGTTACATCATGACAGGACTCCCACTACTATGCCTCAGATACCAAACACTTCGCCAGTACTTTCATTGGATCAAAGAAAAAAGAGCTCAAGTAAACATGTTTTGATACCCCAAAGAGCATATATCTTTTTTATCACTAGAGCTCCTTGTCCCCTATTTTTCTAAGCTTTTTCGTTGATGTGAGACTGAACTCAGACAAGACACACCTCTCTGCTGCCAGCAGCTTTTGTAAAGAAGGAATCCACAAAGGGCAAATACTCTTATTTTATTGCCCAGCCAACTTCCAACTAGGCCCAAACCAGTTTAGTTGCAAATACATCATCATTATTTTGTACAAAACTTCTACTAGCCACTGTCCTTGAAAGTAGACTACAATTCTTAAAACTTTCACAGTCCAAGGAATGCTTTAGTGTATCTGTCACATAAAGGAAGAAAAGTGGCTTTATCTTGTCTGAAAGCCCTAAAATATTCTACGAAGGCTACTTGATCCACCAGGCAGTAATGCTGATAGATTAAAGCCATAAACTGCTCTCCTCCCCAGAGTAACAACATGCATGTCACCTACAAGGCTTGGGCTGCACAAGGTGTGCTGCGTTTGTGCCCATTATTCCGGGCCTCTGGGTTGAGTTTTGATTAGCAAAGGTTTACTTGCACAGCAAAATATACAATGTGCCAATTGCCATAATACTTAAGGGTTATTAACTTTTGCCTAAATAATGTCTTAAAGCCACCTTACTCCTCACCTCTGTCACCCACATCTATGCATAGTGTGAACAATTCCTTCAAAAGGAAAAGACTTAGATTCTCTTTCCATTCCATAGCATCAATTGACCTGAACAAACCAATGCTCTCTTCTCTGCACAGTAGCTTTTACTTCCCCAAGGATGCCTTCAAACAGTCACTTAAAAGGTTTCTATGGCTGAATTCTTTTCAGGCTAGAATAATTTAAGAGTCAATGGTAAAGGGCACAGGGACAAGGAGAACCTACGCCAGCTGGTGCACTTGAGTGAAAAGGAGTCCTACTTAGGGTCAGAAGTTACTGTTTATGCTTGGAATTCAATGTTTATTAGATAAGTTATTGGCAATGCTTCTCAGTAAAGACTAGGGTCATGATTATAATCACACACACACACACACACACACACACACACACAAAACCACACAGAGATTTGAGAAAAAAAAAACACATAATACTTTAGATATTTCTGACAGTTTTCCACCAAGTACTACACTGAATAAAATGAAACCAGTAAAGAAAACAGCACATGGGGTTCAATCAGTGATCACATGTAATTATTTTCTGTGCGCAGCCTTGGCAGGCAAAGAATAGGATTCCACCAGGAGCATGTGCGTGCCATTTCCTGCCTGGTTATGTCCAAAGGCCAAATGGGTTTATATTTTGATAGGAGAGTCTAAGAGTGTGGTTGAATAATGAGCTTTAGTTTAAGCATGGGAACCAATTATATGAAGCTGTTCCCCTCTAAGTAAGCATGGTGGAGGTTATTACATTACTTAAGAGTGCAGTGCTGTGACATGCTGGTTTCACTGTAATAAATCCTGCCAAAAAAGGGGGGGGGGGGTTGTACAAGCAGCGCTCCTCTTGGGCTGTTTACAACTCATAGTTGATCAGCTTCAGTCCTTATCTGCATCGTGGCCACAGTTACAGATACTAGATGGATACTTTATTTTTGATGTAAGGCTATGCTTTTTGTATAGAAAAGATACCATGAAATGGTTGCATGTATATGAAGGAAGGGTAGGTGAGAGGTGGTGAAGTGGGAGGAAGGGAGTGAGTCTTAGTAAAGCTAATTTACCCTTCAAATACATAATAAAAACCTTTAAGAAATACCCTAACCATGCTTTAATTGGTCTTTGATTCAAGAGTTTCTGTCCAGAAGACAATGTGTTTGCTCTGGACCACCTACACGGCAATTAGTGACAGAAACATCACCACGCCTACCAATTGTGTCATCTTCCAATATTGCTGATCAGAGTATTAAAAGTCAACAGCAATTCTGCAATCGTTCTTGTGTGACAGAAGGTGACATAGCCAAAATGCTACAATTCTAATGACTCTTCAAGAAAATGCTAAAGCCTGTTCTGCTGACATTTTTGTAAAGGGAATAAAAGGAGACTCTGCTATCATTGAATAGTTCTGAAAAGAAAGGCATTCTAACAAGAAATGTCAATAAAAACACTGGAAGAAAAATTCAACAGCACATTACCTAAATTAGCCATAAAGAATATGTCCTAATTACTGCATGCTTAATCCCCCTAACATTATATTACATAAGAATATGATAAACAATAAAGCAGTGCAATTATTTAATGAAGTAAATGCATAAAGTAATGTAGGAAGCAGTTATCAAAAATCTTTACTAGAAAAGAATCAATTTGAAAGCATTTTAAATTGATTTCATTGCAGCACACGAGAATATTGGAAGGGGAAGGAGTAAATACCAATGATCAGCAACAATGTGTGGAGAGGTTGAGATAGGCGCCTTTCATTTTCTTCCCCAGTATGAAAGAATCAAAGTAAATGGAATAATCTACCAACAATGCAAAGCTTTGAAATTCAAGCTGCTATCAAATCCAGAGATATTCTTTCCATATTATCAGGATGAAAGGTTGAAAACTGAGTTGGTTATTTGAAATGATTTAGCTACTTGACACCAAGTCTCTAGGACTCGATGCACAGATAAGAACTAAAATTCTGCCAGTGTACCCACAGGAAAGGTGATTCCGAAGATCCTTCATCTACTAACATGTCTATTCAGGTTTCCTTATTTCAAGATGATTAAATATAAAAAGAAAATTCTACTTCCCACTTTTAAGGTAAAACAGAAATAAAGAACATAGGAGTAGGGATGAACAATTAGTTTTATCTTGCTAGCTCTCACCTTTCTCTACATTTAGCCAAGTATTTTTAAATCATATGGAAATTATTCCACTAACATGATATGAAAAACACTCCCACACAAATGAATACAAACTAAAGGCACAGTTGAAAAATACACTTGTCAAAAGAACATTCCAATAAAATAAAGGGCAGCCCTGGCTGGTGTGTCTCAGTGGATTGGGCGCCAGCCTGTGAATCAAAGGGTTGCCAGTTCGATTCCCAGTCTAGGACACATGCCTGGGTTGCAGGCGAGGTCCGAAGTAGGGTGTGTGGGAGAGGCAACCAAACATTGATATTTCTCTCCCTCTCTGTCTAAAAATAAATAAATAAAATCTTAAAATAAAATAAAATAAAAGGCAACAGTTAACATGACTGAAAGTCAAGTTAACCTTTCTAGAAACATGAAGGCCACTTAAGTGACTCAGAAGAGTACAATTGTATTTTATGTACCTTCTGTTGGAACCATTCCTAGGTCTTTGTATAGGGGTAAGTTTAACATTTTCAAAAAAGGAACCTCAGCACCTCTCTTAGGAACCTGCTCAGACTACGTGTTACTCCATGTGGGGGACTGGACCTGCTGTTGGGGGCAGGAGAGGAACTGGGCTGAAGTGTTGGCTGTGGCTTTAGACCTGTGAGAAAAGCCCTCGGAGTCCCTCACTTACAGCCAGGTGAGAATGTACTTCTCCACCTCTTTTCTGGGTACAAGATCGTAGCCACAGTACAAACAGTTGGAAAACATGGGGTTTTTCTAGAGGGAAATCTTTAATACCACATTCCAGAGCATGAAGTCAGGAAGTTAAAAGCCAGTATTTTTAAGTTTCTTCATATAAATGGGAGGTAATACGAGCCATGGTTGATAGATTTTCTGATGTTGCATGTAAAACAGCATCCATAAAAATGAATTAGAAATTCTTCTTCAGCTCTATGCTTGTGCTGTCCAGTATGGTAGTCGCTACCTAAATGTGGCTGTTTATAAATTAAAGTTTATAAAGCTAAAAATTCAGTTCCTCAGTTGTGCTAGCTGTGTTTCACATACTCAGCAGCCACATGTGGTAGTTGCCATTATGTTGAATAGCAAAATTATAGAACACTTGTATTATTTAAGAAAGTTCCACTGGGCAGTGGTGCTCTACAGTATGGATTATTATTTCTGATATCTTACATTTGCAATGAGCAGCCTCATCGGTAGACTGGTATCACTGTTTGTATTTTATAAGCAAAAAAATGTGATTGAAAGGGGTTAGGTAACTTATCAAAGGTGACACACTGGGGGGGCACTTTCACAGAGCTGAGACTCTCACCTAGTTTTAAGCAGAGTCATCTGACTTCTATCAAGTATATTTTCACAGAAACTTCACAATGATGAACACTTAAGATAAATCACCAGTAAGATGGTCCTTCACCTCAGTCCCCCAAATAAGGTAATTTCTCCATCTTGGATTCCTTCCTTCTTCTTCTTCTTCTTTTTTTTTCTTTTTGACAGTGTTACAGATGTCCTGCCTTTTCTTCTCCTTTATCCCCTCCACCCAGCCCTTGCCCTGCCCTTCACCACATTGTTGTCTGTGTCCATGGGCAATGAATATATGCATAAATATTCTCTGGCTAGTCTCTTGCAGTCTCCCCCAACTCCCCTTACCTCTGAGATATATCAGTCTGTCCTGTTTAGGATTTCTTCCTTTTTAAAGATTTTATTTATTGGTTTTTAAACATAGGGGGAGGGAAAAGAGAGGGAGAGAAACATTAATGTGTGGTTAATGCACCCTCTTGTGCACCCTTACTGGGAATCTAGCCTGCCACCCAGGCATGTGCCCTGACTGGAAATCGAACTGGCAATCCTTTGGTTCACAGGCCGGCAATCTGCTGAGCTACACCAGCCAGGGCCTGTTTAGGGTTTCTTAAATGATACTGTCAAGGGTAAGGGGAGACTATCCTGTGGTTATAGAACCTATCAAATTCCTTTCCTCTTGCTTCTAAATTATGTTATGCTTTACCCCCTGTTTCTTATATCATATTTTAGATCCTTCTGATGGTTCCACTTTTCCACCAATCCTTTATTTTTCACTTTCTATCTTAATATTTACCCAGATGTTTTGGGGCCTTGGCCCTTTTCTGGATCTCACACACAGTGACAAATGTTGACTGATGGAGCTCTCTCAGCCCCAGACTAAAGGCAGTAGGTTACCAAGGCTGGGGAAAACAGATGCGAATGTCCAGGATCACTTGGTTCAGATTCTGATCTTGCAAGTAGTACAGGCACTGAAACAACCATAAAATTATAAACATAACTCATGTGATAAACCATTGCAGACGCAAAACAATTTTGGATTTCTGATGATCAATATAATCACAGAAATTCACAGTAATAATTAAAATATGCAGCCACAAATAGTATAAATTATTTGAACACATTATCTCTGTTTTGATAAATTCTTTTTAGCCACAGTCAATACATGTATATTTAATAAAGACATCACCTTAAAAATGTGCAATTTTAGATAAATTTATTCAATGACCTAAACTTCTTTGTCTTTCCTGATTTTCTGTCTACTTGTTCTATTAAGTATTGAGAGGTTGGTGTTGAAATCTCTGATTATATTAAGGATTTGTCTATTTCTTTTTACAGTTCTATCAGTTTTGCTTTATGTATTTTGAAGCTCTGTTATTTTATGCATAAATGTTTAGAACTGATAGATTCTCCTGATTAATTGATAGATTTAGCATAATTAAATGGTCTTCATTATCCTTGGTAATACTATTTGCCCTCAAATCTACTTTTTCTTTTTAAATATTTTATTTATTTATTTTAGACAGAGGGGAAGGGAGAAAGAGAGGGAGAGAAATATCAATGTGTGGTTGCCTCTCATGTGCCTCCTACTGGGGACATGACCTGGACCGCAACCCAGGCACATGCCCTGACTGGAAATTGAACCAGCAATCCTTTGATTCTCAGGTTGGCACTCAATTCACTGAGCCACACCAGCCACGGCTCAAATCTACTTTTCATATTTTCATCTTTTTATTTCTAACCTATATATTTATATTTAATGCGTATTTCTTGTGAGCACCTTGGGCCTTGCTTTTTATTCAATATTATACTCTGTGTTTAAGTAGGTGTGGTTAAACTATTTATATTAAGTTTTATTATTGATGTGGTTGAATTTAAACATACCATCTTATTCTTTATTTTGTTTGTTACCTAAATATTTTATTATTTTCACATATATTTTTTCACATGTACTTTTTACATCCAAAATTACTACAATTAAAAAAATTCTTTGGAAGCTTTGTCTAGTCTTATGGATGCAAATGTGTTCCTTTACAAACTCTTTTTCCCAGAATTCCAGTTAAACATGGAAATGCTTGCTCTCTAGTTTATACTGAGTGTAGTGACAACAAAGAGGTTCTGAAAAACTTTTTATTTTGAAATATTTATAGATTCAGATGCATTTGTAAAACGTAATACAGAAAGACCCTGTATATCCTTCACTTTTTCCCAATGATAACATCTTGCAAAAGTGATACTGATATTGATGTAATCCACCCACTGTTTTGAGGCTCACCAGTTTTAGATACACTCCTTCATGTGTGTACTGTTCTACACAATTTTATCACATGTAGATTTGTGTGACGACCACCACGGTGAGGATACAGAAGAGTTTCATCACAAGGACCTCCTGCTACCCTCTTGTAGCCACAGCCACCCCCCACCTCCCCAGCCATTAGTCTATTCTACACGTCTATAACTTTATCATTTCAAAAATGACATTGTGAAGGAAATAATACAATTATGTTACCTTTTAAGCCTGACTCTTTCCCTCAGCATAATTCTCTTGAGATTCATTTTGGTTTTTACTTGTGTCAATAATTCATTCCTTTTTAATGCTAAGTAGTATTTATGGCATAGATGTGCCATAATTTGTTTAACAATTCTCCCATTGAGTGATATTTGGGTTGTATCCAGAACAAAAATAACAGCAAGTTTTCTCTGCTAAAGACTCTGTTGGTGGACTAAAAGGACAAGCTACAGACTCAGAGAAAATATTTGCAAACCACATATCCAGCAAAAACTTGTACCTAAAATATATGAAGAATTCTCAAAACTCAGTATTAAAAACAAGCATTACAGTTAGAAAATGAACAAAAGACATGAGGAAACATTTTATGAAAAAGATACACAGACAGCAAGTGAATATACAAAAAATATTCAACATAATTAGTCACTGGGGACATCAAAATTAAAACCATAATGAGATATTACTCCAATCTATCAGAATGGATAAAAAATGATAATAATACCAAATGCTGGTGAGGATGCAGCCAAACTAGACCTCCCATTCATCAATGGGGATGCAAAATGATATAGCTACTCTGAAAAAAATTATGTCAGTTACTTACAAAGCTAAACATGTGCTTTCCATATGACCTAGCAATTGTACTCTTGAGCATTTATCCCAGAGAAATAAAAATTAAGTTCCCACAAAAACCTATATATGAAATAATAGCCGAAAATAAAGGTTTGTTTTTTTTTTTAAAGGGCAAAAACCCAAAAGACAAAGAGCAGAGGCAGATTTACTGTGAATGTAATGGAGCATGAGCTTCAGGGTCCCTTTTTGCTTGCATGCACGCCTTCCAAAGCTCTTGGAGGGACTCTAGCAAAGTGCTCATGTGGTCATATATTTTTGTAATATCTGCAAAGGTAAGCCTCTGTAACCATAATTGGTTAAGACTGCTGTGTATGTCTACCCTGACTTTTCCTTCATCACAGTAGGCCTTGCATTGGATGGTGATTATGGTCACTTTTGAAGTTTGACTAAAGAAATTTATTTGGCTTTACGTTGAGTTTTAATTTACAATGATGTATTTACATTGTGTAGAGTCACTTCTGTGTGTAGGTATGTTATTGCAAGCCAACTTATGCATGCAATGTTTGTTATCATTCCAGGGATACTTCTGCTACTCACTTTACCAACACCCTAGGCATCACAATGCAAAGACTCAGGGTCAGAGATCATATAGAGACCGTTTTCTAATAAGATTGTGTTTTATGGTACCACGTATGCATGCATCCAAGTAGTGCACAAAAAATGAGTCAAAATATACAAAGCCAGAAACTCATGTTTGGAAAATTGTTCCAAACACCAGATATATTAAACTGTAAATGAATAGTTTGGTGTTATATAGATCATATGTATTTTTCCTTTGTGATGAAAATTTTGTGAAGTAGGATTTATAAGATTTCTTGTGTTTGTAGGACACAGACCAATATGTTTATACATATAGTTTATAATGTCAACAATGTCTGTGCGTGAAGTCACATTTTGTGCATCCCAACTCTCAAAAAAAAAAAAAAAAAACCCATGCCAGTAAAAAGATTAAAATAATTTTCTATTTTTCCAAAGAACATAAAGGAAAAACATTTATAACATTGTGTTATAAAATTGTACTCAAATGAGGAAACAATTAATATGTAGTCAGAAAATATAAGGGAGAAAAATATTATAGAGTTATGTCACGCCACAAATCTATTAAAATATTATGTTTTATTAAAATGTGATATTTATGGTATTTGTAAGCTACATTTTTTATGATTTTTTTCTCATTTAAAACAAGTATTCATTTCTGGAACAAGTTTTATATTCATAATTTTGTCCTTATTCTTTTAAGGGTACTCAATATTATATAAACTTCAGTTCTCATGAAGCCTGGATGTGACCCCAGACAAGAGAAGAGAAGAGAATCAGGAATAAAATCTGGAGAGCAGGTGGGTAAGTGACTGCTAACTTAGCAACACAGAAGGTGCCCTTGCCTACAGTAAGGGGTCCTAAAGCTAAAGCTAAAGTCTAAGTTGTTGGTAATAAAAACATCGAAGCATATAGAAAACCCCTGAAAGACCCAGATCATCCGAAAACATAGACAACATCAGACTGAAACCAGGAAGACTGATTAACATCTGTTTAAGAAGAACTAAGTGTTCATTAAATTATATAACTATATGAAAAATTGTTACTTTTCCTCAATTCATTGAGAAAATAAAGGAAATGAAATATATAGGAAGAGTGGGATAGAGGTGTAAGAGAGTTAAATTTATTGTCCATAGCATGACATTAATAAAAATACAGATTTCTACTGTAAAATTATACTTTTTTCACTAGTTTTCCACTCTTAACAATTCTTGTAGGGCAAGTCTGCTGGCAACTTTTTTTCAAACAAAGTCTTTATTTCTTCTTGATTTTTGAAGAATTTAATTGGCTATAGAATTCTAGGTAGGGGCTTTGTTGTTATTTTTCAACACTTTAAATACTTTAATCTATCTCTTGTAAGTCTGCTGTGTTTCCGAGAAGTCCACCATAATTCTCATCCTTGTTCCCCTGTAGGTGAGGTAACTTTTGTTGTTGTTGTTCTGGCTGCTCTCAAGAATTGTCCTTTGTGTTTGATTTTTAGGCAGTTTCTATATACTAGATATATATGTCCTGGTATTTATCCTTCCTGGTTTTCTCTGAGCTTTCTGGATCTGTGGTTTTCATGTCAGTTGTTCATTTGGAAAATTCTTGGTCATTATGACCTCAAATATTTCTTCTGATCCATTCCCTCTTTTTTCTTCTGATATTCTAATTCCATGCATGTAGTGCTTTTTGAAATTATCTTATTGTTCTTGCATGTTATGTTAGGTTTTTTCTTCTTTATTTTAGTTTCTTTGCATTTCAGTTTGGAATGTTTCTATTGTTTTACTGTTAAGCTCATTGATTCTTTTCTCAGCCACTTCCAACCTACTCATAACCCTCTCAAAGGCAGTCTTCATGTGTATCACTGACTGTTTTAGCATTGAATTTTTATTCTTTCCTAGAATTTACACCTCTCCTTACATGTTATTTGCTTTTTCTGTACTACATACTTTTCCCCTAAATATTAATCACAGTTATTTTAAATTCCCTCCCAGTCAGATCATCCTGACATCTGTGTCATAGCCGAGTCTAGTTCTGGTTTTCTTTGTCTCTACGCATTATTTTTCTTGCATTTTGCTTGCCTTGTAATTTTTTGTTGAAAGCCATGCGTGCAACGTTGGGTAATAAACACTGAGGTAAGTTTGGCTTCCAGTTGAGATTTTATGTTAATTTGCTAGGAGTTAGGTGATATTTAATGTTTGAGCTAGCAGTAGGTGCCAGTGACTTTCAATGTCTACACTTGTTTTTTACTCCTTTCTTATGTCATGGCTCCCTAAATATTTGCCCTCAGAGAGACTTTCCACCTTTCAGCTTTAAAGCTATGGCCCCAGGGAGTTTATCTCTTTCAGGCTAGACCACACTCAGCCACCAGCAATTTGTCAAAATTGTCATCTAAGTGTTCCTACCAGTTTATGGTTCCAGAAACATCTGCTCCTGGTAAGCCTGTCTCGGCTGTGACCCTTTGGATTCCAGATTTGGGGGACCATTTTTCCTGTGACTTCAGTTCTCTGATGAGTTCAAGAAAATTTATTCATTTTTAGCTTGCTTAGCTTTATTTTGTTGTAAAAAAGGGCATGGCAACTTCCAAGGTCTTTACATGTTACTGCTGAAACTAAAAGTCTTATAGCACAGGAGATTTGTAATAGATATTGGTAAGTTGCTTTACAAAAAATTTTTCACCAATTTACATTCCCAATTTCAATCATTTATATTACATCAATAATGTCTGCAATGACTTAAATATAGTTATTTTTAAACACCTTGGCATTCACACTTGCTAGTATTTGACCTTGATTTTGAGACTGTGAAGCATACCCTAAGAAAGTAAATATTGAAGTCTCAAAAAATAATATTTCCCAATGCAAATGTATTTTGGGTATGTAATTATATATCTTTTTAAATTTTATTGTAGTGGTGATAGTTGCCTATTTTGATTTTCAAAGGGACTCATTAGTTTGACCTAAAGAAGAGGAAGTATAGGTGAAATAGGTTGTGTTGTAATGTATTATACGTTAAGAATTTCTCCAGTTATGCTTTTTCTTAGTTAAAAAACAATACGTAATAGTCAAGAACACTGGTTTTCCTAAGAAAGTGGTGGATTTGTGTGTACCTGGATTTGCACACATAAAAAGTGTCAGAATTTTCCATAAATTAACAAATCAAAATTGAAGTTTCTGACCTTGGCCTGGATCCAGGAGGGAGTGCGGCTCAGCCATTGTGTGCCTGCTGCTGACTTCTACACAGGAAGTGTCCCTGATAGTTTCAAACCCTGCCTCTTTTTTCTTTTTTAAAACAAATATTCTCCATCAGAATTTCTCTCTGTTTCCTTGATTATTGCCAGGAAAGTTAGCAGTGCTTTCCCCCTATCTATCCTGCTGCACAGAGATGGTGAAGCAGCAATGAGTAGATTTTCTCTTTTTTCACACGAATGCAATTTTTCCACAAATGTTTTTTCTGTAAATGGAAAATACACTTCAAAATCCTCTAAATGCTTTCCAGCCAGCAAATGGCAAATTCTAGCAAACCAATAATCTTTTTGTTGAATACAACTCTTCACTGGAAGTTTTACTTCACTGAAAGTTTTATCCTGAAAATAGATAATATTTGGTCTAAGACAGAATGGACGAAAAGTCTGATCTATATTCAAGGATCAAGATGCAAAAAAATTATTTCAATTAACTGAATAATTAAGCCACCTTAACTCAAACTCAAACTCCAAAAGGGAAAGAAGTAAAGATTGTTTTAAATGGGCTACTTAATTATTGTTAAGAACCACAGTGTCATTTGTTCACTCACTGGTACAAATGTCTACTAATGGTAAATAAATTCAATATTCTAAGAAATGTCAAAAGCTTCTACCTTCTGGTAAGCAATCATTTATGGAAAGAAAATGAAATAAAAGTAAAGCCAAAGCTTTTATCGCTGCTTTGTTTTGTTAAGCTCTGTGCTTGCAAGATATTGTCAGCCACGATGAAATGTGACTTAGCTAAATGTTATCATTTAATGACATGGAGGATGAAAAAATAAAATAAATCACACTAGATGCTGAGGTTGGGACAAACTGAAGACATTATTTCCACATTTACCTGATAATATCCCTATAAGAATGTTGAAAAATGTCTAACACTTAAGTTATTTTTAAAAATTAATTCCGGTTCAAACTGCTCTGGCTATAGAGTGCATCTATTTTGCAGTGTAAGGCACCATCCAACAAAAATTAAAACCTGGATACTGATCCAATTCTTTCAGACACTCGTGATCTTCTACTAAAAACAGTTTCAGGACCTAAGGATTTGAAGTAAATATGCATTGTTTTTTAAGAAGAGATTATACAGTCAAAAGTAAACTTACTGGAGAATGAAAGCTTATGAAATGAAAGCTTACTGGAGAAACAGAAGGCCTTTCACTTTCGGATCGCTCCTCCTCTGTTTTAACAGGTTCCAAATGGGAGGATGCACTGAATCGCCCACTTTACAACTCATTTTTTTAAAGCAGGATCCTAGGATTGGAGAATTTTTTTCCCATGTGCAGAGAAGCAACAAGGCTTAAGATATTTCCTACATTTAGTCACCAGCAATTACCTTTGCTCTGTTATCTTTTCTCAGGTCAAAAAGGAGTTTCTCAAAAGGTTCTCATGTTACTAAATATTATGCTTCAATATTTATCTCATAAAAACTGTAATTTACTCTCTTTTTTCTTGGTTTAGATAGAAAATATCATTCCAGAGAAAGCTCTCAATCTTAAAAAGTTAGGATTTGTTGTTGTTGTTGTTATAAGAGAAATAATACCAAGAATAATGGTGGCATTTGAATGAATAGCCCTGTCAAATGAACACTAACCCTAAGCTTTTTGACAAGAAGTCTGGCTGATGAGAATCTGGTCAATTTCCTGATGGTTAGGGCACTAACATTTAGTTTGTGAATTCAGACAGTGGAGATTAACTACGTTCAATAAGTGATGTGTCAACTCTTTATCTGTGGACTGGATCAGAGATTCGTTTTATTCTGAGAAGACTAGGAACAAGGGTCAGAAATGAGGAGGAATGGGGAAAGGGAAGTGCATGTTGTATGTCAGATGCAATAGTCAGGAAGTGCTTGTAGTCACAAGTGACCCATGTACCAGTAACACTTATGCTGGTGCCTTGTGAAGCACTTAAGTAGCAGGCCACTGACTCCTTTTGGAGACTCGTTGCCCCCTCTCTTTTTCTTTGATCGATCTGACTACATGTCAGCTCCTCCAAGTATATGGTGTTGTTCATAACTAATGTTTTGTCTGCTTGGGCCTCTTTTGAAATGTTTTGCTTTTTTGTGATCCAGTAGTGACACGCTGCCACAATTTAGACCTAAAGAAATCTATGCAAATTTAGTAGTTTGTTTTTTGAAAATGTGTTATTTCCTAACCTGTTGAGTGTTATCAAACACAGTATTTTATGGTGCAATGAAATAGGGTTCAGTGTAGAATAATGAGTAAGAGCTCAAGTTCTAATGTGAGAAGGCACAGGGTCATGCCCCATCTCTACCACTTCATAGATGAGTGTTCTTAGTCTAGTAGTTTTATTCTGAGTCCTTGTTCTCTCGTGGCAAATGAGTATAATAATAGAACTGGCTTCATGAGTTTTGAGTTAATATTAAATGAGCTTCTCCCCCAAATAGTGCTTAGCATAGAGCATGGCATATAATAGTCACTCAGTGAATGTCACAATACAAGGAAGGTTGAGCAAATGACATTGAAAATCTAACTAGAGAGAAGTTGAATACAGTATCCATACTTTGTTTAAAACAACTCATTGTGAATGTGGTAAGAAGGTTAAGTCATCTTAAAACTTCTGAGCTGGGTGTATAGCTTTCTGGATTCAAGCCAAAAATCGGAGGGTGTAGAATAGTAGCCAGCTTTGATTCCGATAGGTAATAGAGCCTAAACATACTCCAAGAATAGCACATCAGACAAACTCGTGGTTTTCTTAACATCGGTCATTGTTAATTAAGTTAAATATTAGAGTTGGGTTGCATGCCAGAGACAGTTCCTGCTACTCAAGGAAGATCCTAAGGCTTTTCTCAAACAAGTCCAAAAACAGATGATCCATTTCATGAACCTGTTTCTTATAGGGTGACATAATATAACAGATCTTTCAGAAACTTCCTTTATAAAATCATTGAGACTTGGCCTTTTGACTACACATCATGACTCAGGGAAAAAAAAAAAAAAAGAGCTAGGGAATCAGTAATTATACCCTGGTTGGGTGGCTCAGTTGGTTGGAACATTCTCCCATACACCAAAAGATTGAGAGTTCGATCCCAGGCAGGGCACATACCTAGGTTGTGGGTTTTATCCCTGGTTGGTACACTTTATAGGCGGCAACTGATCCATGTTTCTTTCTTTCCCTTTGTCTCTGTCTAAAAATCAATAAATATATCCTTGGGTGAGGATAAAAAGAAAAGAAGGGGAAGGGACTAGTCAAGGAACAGTATGAGTGACCCACATACATGGACAACAGGGTGGGGATTGACTGTGGGGTTGGGGGGTGGGCTGGGAGGAGGAGAGCAAAAGGGGAAAAATTGGGACAACTGTAGTAGAACAATAAAATATTTAATAAAAAATAAAAAATTAAAAGCAATCAATAATTATTTTCTAGCCAATTGCTCTTTGGTAATTTTTAAAAATATTTTATTTATTTATATTCAGAGAGAAGGGAAGGGAGGCAGAAAAAGAGTAAGAGAAATCTCAATGTGTGAGAAAAACATTAATCAGTTGCCTCTCCTACATGCCCAGACTGAGGACCAGGCCTGTAACCCAGGCATGTGTGCTGACTGGGAAAAGAACTGGTGACCTTTGTGGGACTACACCCAACCAACTGAGCCACACCAGTCAGGGCTCCTTGTCAATTTTGAGTGAACTCACATTTCTATAATAAAGTATGACCTGGAATTTAAGAGATGTATGTTAAATGATGTAAGTATGCCTTGAGTTATTAGGCTCAGTGCTTCAGTTTTGGTCTTTGTGAGCTCCCATAGTTGCACGGTGGAGTCATGCAGGGTCAGAGCAGATCAGTCATTCTTTCATAGCAATAGTTCATTCATTTGTCATCCTTTGTTTGTTTATGGCTACCCAACAATGCTCTGACCCAGTCTGTGACATTTATTCTTGTTGGTCAGCAAATGACATAAAAAAAACACACAAAAACTAAACACCAAGTTGTAAATTGACTCTTTGTTAGTAAGTCTGGTGGAAATTTTGATAGAAAAGTGGCAGTTCAAAACAACTGTTTGAAATAAAGTATGTGAATGATGCATGGTTTTTAATAATCTATTCTTTCCTTTTTCTCCTTTACAATGGATTATCAAGATTTGGCTATAAATAACCCTCCAGATGCAGGGGCTAACACTGCCAATCAACAATATTCTCCGCAGTGTTTTCTGAGTTTCTGGATGAGTGCCGTGTCAGTTTTTTCTGGGAAGGAAATGTGTCCAGCATGCCTGATGCTGGGTATTTCAATATGAACTCTTTTTCCTTAGGACATTCTACTTTAACACCTGCCATCATAGATGCTAGTTGACATGCAAAAAAGCTATGTAGGCGATTGATATTATCACCAAGAAATTTCTTTAAAGTGAGGCACATTCCTAAGCAGCATTTCTTTTTTTTTTTTTTAATTAAATTTTATTTTAATTGTTGTTCTTATACAGTCTTCTGTTTTCTACTCCCATCCCGTCCCTCCGCCCCAGCCCTCCCCAGCTCCCTTCCATTTCCACCCCCCCCCCAGCTTTTGTCCATATGTCTTTCATACTTGTTGCTCTAAGCAGCATTTCTCAACATGGTGCCATTGTCACTCAAAGGAGGCAAAGAAGCAATCTTTAAATGCCTCTATCGTATCCTGTGAAAAGCCCTGTGGTGGTCCCATGTCTTACATCCCCTATCGGAGATCCTCAGGTAACATTCAGTCTAGTCCCTCTTGCACTGTTCCTTTCATCTTGCTTCCTGGTTGACAAGAGAGCCCCCTGGGACTGAACTCCCTCCTCCCAAAATGAGAAATAGACAATGGGCTGGCTTCACATGTCATTGTTGTAGGCCCTTGAATGAATGAATGAGGTTAAAATTGGTAATAGCCATTAAGATGTAAGCACAGACCATTTCAATCTCCATCTCTAATTTCATAAAAAGTCTGGCTCAGGTAGCTAAATTATTTCTACAAGTGTATTTCCCTGCATTGTTGCCAAATTTCAATGAGGTTGTTATAAATTACATTGTTGTTAGTCTTATTGCCTTGTTTCTATGAGGCTGGGGTAATAAATTGGAGGAGATTTTGCTGATTCCAAAAGATTTTCTGAAATACCTCTGGGGTCATGATAAGAAATAATTATTGGGAAGAAGCAATTTCTCTAGACAATGGTTAAGAGAGAGCTGGAGATACTAGTCCATTGTTACCACAGCGGGCTTCTAGGGCAAGCAAACTGTGAACTCATACAGGTGTTCAGGAGAGCCTAGGACTTGGATTAATGCTCTATTATTGCCGTATTGAGATGCTTAATAATGTCATCCTTCAACATGTGGGGGTTTTTAAGTGAAATCAGGACAATGGAACATGTGCAGGAGCAGAGGCCACACATACCCTATGCGTGACCGCTGCGATTCCTCCTGCCCCAGTCTTATTTAGTGCACTGAGGAGCATAGCATGACATTCAGGTAGACCCACGGCAAAGGGGAGATCACTGAGACTCAAAGCAAATCCCGGGCAAGTGTGTTAGGTCCATGACTGAGTGGGGGGCGGGGGTGGCAGTCTGACAAACCTGAGATGCCGTGCTTTCCTTTTGAATGAGAACTTGCTTCAGATGCAGAGAGAAGGCAGTGGCATTCTAAGAAACATAAACTCTACCATATCCTTTCTTACTTATGTTACTTCCCCATATTAGCCAATCACATATGCTAAACATATGACTTAAAGGAAAGAGAAAGATAGAGTGATCTATGGTTACTTTTCCTCTTAGTCCTTCCTTACCCATCAGGATGTTGAAGGTAGAGAACATTGGTAGAATAAATCCATAGTGAGAAGTGAAATAAAAACAGTTGTTAGTATTCTGCTGCATTTCCACTCTTATGGTAAGAACAAAATATATATGCATGTGTGAGCTACAAAATACAAATTATGTAATTTTGATAATTCTATATATGTGTTAAATGCTTTTATGTTTGCATTTAAGTTAGGTATAAACAATATAAAGACAAATGGTATGATAATAACTTAAAATTTATTTTTTTCTTTATTTATAATGGTATTAAATAAAAAATTTTAAAAATGCCACCATGATGATTCAAGAGAAAGGCTGTTGGGAGAAAGGAAAAGCCTTATGTTTTAGTACCTCTGATAGGATGTTAGTTTTTGCTTTTTGACTATGAGCTTCTGCATTTTCATTTTGTTCTGGACCCTATATTATACAGCAGGCTCTGTATAATGTTGCTCCAGATCTGTCTGCTTCATGACCTGGCTAAGTCATTAGCAGATGGGAGTTGGGAAGAATGCAAGAGGAAGTGAGGCACTGGGGTCTCCTCAAGCCCTTCCCCTCTGAGGCCCTGTGAATACTCCTCTTTATTGTTTTAATAAAGGTCTTCCTTGCCTTTCTGAAATTATTTTAATAATAGTAGTTTCTATCACTTTCCTAGCCAAAGAATAGTTCCAATATCCCTCCTCTTTTCTGATTTTCTAAATACACATGGCTCTTGGTTGAACTCAAGTCACTATTGTTACTTCCCATCGAGCAAGTTCAAGAGTTTATATTCAATCATCTACCTTCAAAACTATGTCCTTTTCATTCCATTTTTAATCTCATAATTTGAGGTCACTAAAAATATTTTACACATATCCTGCAGAGTTTAATCCTCTCTCTCTCTCCCTTTTTTCTCGTGTTCTGATTTCTTTCTCATTTATTCTTAGATGCATAGAATTGTAGTCAGGACCCAGGTCTTTGTAGATGTCCTGATGGTTGCTTCGAAGAAAAAAAAAATGAGTCACATTGCTAATGCTCTTTAAAGTTCTCCTAAAAAAGTCATAACCAACTGGTCAAGATATTAGTAATGTTTATACCCCTGCCTTCAGTTCTAATTGCTTCTCCTCATATTTAAATATATCTTTTGATCTTAACATAACCTCAGCCTTGTTTTTTTCAGTTTATTTAATGCCTAACCTCACTTTATCTAATTCCTGGAGTCTTGATACTAAGTACTAAGACCTAAATCTTATCCATTTCCTTTAGCCATATCCTAACAGAAGCTTTAAAATCTTAAGACAGTTTTCATGCCTGGTGCCTGCAGATGTGCCCTGCTCCATTTCAACCATACCCTCAACATTTCAGAAATACCAAGTTACCCGTCGTTCTTCAAGTGAGCCTCATGTTTCAAGTCCCCTTACTTTTCTCTTCTGTCTAGAATCTCTCCCCTATTTTCTTCATCTAGACAACTGCTTTTTAAGTTTTCAGTGCTATCTCAGACATTATCCCTTTTAAATGCTTCCTTTTATTAACCCCCCCTTTTTTAAAGGCTTCCACCTTTACTGTTTCTTCTTAAGGTGAATTAGGGTCCCAGTTAAGGCTCATGCTACTGTGGGTACCACTTGAGTCAGCACATACTATGTTATATTAAAACCAACTGTTTCTGTGACTGTGATGTTCTTGAGGGCAGGAATGTGTCCTTTTATTTGCTGCAAGTTATATAGTCCTGGGCATACAGCATATTTTTTTGTCTCAGTTAAAATAAATGGATTAGATGTGCTTTGATCTAATATATGATGCTCTGCTGGACATTATTTATGTGGTCCTAACCCAAAGAACACCAATATATGTATATAAATTACATGCATATTCTCCTAAGATTTTTGAAGTCATAGAATCTTAGAATTGGAAAGAACCCTAGAATATCCCACACAATTCAGTGAGGGAATATCCTTTACAATGTTTTGGCTACTAGTTATCCATTTTATTTTCTTCTTTTAACTAGGGTTGGGGAAAGGGTACGATAGAAGAAGAAATAGTTTCACACATTTCCTTGCTACCCAAAGCCAATTGCTAATTTAAATGCTCTTTTCCAGAAGCCTATTGCAACCAGGGATGAGCTACTCAAGTCAGAGGTGGAAGAAAGGTCATCAGAAACTTCTGTTATGCCTAGGTTTGGACAAATCCTTTCCCCAGAATATCTCAACAAAGACTCCACAAAATTTCCAGGTATTCAAGAGTTCTGTCATTAGGTCAGTTTAAGATAGGCCTTTTAGAGAGCAGTTTTTGGTCCTCTTCATGGGATTTAGCTAGAATTGTGATTTCTTGGTGCTCTTCCAATTCTTTTCTTCTTGGGAAAGGTAACTACCTGAATTGTTTTCATCAACATCTTGCGTCAGTTATATGATTGACATCTGTTCTTTTTAGACTAGAATAAGTACACTGGATTCCAAGAAACAACTTCCAGGTTTTCCGAGTTTTCCAGTATCAATATCTTCTTGTCTACCTGTCACATTTACCTTCATGTAAACACAGAGCCATATACAGGACTTTAGCCCTCTGGTGTTCATGAAAGCCACCATTGATGGTTGGATTAGAGACTGGTCGTGTGGCCGCATGTCTTGGGAACCTGCCCTAATAAACATGGTTGGACCAGGAAACAGACACATGAGTTTTCCTTCATGTGCTGCCCCTAGCTGTTTATGAGGTTCAAGGGTTTCTAACCTTGTTCCGCCTTTCTACTGATTCCCTCTATTGCTGAAATAGATAACATCTACCTTACTTTTCCAGCTTATTTTCAGAGTCAGAGGAAAAAATATATATTCAGAGTAAAAATGTCATGAAAGCAAACATAATATTGTGTTTACTCTTCTTTCCTTACTGAGGGTTAGTTGCTTAGGTCCATCTGCATTAAAACAGGTTAGCCAAGTGATAGATAGGAGGAGGTGTCTAGCAAGAATCAAAGATGAACTAACAATATTGAGTTGTTTCTCCAGGTACTGATTTAGACCTCTCCTTAATCAGAGAGACCCTATATCAGAACCAGAATGTTTTTCCCTGTAGAGAAGATGGGTTGCTAAATTTAAAACTAGGACAAAGGGTTAAAGAGCTTTAAGATTTGACACTGTGGGCTACTTCCTCCCCATTTTTGTCCTTTAAGAGCCAGAATTACCCCATAATGGATAATTGCTTCTGGGCAAGTTCTGTTAGGCCCACATCACTCAGACCTACATTTAAGCATCACCATTTGTGGCCATGGCTTTGTGCCCACTGTGATAGCTAAAGCAACAAATCCTTCCCGCTCCTGCAGTCACCAAGCACACATATGCTGCCCAGGGGTCAGTGGGGCTACTGTGTGTTCCTCCCCAAACATGGCAAGTGTTACATCAGTGAGCCAGGATGGCGGAGGCTTTGATTGTTTTTTATTTTTAATGTTCCTTCTAGGCTCCAGACTCACTGGAGACATCTTGAGACAGAATGCCTTGCCCAGCACAATGAGATGCCCTTTACCTAGTACAAGAGTGAGTCTTGTTAAGGTGCTGCCTTCCCCCAAGAACAAACAACGGAAATGCATCAGGAGAGCTCAGCTGCAGATAGAACGCACATCTTGAAGTAGGAGCCACACGGGATTCCTCAGATGAAAGCCGATTTCAATGAACATTGTGTTTCAAAGCCTGCTTCCTCTTGCTCAGTAAGAGCTGCAGAAGGAACATCCCACTTGCGTCTGCTGACACAAAAGAATGCTGTGGCCGGGAGATCTTATCAAGCCTTCCTGTGCCACAGTAACAGAGCTCTAGTTGTGTCTTGTAAGAATTGCTCATTGTTTCATGGGGACGACTGGCTCCTTTGGGTGGATTCTGATGGCATCTCATGGCGTGGAGGTAGGTGGTGCTGGGAGGTCAGCCAGCCACGTGACCCAGCTTGCTGGCTTTGGGGAAGTCAGACAGAGGAGCAAATTTCACCCAGGTCTGTTAGAGGGCTGAACATTTAAAGTTAGACCATTAAAATACACAGATGCTGTTTACTTACTAGTATGTTCAATTGTACAAGTTAAGAACAAAAAACAGAAGGGATAGCCAGAGTTTCTCTGTTGGTATAGCTGCTTCTTCCCTTTGAATCAACTCATTCAAAGCTTTTTCTAATAAAATTGAAAAGGATAAAGGAGAATTGTTTTAAAAGCAGATTTTTTTTTTCATTTAAAATCATTTCTGGAGAATTTAAATGCTAATAAATAAAATTTTAGCATTTACAACAAAACTGAAAAATATATACTTGTTTTATGAGGATGAACTTCAGGTTTAATATTATCATTTTTATATTTAAGAGTGGAAGTTAATAATATTGGATTAATTAAATTTGGTCAACTCTAAACAATGTCTCTTTTGCTTTGAAAGTCCATGGCTTTTCAGTTTGGGTCTTTTTTAAAAGTAAAATTAATGGTCACCTGTTCATCTACATGGAGAGTAGATTAGGATTTCTTCTCTTTCCTCTTTTTTCTAAAGGCTGCTGCAGTAATAGTACATATCAGAAATATATAACTGCCAGCAAGATATGCCAAGAAAAAAAGGTGACTACGAATTCCCTAAAAGGAAAATGCTTCGGTTAACATTTTTAATCCTTCCCTTCTATATTTCTATGTAGTACTTTCTGAAGTGCCCTTTGCCCTAAGTGTATCCATATTCAGTTTTTCAACAGAAAACAAGGTTTTGA
Organism: Anoura caudifer; assembly: GCA_004027475.1. Taxonomy (NCBI): domain Eukaryota; kingdom Metazoa; phylum Chordata; class Mammalia; order Chiroptera; family Phyllostomidae; genus Anoura; species Anoura caudifer. The sequence goes on from PVKU01000543.1 coordinate 344,139, forward strand.
GGATCACAATGTTACCAAAACACCATATCTATTCTTAACATATTTATTATTGAAATGATAAAATATAGTAATTAGTTAAGTGTAAATTTGATTTGTCTCCGTGAACTTGAGGAAAAAGGCTGAATCATATTGATTTCCTGTCTCCATTGCCAAGCATAATGTCTTGTACATATTAATGTTTGCTAAATATTTATTGGATGGATGGATGGATGGATGGATGGATGGACAGATAGATGGATAGATGAATGGATGGGTGAGTAGGTGGTTGGCTGACAATGTTGCAGTACCCACAGTTACAAATGGACATTTGATTCTGGTTGTCTACAAGGATCTGGACTTCACCACACCTGTTAATCTTCAGGCCTTTATTATCTCACTCTTAAGTGAAGAGAATGAAAAGATTTTCAAAACCACATATTCCAACTCTTTTAATTTACAATTAAGGCAATGAGACTCAGAGAGAGAATCTGATTTATCCGTAGTCCTACAGCTAGTAAGTAAGTGCCAGATCTGTGTTACAATCCAGATCTCTTGCTTTTCAGTCAAATGCCCACTCAAATCTGGAAGCTTTGAGACCTTGTGGGGAACTGTCGCTCCTGACTTAGATGAGCAATGCGAGAGAGAAAATGGGACAGAGCAAAACCAGGGGAAAGGAGATACACTCCAGGGCAGCCGAGTTCTTATGTGGATGGTGCTGAAGACAGGTAAGAACAGAATGTCTCATCTTTATTTAAGCTGATGTCATTCCATGTTTCTCTCAGAATGTGCCACACTCAAAAATCAGTGGGTGGTATCCTATTCCCTTCCTAATCTCCTAGATAACCTTAGGAGATGGTATGGTCCAGCCCTACTCCACTGGCCAAGATTTCTGTACAGAGTCCAGTCTTTCAAAGTCTTTTCCAATGAAGGTTATGCTCCTTTCCTCAAAGGTGAGGCTGATGTAAATAAAGATGCTATCTCTAGTCCTCTTGCTATCAGGAAATAGCACCTCTGATTGCCTGCATTTCTGCTTCTCTGCATTATGCCCAGTCACACTGCGTCTAAATGCTTGTGATTGACCTATATTGCTCATTAAGAATTTAATATTTTAGATTAAAGTATTTTAGAATGAACATACAACAACACAGACGAATCTTATAATAATTATGCTGAGTGAAATAAACCATAAAAAAAGAGCACATACTGCCTGATTCCATTTATACAAAACTCTAGAAAATGCAAACTATTTTAGGGTAAGTAAGAGAAAGCACATCAGTGGGTGCCTTGGAGTTGGGAAGGAGGGGCGGGGGAAGGGGTTCAGAAGGAGAAAGCAGTAAACTTCTGAAGGTGATGAATATTTTCAAGCTTGAATATAGTGGTGGTTTCATGGGTGTATATGTCAAAGCTTATCAAATTACACAGTTTAAGTATGTGTAGCTTACTGCATGTCAATTACACATCAATAAAACTGAGGGTTTTTAAAAGAAATGTAGCTTTTTAAAATTCGACCAAAGTACTGCATCAATCAGCGTTCAATGACAGGACAACACTAGAATGTGTTTATAGGAATTTGACCTCACACAATTGTGATGTGTAGTTAAGTCACATCTGTAAGGTTGTCCCCACCCCTGATGCTGGATCTTGAAGTCCAAGGGCAGACTGTCACGAGATGGATGTAAAATGGTGAAGAGCCGGAACAAGATATAACCCACAAGCACAAGCTATAGCACGCAAGGGCAGACTAAAACTTGTCTCAGTTCTTAACGTCTCTCATCTTGATTGCGTGGATGCCCTGAAGAAGCAGGGTCCTTTGTTATGGACCTGAACACGTGTGCCTGGCCTAGGAGTAAGAGTTGCTGGAGGTGGATTCAGGGGGAGGTGGAGCCATTTATGGACCCAGCTATTACCTCATGTGGGAGGTGAGACCACAAAGAAACAACATTTATGAGCTATAAACTCGCTGCTGCTTCGCTTTCCCCTTCAAATTTTTCACAAGAATGTCTCCTCTGGCCCATCCTGACCAGAAACACACGGGAAAGAGAATTCTGGGAAACATAGATCGGCCTCCTCAGATTCACTCATTACAAAGTCACGCCTTGATAACTTAGCACTCATCCACATCTCTATAAATCAAACTTAATCTCCAAATAAAGGTAATAAGAGTCACATCCCCAGCTAACATGGTACATCTATTCCAAGTACAACCCAAAACACATTAACCTTTCCCCAGAAGAGGATCCAAAGTTCTCTTGGGTGATGTTCATTCTTAGTGTGATTCTAGCTGATTCACACTAAGCTGATTTCTCTTTGCTATCCTATAACTTATATTCTGGATATTAAGTTAACTTATTAACACATCTTATATGAGATGATAAAGGAATGGAAAAAAAGACAAATACAAAAATAACCACTAAACACATAAAAATATATTTGGATGCATATATATGTATATATAACTGTACATATAGTTATGCCATAATAAGAATACTCATAAGTGTTATAGCACTTGTGCGATTGGTTATATGGTCATAGCTGGTATTTACAACTACTTCCTTTCACTCCCCATTTCATGTTTCCTTCATGTTCAGCCACCACTTCAGCTACTTATGGATCCTTGCCTGACGGGGTGAACCAAGTCTTCATTCCTAAAGGGCCTGGGTTATTAGCAGTCCTGCTAATTGAGTGGATGCAGCTTAATCACAGGATATGGGAACACTGAGAGGCAACCTAGGGGATCTCAAATATTGGAAATATCCCCCCCCTTTTATGTCTCTGTGTAGAAGCAGTCCAGTTTCAATCACTCTCTTCTTTGCCTGTTGATTCAGTGGCACGAGTCCAGGTATTCTAGAGTGTACCAGTTTAGTAGAATCATTATTGGGTCCCTCTGATAAAAGCATATTTCCCTTTGGAACTAGGCCCTCTAGACCGACAAAGCCTAATACTCGCAGGGATGAAAACAAAAGTTCAGTGGATCACTATGGATAATAGTGAGAGGATCCTTTCCCATGACTTCCACTTGTTCTGAGACCCATGAGTCCTGGCTATGGGAAAAAAGGAAATGTATATTGGATGATGATTTAGCATACTTTGCATCTTGGACAACTGACCATAACTGAATCTTCAGAAAGTCATTCATTCCATCATTCTATCAAGGCAGCTGCTTCAGGGTGATGGGGAACATGGTAAGACTAGTGAACTGCATGAGCCAATTGCTACACCTCATTTGCTGTGAAATAAGTTCCTTGAACTGAAGTGATGCTGTGTAAAATGCCATGATAGTGAATAAGTCATTTTGTACGTGGTTTTGGCAGAAGCATTGTGTGCAGGGAAAGCAAATATGTATCCAGCATGTCTATGCTAGTAAGAACAAAACACACTGCCCCTTCCATGAGGGAAGAGATCTCATCTAATGTAATCAACCGAGCTAGCCAGTAGGGAGGCATGGTGCTGTGTCAGAGACTCAGTGTTGATCTCTGCTCTCCTTAGGCACCCCACAGTGGCTATAGCCAAAGGGGCCATAAGTAGAAGTCTATGTTGCTGAGCTCATGCAAAACCTCCATCTGTGCCACCATGGCCACATTATTCTTCAGACAATTGGGAGATGACAGGAGTTGCTAGAGGAGACTGAGCTGAGTCCACCTGATTATTAAAATATTCCTCTATTGAGCTGAGTTCACCCCTTGGTGAGCATTCTCGTAGAACACAAGTATCTTCACATGCCATGCCCATTTGGAAAGGACTGCCACATCTCTTCATCATCAACTTTTCAATCATCTTCCTTCCAAATTTCTAAACTTCCAGTCAAATATTAGCCATGGCCCATGGATTAATGTAGACTTATCCTTCTAGACGTCTGTCCTGCTAAGGAAAAGAGACACCCAGGTGCACTGCTCAGGTTCTGTCCACTGAGAGAACTTCCTCTCATCACCGCCCTTCAGGGCCACCCCAGGGTGGGGCTGTGGTGCTCCAGCTGTTAAATTTGTTTCTAGCTGTCCACTTTTGAGTGGCATCTGCCTTTTGTTTAGGACCATGTACAGACTAAGACTGAGTTTTTCTTTCTCCATCACATGGTCACAGGGAGCTCCCCTAGAGGCCATAGGTGCAGCTTAGGAGAAGGAAGATACTGTAGCAGGAGTAAGGACCATGGGTATGTGGGCCATTAGCTTATGCAACATAGTTGTGCCTTTAGGTTCTACTTAAGCCTAATTTTGTTTTTATCACCCCCGTTTTAGAGTGCAGGACTTCCGTGCAGGCTCAACTTTCGACTCTGTGGGCCAGATGATACCTAGTAATAGGCAGCCCAGGTCACATGGTAACTTGGTGACCCATGGCCACACATTCCATTTCTGCTCACACCCAGTAGCAAAACAAAAGCTATTTCTTAAAAGAATAATAGTTATCTGCAGAGGGTGTCAGGACTTTATTCCAAAATCCTAAGGAACCACACTGTGACCCTCCTCTAGGAGCCTGAAAAGGGCTCAAAACAGCACCCCTGTCACTGACGTTTCAAGTACTGCTGCTGGATCTTCCGGGTTTTACACCGTGGCAGAGCCGCTTTCAGAGCAGTCTGGACTCCTGAAAGGGTTTTCTCTCATTCTGCACCCTGCTCATAACTGCCAGCTTCTTTGTCACTCAGTAAATGGGTCAGGAAGGGCACCTCAACATGACTCAGACTGGACGCGTAGACACTTTCCTGAGGCTTGGGGTCCCTGATTTTTTACAGGATTTACTCCTCACCCTCTGGTATACAAGAGGCAGGCAGTGTGATAGGCTTGTGCACTGGACTGAAAAGAAAGCCTCAGAGTTTGCTCTCCAGGCTGCCGATGAGGGAAGGACCATTGTGGTTTCAGAACTGGCTGTCCCAGAAGGGGAAAGCATCCCAGCCTGTGGACCCGGCCCTGTGCGGACGGCACTCTTTTTCTTGTGCTTCTAAAGTCTATCTTCTAACAGAGAGCTCACATCTACTTCTGTCTCTCATATTCTGAGTCCATCAGTTTCGCTTAGAAATGGTGAGATGGCTGGCTGTGCCGTGCGTGGCCGGAGCGTGTATGTGTTGAGCGCATGCTGGCGTGATAAGCTTTGTGATGATTGAAAGCACAGAATTCACAACAGAGGAAGGGAGAGTACAAATGAGACCCAGGGGATGATGGTTTTCAGATGGACCCTTCCCTATCACCAGCCAATTCATGACTTCCTGATGAAGACATTTGTCCACCCAATAGGGCTGGTGTTTCCAAAAATTCCCATCACAGGATAAAAGCTGTCAGCACCTGCCTCAGACTCTGGAGTCGGGAAAGACCTCAACTGGGAAAGAGACTGAAGGACGTGACGTTACCCTTTTAGTGACAAAATTGGTCCTCTTAGTTACTGTGTTGAAAGACTACAAAAAAGATATACAGTGTCTTTAACATAGTTGACCCTTTGCATCAGAGTGTGTTAGGATCACAATGCACAGAGATCCTGAAAAATGGGACAAAGGAGGGAGGAACATGGAACAGAATGGAAAAAATCATGGAAATTTTCCCCTCATGGACTGGACACACCCTCATGCAAACAAAACTTGAGCTAAAGCTTTATTTTATTAAAATGTGATAAAACACTTGATAAGCCCTGAGAGGACAAGCAATGTTTTTTTTCCCCCTCCCTCCAAAACCCACATGCCAAACTGTACAAGGGAAAAACCTTTGGTCACATGTGTTTCCAAATGTCTATTTCCTTTCTGGAGCCTCAGAAGCGTGAGGTGCCGTCAAAAGTGAGAGGCCGTGTGTCAGCTGTGCTGATCCCACACCTGCCCTTGTTCTGACCATGTCCTCAGCCACCACTGACTGGCTGGGTCTGACCGGAGGCTCTTGGCTGGGTTGCTGCAAGCGGAGCTGTCTGGCACGTTCCTCTGGCGGTTGCTGTCTCTAGCTGTGCAGTGAGCTCTGCGTCGTTCAGGAGAAGTCATAGAGAGGCAAAGGCAAGCCCCTTGTCAGCTTATCCCCTTCATCTCCCAGCGCTCTGTAATGGGAGCCAAAGCCAAGGTCCCCTGAGGACACTGCCTAGTCAAGACACCCTGCTTCCTCCCCCAACACCTTTGTGATCCACTTTGTCCAAAGTAAAAAAAAAAGTCTGCAGATGTTTATGATCATGATACTAAAATAAAATTGCTTACGTTTTGTTGCTTAATACTAAGCACTTGAATATGTCAAATATGATCTTAAAAACCTGGCTACTGGATAAGCTGCCTTTTTCCTGAAAGTGATGTAACCTATCTCTCCCATTTTCTTTTATATTTGACTTTCAACTGCCAGGCCCAGGAATAGCAGGCCATTCATTTGTGGTCCTAAGTTATATATTACTTTGGTGCTTTACCGCTTTCACAGATATTTTACACAAAAATAATCTGAATGGGTCCTCAGATAACCCTGGGAGGTAGGTGGGGTTGATGGATCCTCCACCACCATTTCTCATAGGAAGAAAGAAGAGTCAATAGCTTATGTAACATGGCCAAGGTCACCCTGCACTTCAGTGGTGGGACTTGACTACAACACAGGCATCGGTCTACAGGCCTTTGTTTTTGCACTCTACTTCATCAGACCAAGACATCTTCATTAAGGAAAGGTGCATACATCTTTCTACTTGAACATTCAGGTTAAATATCTGCAAAATTATAGCCACAGTTTGCTGGTCTCAGTAAGGGACAACTTTTTCCATAGTTCCATATTCTTTTTTCCTACCACTATTATCATGTGTCCCTACCTCTATTTAATATTTACAAAAGTAATATCATCCACTTCTATCTCTCCTCTCTCCTTTTACTCTCCCCATTTCTCCCTCTTTCTGTCCCAATCTCTCTCTTTCTCTCTGTCTTTCTCTCCTTGCTCTTTGGTTGGGTACTGAAATAACACATGATTGGGATATAAAAGAGTTAAGCTTGAATTATTACAATTTCTTATAACCTCATGGATCTCTATTTTTTATTTGCAAATTTTTTCTCTAGAATTGTAATTTTTCTGCAGGAATGAAGAACACAAAAGGGCAAACATGATCTTTGTGCTAATCAAAAAATGCATATGGTTAAAAAAAGTTGAGAGCTACCTAACTTACAGGTTTTCTTATTGTAAGTTACAGATGTGCCGATCAAACCCAGATCTGTCTCTAGGTCAAATAATTAGTGATTTTGTTTTTATAGTGGTTTCCATCAGCCTTGTCAATAAGCCATTTTTAATATGAAATTCCAAGACAAGTTATTCAAAATTCAGGAAAAAAAGTCAGAATTTTAAGATGATCCCATCTTCATCATTATTATATAATTTCTCACACTGATGTCATTTTTAAAAAAACACCTAAAATCTAACCATCAATAAAACAACAACAAAGGAAGAAAAGATGAGATGGTCATTCTACAAGTATTTTTCTGGTTTTATTTGTCAAGCTAAAGGATTTCAGTGTACTGACTAGAAGTGAGCTGTATTTAGATCCTGTCTACAAAGGTTTTTCCTAGGATAAAGCCCTTATTTAGCTAAATCCATGATCTGTAGGCACAGCTGCGTAATTAGCAATCATCATTAATCATTTCTACTTCTGTACTGCTATCACCAACAAAATTATAGCAAGCTATTTTTTTAGTAAACTTTAATTGCAAGTTTAATTTGCTATTTATTTATCTATTTAAGAAGCATTTTACTGAACTGATTATACAAATCTAAAATGATGTTTCAAAAGATAGAAATAAACTTCCCATCAGGGATAAATAGGATTTGCAAAAGAAGACTGCCTGCCTCTCAGGGAAAAATAAAAATAAAAAAAAAAAAGATGGGAAAAGAAACAAAATCAGGCTTTCAGGATCTTCTACTTTTAATGTGAAAATGAGTATTCATGATGTGGGACAGCTTTAGATACCTATTGAAAAATGCATATCAAGTAACAGATGTATAATTTATGGAAGTGATTGCTTAGAGCACAGAAGCTTAAAGTGAGTGTTTGCAACTCAGGTTGTTCTCAGGAGGCAAGTCTATGCTAATTATTCAGAATCGAGTCCTGACCATAAAATATACAACAAAAGGAAAAGAAACTTTAAAAATGTTTGAGAAGTAAAGTATTCCACCACTCAGAAACACTTACTTGCCTCTTTCTAGAAAAAGAGATTAGATGGTTGTCAATACCTTTGAAAACGTCAATCGATAGTGCGACTCGAGCAGTGAGGTCCCCTTGTGAACTGGGCTGGACATTCCCGTGGTGCTGAATCCAGGTCTTGCAGCATGGTTGGGTGGATAGGTGAACGGGTGTATCAGCACGAGCTGAGAAATGTCCTCTCAGCCAGGCTCAACAACATGGAGGGGACAGTGGCTTATTTCATTTATGAAATCCAGCCATAATAGACTCTAGACCAAAAGCCTAACATTAAAGATTTATAACACAGAATTATCACTGTCAGACTTACATCATGACCAGAAGAACTGGGTTATAAAAACCAAGTCTTGTGTTGCCAACAGCCTGAGGTATGCAAGGAAACTCTCCCATGAAGGCAGGCCCTTGCAAAGAAAATGTCCTGAAATGGGATCCAAGGCTCACTAGTCTTTACAAAAGTGCCTCAAATAGTCTTAACCTGCACAAGGAGGAACTGGGTAAAGAGGGTCTATCTCTAAAGTAACTGGAGCCTGTCAATCATGTGCAGGAACTGGTGATTTGAAAAAACAAACCACCAAAGAAAAATACAGGTAAATGTCACAGCAAATCAAGTTGAACATGATAAACCAAATTTTCCACTTCTATAAGAACAAGGAGTTTCAAGGAGAGCGATGCTGGGCTTTTCAAACGTTCTACAAAGAGCGATGCATCCCTCGCTAGTATCTTATTTCCTATGGTTGTTTTGTTTTGTTTAGTGTTCTCTGTAATGTCTCCTTTGAAAGAGATAAGTTTTCTCCAATTTAAAAAGAAAGAGAAATGGCCCTCAATTGTACAATGGTTAAGATAGAGCAGAATGTTTTATAAATGGATTAGCTACTAGCTACAAGCAATAGCAACCTGCATGAATCTCAGAAACAATACTGAGCAAAAGCAAGTCACAGAAGAATATGTATAATATGACCCATCAATATAAAGGTCAAAAGTAGGTAAAAATAAATAATATATTTAAAGAAATCCACATGTAGGTGGTAAAACTATAAAAATAGCAAGAACTACTAACAAAATTCAGGATTATTGTTTAGTGGAATGAAACAATAAGAGAGAGGGACTTGGAACCAAGGAGGCCATGGTGGGGGTGGGTGGTCACACATACTGGCACTGTTCTATCTGGTGGGGAGTGCCTGAATGTTCATCTTATTATTATTCTTTAACCTGAGTATAAATGTTATCATATACTCTCGTAAAGTTGTGCCTCTCCAGTTTGATTTTTTGAAAAAAAGCTGGATCTACCCCCTGACCATGTAGCTCAATTGCTTAGAGCATTGTCCTCATATGCCAGAGTTGAGAGTTTTATCTGCAGTCAGGGCACATACAAGAAGCAACCAATGAATGGATCGTTAGATGAAGCAACAGATCAATCTCTCTCTCTCTCATCAATAAATTAAAAAAAAAGAGTTGGGTCAATTTTTATCATTTCATTTAATTTATTGAAATCCTAACATTCCTAGATTCTGAAGTTAACCTTCACCCAGAGATACCTATAAAGCTAACGATGCAGAGTTTCCAGGCTTGCAGTCAATGCTGCCATAGAGCAAAAAGTAAACCAATGCAGTAAAAATCAGGGGAAAAAAAATCCCTTGTTGAAAGATTTTTAAAAGTTGGCATCCACATATTAGCTACAATGGCCTGACACTCAAAGGATTTTACCAGCCAAACCCAATCTTTTTAAACATATTTCCCAGAACTTCCCTTTGGAGCCTCTTACCTGGTTAAATATGATTTCCTGAGCAAGCCTTATATTTTCCACCTTCGCGTTTTCATTATCTCATTCCAGTCACCTACATTTCTCACCCTCTTGATGATTGACCATCCTAGTTTGACCTCTTCTGGGAAACCACCGTGATAACCTCATAAGTCAGTCCGAGGTGCTCTGGCCTTCTCCTGAACTCTTTAACAACTGCCTGTGTCATTCTTCTAGCAGTTAACCTCGTGTGCCTTGTAACACATTTATCTTTGCCAGTCAGATTCCTTTGCCTCCTAGGCACAGAGCAGGAACGATAGGTGTCTCTTACCCTTCCTTGCAGGTAGCTGCAGAACACGTGATTGTGTTCCGCCCAAAGGAATACAGACACCAGACAAATATGAACATACCTTCTCCAGGCCTGGCTCTAACACCGCCCACAAAATCCTCATACCCTCTTTTCTTCTCTCATCAGTGGTTGCTTATAGGGGACCTAGTGAAGCATTTTGATTCTCCAGGGAATTGCTGACATTTCAGGGTTAGCAAACTTTTTCTCTAAAGGGTTAGATAAATATCAGGGCTTTGCAGGTACATAATGTCTCTGTTGCTGCTGATGCTGCTTCTAAACCATTTTAAAATATAAAAACCTTCCTTAGCCTCCAGAATTGAGCTGGACTTGACCTTTGGACTGTGGTTTGCTGATCCACAAGGTGGGAAGGTCTTGGATTTCAGAGTGTCTGTGGAAAGCTGACGCTCTCTCTTCCCCTTTCCCATCCCCCACTGCATCTCTGCAACGGACTCATTTGGATTCTAATGGGAACAGTACTTCCTACTGTGTTTAGCTTTTTCTGAACTGTAGCTGTGGGACCTTCTGTGATCCAATGCAGTAAAGAGATAAACAACTATTTGGTTCTTTGAACCAATTCAAATTCCAACTCCAAGTAGAGTTCCAGTTTCAACTTCGGGTCTGTCCACCCCAACTAGTCTTCTTTACTAAAACAGTGCTTATGCTAGAAATATCCTATTTGGTTACTTTCTTTGTCTAGAGAATCATCATGATCTAATCAATCTGGTTAAGCCGGAGCAGGTTGCTTTAATTACAATCATAGTTTGAAAATCTAGCAGAGGAAATTCCCAAGTGGGAGGAAGACCCAAGAGGCGAATCTGGAAGAGTAAACAAAGAAAGATGTGTGCTTCACCACATAATTGAATCTGCAGAGAATGGAAACTTCAGGTACGTCTGACTCATAATATTAATGTTTCTCTAGGAACTACAACCTCCCTTCTGCTCTCCACTTTTCTGAAATAACACACACCTGTAAAGTTTCTTCTGTTTTTTTTAAAAATTATTCTCAGTCCCCACTGATGCATAGAACTCACTGGAATCAACATGTCCAAGCAGGCTTGGTAGCAAGTCAGAGTGTCTTAATAAAAGGTTTGGGGAGGAAAACACCCACCCTGCTTTGCTCAAACACCTTGCCAGAGGGTGCCTGTTCTTGTAACACATTTCTAGAACCAAGGGAATGAGGCGTGTTTTGATTGTGACATAAAAGGTAGAAGAGAAAAGCAATAGCTTCCCTACAGTTGGTTAGGAAAAAGGGTCAAAGCCTCCTCCCACCTTCCTATATCTGAAATCATATTCATACATGGATCCTTTCGCTGCAGTAGGCTACAGAATAGATATTTATTCTCAGCAACCACGATGTATTCTGATGGCTTATTTATATGTGAGCTTCAGTTCTACCAGCCTCCACTAATTACCTGGTGAACTAGTATTAATCAAGGATTTATAGCTCATTAATTAACTCTTTCAGGGAACCAGTATTTTACTCAGACCTCGGAAAATTATCATTGTGGACCTTTAAGAAGTAACGAAAAACTCAACTGAATTAAAGAAAATGACCGCCGACCTGACGCCCTGGTAGATGGTGTTTAGTAGCTGCAGACTTTATGGTGCCTGTCCTCTGAGCTAGTACAGGAGATGCCTGTGCCTGAGTCTAACACCTCCAGGGACCACAGGTGGGGGTGGTGGAGGGTGGGGAGAGAGTGAGCACTGGCTTTCAGCCTCCCATAAGTGAATGAATGTTGATCTAGTTTGCTTAGGCTAGTATAGAATGACCCCAAGGGATAGGGTAAAATTGCCTTTGTTTGGTGTCCTAATGCCTTTCTCCTAATGCAATTCTTTGAAATATACTCAATAGCAAAGGGCAACACTCCTATAAGTTTCTTGAAGTGTTTATTTCATAGAAAGGTTTTTGCTTACTTGTTTAATTTTTAAGGATTTGTAGCATGATAGTTCCCCCTCAAAATGCATGAAAAGGGGATCATTTTTTAAATGTTTTTTAACAATTTTAGTTACAATTGTCATACAATATTATATTAGTCTAAGGTGTACAGCATAGTGATTAGACATTTGTATAAATTATGAAGTGCTCTCGCCAATAAATCTAGTAACCATATGGCACCACATATAGTTATTACAATATTATTGACTCTATTTCCTATTGTCGCAAGCATATGTTTGTGATACAGTCCTGCCTATATGTCACCTAGGCAACTGCTCAGCTAGCTGCCTGCTGAGCAGCCCGGCACCAAGGGATAGAGAAGAGTCACACACAGCAACTATGCTACTCACTCAGCTCCTGTTGAATGCAGGGTCACTCAAATGAGACCATCAACATACATTAATATACTACTCACACTCTAACAATCTAAGAGAATTATAACACACTCACACCAATCAATGGGGAAGAATGCCCGAGTCCTGGAGTCTCAGTCTGCAGGTCCAGGAGACAGCACAGTGAGCAAGGGAGCCATCAGTGTCTTGCAAGGAAGGATCTCTGGAGCCAGGTGGGCAGCAGGGCAGACGAGGTCCTCAGACCACTAGGGGAGAGCCTTTGGCGGCCGATAGCAAGGGAGATCAGCATGGCCTGGAGCAGCACTCTGGTGCGTGGAGCTCGGCTGTCTCAGCAGTGGACTGAATCCTGCCTCAGTTATACCTTTAAAGTGGTGTTCTCCACCCTCCAGGGCTCTTGATTAGTGTCTTGGCACCCTGTTGACTGGTAGGGAATTTCCCCAGAAGTCTGTCTACTGGTGGTCCTGCTCTGCAGACATGGCTGTTCTGGTCACGTGTGCAGATATCTTAGATGTGTCTCCTTGCCAAATGTGTCTAGTGTGACTTAGATAGCTTCCCTCTAGAACAAAAGTGTCCTGGCTGACTGGCCGCCATCTTGGTTGACATGAGTGACTCCACTTTGTTTTATACACTTTATGCTGTTATGATTGGACCAAAGCCATTTTTTTATTGGTCCTGCTCTCCACTCCTATGCTGTACTTTACATCCCCGATGATGAGCAGTTTATAATTCTGAATATCTTAAGGGAGGCCTTGATCCTTGTTAAATTTTGGGGGAGGAATTCATAGAAAGTTACTGTGAGGCAACCATATTCTTAGAAAGCTCCTTATTGAAAACTTAATTGGGTCAGTCCTGAGGTTATTCTGGGACTGTGTGCATTTGTTCTCTTTCAGAATCACAGATTCCCACATATTATTTTACAAGTTCTTGGCCTTTTTCTAAACATTGATAGGCATATGGAAAAGTTGATAATTCAATGAGTAAATATGCCTATATGTGCAAACAACAGAGATGAAAAAAATGCCCCATATTTACCATGAATCTTCTTACGGGTATTAAGAATGCAAACCCAAATTTGACATCGGAAAGGTACAAAAGATTTCGGCCCTGAAATCTTCTCAGAAGTAGTTCATTGTCATTCTGTAGGAGGCAGTTATACAGACATGGGCAGAGCAAGGACAATGGGCCAGGTACAGAAGGTCACCAGAGTGGAAAGCCCTGGGTGCCTAGCAAAGGGCAAAACTGGGAAAACAAGGACCTGACCCCAGGGTAACCTTTCCTCCCCTAGCATACTGCTGGTCATGTAGTTAAGACCCCTGACCTTTCACATCACTGATCATGTAGCTTGGACCCTCCCCTGACCTTTCCTCCACTGGCATGTTGCTCATCATGGAGTTAGACCCCCTTAGAAGGGAAACAGAACAAGGGGGCTGGAAAATAGCCCTTAAGTATTAAGTCCCCAGGACAAGGAAATTCTAAGCCACATCAAATATATCTAGGTCTCAGTGTATTTCAGCTGCAAGCCCTGAAAAGTGGCAAAACTAGACAAGCGACATCATGGCTGACATTGAGACCTGCTGCACTGACGAATGATGCCCTGCTCTGGGGCCTACCAATCAGAGACCATGACCCTGAAAGGACACACCTGCCCCTGGACATTGTCCTTGCTTCTCTCTCCCCCCCCATAAGTCCCAAAGGTCTTCTTTTACCTCTATAACTTGTTTTCTAAGCCAATGTCTTCTAGGTTCACTTCTTCTATTTCTGTGACTTTCTAAATAAACTTTCTCTTACAGTTTGAGTCTTGGCTCTGAATTCTTTCTTAGCTAGAACTCAAGTACAGAAGTTGTTGAACCAAGGTCTATTCTGATTCCACTGGTCTAACACCTGGTGCCATTTTGCCACCAACAAGATAATGTTTTCATTTTCCTTGAGATGAAACTACTTAGGGTCCAGCTTTAGAACACTATGTCATGTAGTATGGAGCTTATAGAATTAAATAAGAGAAGAAGGCTCTTAGAAAAAAATGTGGCTTTTGTGAAATTAGCTATATTTTAACAAAATCACTAATAATTTCTCTATTTTTATAATTCTTTGCAATGCTATTTTGTTATGTTTTAAAAGCAGCTTTCAAACTATAAAAACTGCCCTAGAGTCTAAAAAACAATATAGCCTCCTCAGACTAAAGATAAATACTCTTTTTTTAGAGCTTGAAAAGTCCCATTGCTTGGGTTGCTGTTCCATCTGTCCATAACTTTGCAGAAACTTATCTACCAGAAGCCCAAACGTAGGTAGATAATCTGTGAAGTTAATACATAAATCCATCAAAAAAGAAAACCCGTTGTGCTGAGAGACGGTGGGCAGTGGAAGAGGCTCTTTGGTCCTGGAAGCCTTGGTTTCCTTTGGAGTTCTCCAGCCTCCTTCTTGTCCTAGGACCTCAGCTTAAAGGTCACACTAGAGTGAGTTTTCTGACCACCCAAGCTAAGTAGGTGCCCTGTTACATAACTGTCTGTGTAGCCCTTATCGCTAACTGATATTCTTGGGTTTTGTTTGTTTAATGTAATCTCCTTCCACGTGGAGAAAGTGAACTTTGTTTTATTTATGCAGTAATCCTAGCATCTAGAACACCTGCTAGGGCAGGTGTTATGGGTTGAAATTTGGCTCCCTGAAAGGATGTGTTGACATTCTAACCCCCAACACCTCAAAGTGACTTTACTTGGAATGTAGTACTTGCAGATATATTAGTTAAGGTGAGATCATGTGGAGCAGTGTGGGCCCCTATCCAAAAAGACATGTGGCCTATAAGAAGAAACACACACAGAGAGAACATGATGTGAGGACACAGATACATGGAGAAGATGGTTCTGTAAAGACAGGCAGAGATTGGAGTTATGCTCCAAACCAAGGAATACTGTGGGCCGCCAGGAGCTGGAAGAGGCGAGGAAGGATCCTCTCCCAAATGGCTGGAAGGAGCCTGGCCCTACTGACACCTGCATTCTCTTTTCAAATACCGAGAGATGACATTTCACTCCCTCAACCAGTTGTCAAACATATGCCTTAAAAATGAAACGGAAGAAAAATAGATTTTTGCAATAAAAACCTCTTTAGCATATGGACTGAAACATGTCATTCTATTGCAGTTCTGTAGTATGGCTTGAAATAATATTGTTATAATTTCATCAGAAATACTTATAAAAAGGAAGACTTTACCATTGTTTTGTGCTCATTGTTACTATAATTTTGTAAGTTTCTGCTTGTATTGTTTAAAAATTTTTAAATGCATTATATGTAGATCTATCTATATATAGAAATATATACAGACATATAATTTCCTTTTTTTGCAACCATAGGAGCATACTTTGGGGGCACTGGATGGAATCTAATAGTTGAACTGAAGCCAACTTCAGTTTTTAAGGAGAAATTTTCATGATACTTCCAGGTGGGCAGATTTAATGACTGGACAAATCAGTGACAATCAATGAAGAAAATATTCTGGGTTAGTTGTTCCCAAGGTCTGCATGATCAAGATGGTAATATCTCAGAAATACAAATTCAAAATTTGTTCATTGTTAAAAATGATTTTTAGTGATTACCTTTTCAAGTATCTTAAATCACCTGAAAACCAATCACATATGTGCATACATGTACACACTGTGCGTATGTGTGCCTGTGTGTGTGAAATCATTAGCATTTGGGACCTGAAAATTTTTATTATGAGATTTTTTGTAAGGCTGCAATAACAAGTCCTTTCATTTATACCAAATATCTCTTGATAAATCAGCGATAAGCATCTTTATTTATCTCTTGGTACTATAAGAGCAATTAGTTTAGTAGGCATATTGTGCTATGATTGCAGTTTTCTCTCTGTCTCATCTGAATGAAACATACAGAATTAAGCACTAAGAAGCAAATGGATGTACTGAAAACAAAGAGCAAATTTGGTGGGGTCATATGCAGGGTCTGAGAGTGTTTCCTGCCTCACAGGAAGCACTCACAGCGTGACTTGTCATCTCTACTGTCTAGCCTAGTGTCTCCTAACTTCCTGAAATAAAACCAAACTAAGCAAAACAATAAAAATGACATGTTTGTGTGTGCTTTGGAATTCCAAACTCCTATTACTGGAATGCTAAATCTTTCAACCTTACCGGCTTTTGTGCCTCTCAAAATTTACAGCATTTTTTATGTTTTTTTTTTTAATGTAATGCATATATATATGCCATTAATATAACAGTTTATTCTAAATGTTATTATGAAATTCTGCTAATACTTGCATCAAGAGAAAACTAGTGGCTCCTTTTCAAATTAACTTTTGTTTTTATTTCTGTAAATAGCTTTAAGAGAACTCATTCTCCCTAGCATACTAATGGGGTTTTAGATGTAGGCAAATGATGGGGAAGTGATATAAAAAAAAATCCTTAGTTTATTCTCTAAATTTATCATTCTTGCCCTCTACACATACTTGTTGGTCCAATGGTTTCCAAATCTGAAACGTAAGTTCCCACTTTGCCTTTGTAAGAAATGACCCATATAGAGATGGAGCTATATTTTTATCAGCATTAACACTACCAGCAGCTACACCATCACCACTTTTCAATTTGCGGAAAATCCAGCACTATCTGCCAAGCTGGCAAGATGTCAAAAGTGTATCGACTGTTTCAATGAGAAGAATTTGTTCAGTTGTAGATGAATTTGAAGAACTCATGTCAGGTCTGCAAGAACTTCTATGTTATATAATCTTGCACATTGCATAGCTTAATAGAATGGTATAGATAGGTACAGAGGCCCGAAAAAAATAAAACCAACGAAAACCTCTGTTTCTCAAACCAAGTCAAGTGTTCCACCCTAAGGTCCATGCAGCCACGAGCAAGGGGTGCCTGGAGCGCAGGGAGGCGCCGTTGCTGCAAGATGGGGTCAGGCGAGTTTGTGGGGGATGGAGGGAGGTTCAGCTGGGGAATAATTTCATTTCTATTTTTTTAATTTTATTTTAATTGTTGTTCAAGTACAGTTTTCTGTCTTGTACTCATTTCTATTTTTGAAACATTAAAGCAAACTCAGGTTATGGAAGCAAAGGCAAAGGTTTCATAAAAATTTAGGATAAAAATATTTTAAAGTTATTTTCTGTTTGGAGCAAGTATTCACCAAGAATATGAGGCCATATTCATTTACTCTAGGAGAAAAATTTCAGATTTACCTAATCCAATTTGTTCATTACACTGGCCAGGAAATAAAAGCAATTGATCAAGCCACTGGAATCCAGCTTTTCTGACTGCCAGGCCTGTGCTCTGATTCATAGCTCTGCGAGGAAAGAGGAAGCGCAGAATTAGCATCTATTGAATTCCATCCGTGGGCCAGACAGGGTCATCGATGCAGGCACCACATTGGCACCGCATTGGTTAAGGGCTAGGCTCCCAGTCACGCTTCCTCAGTGGGCAGTTGGGTCCACCTCTGATTTACCTATATGATCTCAGGCAGGTCACTTAAGTTCCCCGATTACTCATCTCCTCATGTATGAAGTGACTATCATCAATGACCCTTCCTCACTGCCAAGGATGAAGTGCGATAATCCTTACAAAGGCCTGACAGTACTTGGCCTATAAAGATTGGCTCAAGAAATATTGAATGAAGAAGAAGAGAGGGGAAAAGCTTTGCACGTCACAGGGGAGGACTACGTGGGAGTAAATTTTGCGCCTATCTTACAAATGAGAAAAATTAGGGTTCAGTAAAATTCAGCACTTGCCAACAAGTTACCAAATCAGAATGTAAAGTTGCATCTGTCTGAACCCTAAGTTCAGGTTGCGTCTGCTCCACCACCATGCCTTCTTGTAAGAGGAGCAGGAGGTGGGAAGCACATCCAGACCATCCATCCACTTAGCAAGCTGGCTGCTGTGCTCATGCTGAGTTCTGAAAGCCTTCTGGCAGCTGCCTGGCAATTCTAAGAATCTCTGAAGCTCTGAACAGGGTGGCAGAAGCCAAGAGAATATTCAGGTGATAGTGCAGATAGACTTCCTTCTACATTGAAGTCTGGAACGTAAACTTGACTCCCATGAGCTGATTACCAGTTTGTTCTCAAGGACAGGTGCTGTGTCCTCTCTTTTTGCAGAACTGACTCACCCCATGCCCAACACTGTAAGAGCTCACTCCACGTGAGTTCTGCCAGCAACATGACCTTGGGCGAGTCACCTACATCTTCAAGTCCAGATTAGGACAGATCCTCAGGCCACAGCCTCAACCAACTAACGCAGATTCTTACAGAGTAAGACCCTGAAAAATCTATTCTTTATGTAAACTTTTCAGTGAAGTAAAGCTTACATCAGAAAAAAAAAGTACAAATTATGTAAGTGTATAGTTCAATTAATCTTCACCAAATGAACACCGTCTCTGATCTGGTTATAGAGCAACCCAGTCCAGAAGACACTTCTTGAGGCCCACCACTCTCCAGAGATGGCCACTTATTCTGACTTCTGACATCCTAGCTTACATTCGCTATTTTTGCGATTTATACAAATGGAACCACTTAAAGTGTGCTCTTTGCATCTGGCTTCTCTTACTCAACAGTATATTTGTGAAATTCGTCCACGTTAGTGCATGTAGTCATAGTTTATTCATTTTCTTTGCTATATGGCGGGGAGTTCACTCCCTATTTCGTAAGTCAACGTTACTGGAGTACCGCCAGGCTAATTTGTTGCTGTGTTGTCTACAGCGCTTTTGCGCTCCTATGGCAGAGTTTAGTCACAACAGACACTGTGTAGCTGCCAAAGCTGAAAATATTTACTGTCTGGCACTTTAAGAAAAACGTTGTGTGATCCCTGCTCTGCAGCATCCAATCACAAGTATACCAGCATTTCATTTTTTCTACTACTGATGGACATTTGGGTTGTTTTGAGGCTTGCATTGTTACAAGTAGTGCAGCTGTGAATGTTCTGGTACATGTCTTTTGGTGACATAAGTACACATTTTTATTGAATATATGGCATATATACATACATACATATTTTAATATCAGATTGATTCTAATGTACAGACAGGCTTGGAAACTTTTACTTTACAGATGTTGAGAGAATTTAAGTCCAATTTTTTAAAACTCTCTTGCCCAAGGTCATGATAAAAAATAATGGACAGAGCTGAAATTGATTGACAACCCAAACCTGTTTCTTGGGACAGTTCTGTTTTTCCACTGAAGCTCCAGTCATCATTATCTTTAGAACATTAAATAAAAGGACCTTTACTTATCCAAGATCTTTCACAAATATGACTCTTTTCTACTGTATCTGGTTGTAGATTTTCAAGAACAGGAAACTCACTGCTTTAATAGAATTTTGTAGAAGGAAAGGGTTATATGAATCACTTAACTCTATCCTTCATTTTATAAATTAGTAAATTGGGTTATAGGGATACTAATAATTTGCCCAAAATAGGCATTTTGAATCTGGACTTTTATCATGTAGTACAAAATGATTTTGAACTTGCTATTTTTGACTTTGTATTTGATACTATTTTAGTCAATTAACTTACAAAAGTACTACCTACACATTTTAACTATTTAAACATTACAGAAGTACCTAAAGTAAAACAAATTCTTTCTCCTTCCCGTTTCAGCTGTATACTGTATAGCCGCTCCCATATATACAAATAACATGAGCCCATAACGCGGATGAGGAAGAAATGTAACTTAATCTCTCTTTAACTCAAATTCATTTCTAGTTTGAGGTTCCATTCACATTTGTTAGGTGGCCACTCAGTCTGAGTTAATTTGGACTACTCCCTTTTCCTGTAGCTGTGCCTAGATGTCAAGCGGCAGGGCAGGGGGGATTATGTAGTACCAGGAAACTGAGCGGGAGGTAGAGTCTGGACAGCATCTGATTCTTGGTAACTATGGTGACACTGAGACAGCTTTCACTCCATCTGGGCCTTCGCCACTGGTCCTCACAGATGCGCTGGCCCTTGTTGCCAGACCCTGTCAGGTGTGGTGGATTCTGTGCCAACCTTGAGCTTTGTAATCTCTGCCAGGCTGCCTGAGGCCCTACCCTCCCTGACTCACTACAGCCATTTCTTTTGCAGCTCTTGCCAGCTTCCCTGGCTTCTACCTGGAAACTGAGGCCCAGCTTCCCTCTGGTCTTAGACCCAACCCCCTAGCCGGAGCCTTCCACTTGCCCAGGTTTTATCTATGATATTTGACATAAGACCCCTTTCTTCTAAGCTTACCTCACACACTTGCTGCTTCCTTCCAATATCCTCTCACCCTCCCGAGGCTGGAAGCATCTCTCTCCAATCTTTAATAAGCATCCTTATGTAAGTGCCGTACAGATTTGCATTTTTATTTCTGCCACGTGTCTTTTCCAGTCAGGCAGTGGGGAAACCCCTCTCTTCTCAAACCCTCAAGCATTTGCAAGTTTGACCTTTTAGAAACCAGTTACGGGGATGATTCTTTTGACCGTTTGTACCTCCCTGCTGACAAGAAGGCCAGAGTAGCCAGGGGTCGAGTAGGGGTCAGAGGGTAAAAGCTGAACTACTGGAAGGAAAAAAATGGTTAATATCTCAAATTACTATCCTACCACAAAAATAGGCATATCTATAGGGGAAGTATTTAGTTTTGCTTTCATTCCAAAATTGGAATGGTGTAATACATGAAACTATAACTTGCACTTTTTCACTTTCTCCATGTTGGACAAATACATTCATACAAATATACCTCATTATTTTTAACGGTTTCATAGTACAGTTAGTTTAATTATTTTCCTTCTCAATTGATATCTAGGTTGCTTTTGTTATTACCAATAGTGATAATAATAACCAATTTATTATGGTCTTAAAATGTACAAGACAATGTCCTAAACACTTTACATGCACTGAATCTTCATAAAAATTTCATGAGATAGGACTTGCTGTTTTCATACCACTGAGACAATTGAGGCACATACAGATGAAATAACTTCCTCGAGGTCATAGTAAGTTACGGATTTGAACCCTAATGAGTCTTTACCTATAGAGGCCACGCTTTTATCCAGCGCACGGCTCTGCTTCATTCCTTTAGTAAGTGCACTTTAACACATGCTTACGTACTCTATTTTTATTTCTGCCAAATAACTACCCAGAACTGAGTTGTAGGTAAAGCTCTTGTGCATTTTTTTGTGTTTTAACAAATGCGGACAGATTACTTTTGGACTGAAACGATTTGCAGAACCATCCCTTGTGTCCAGGAGTGACGATTACCCCAAAGCCTTCCCACCACAGAGTGTCGGGACTTGTCTGAAGTTATATCCTGCTGGTGGGAATGCTACCCTTGCACCCCAGTGATGTTCAGAAGCTTTCATTTTCACTTCCCCAATTACTAACATAAATGTCAAACATCTCGTCTTATGTTTAGTGGCCATTTGCTTTCGTCTGCTATGAATTGCCTGTTCACATATGCCATTTTCTAATTAATTTGCAAGAGCTCCTTGTATATTAGGGATATGAAGCCATTGTGTTATATGAGTTGTAGATATTTTCTCTTAGAAGATCATTTGTTAGCTACTTCATACGACATAGAAGTTATGCGTATTTATTTAATCTATTCTTTCCATTTTCCTATATAAACCAGCTACATAGTACTATGTAGTATGAATAGCATTTTTAAAAAATATAATCATTTATTTACCTTAAGTTTCTTACTTTGCTAAAGAAAGCTTTCTTCATTCCATAGCTATACAAATGTTCTCCTAACTTTTCTTCTAATTCCTTTATAGTTTTACTTGCTTTATATGCAGTTGTTTAATTTATCTGGAATACACTTTTAGATATGTTATAAAATAGAAGTTGCCATTATTTTCATGCTTATGTATAGCCAGTTATCTCAATTTGATTTATAATATACAGTTTGAAATGTATGTACAGTCATCTCCCTGTTTACATGGGGGCTACTTCCCGAGACGGGCAGGGGTGCCTGACACTGTGAGTAGTACCCAATCCTGTCTATACTATGTTTTAGCTACAAGCATATCTCAGATAAAGTTTGTAAAGTGGGCACGTAGGAAGTGAACAAAAACAATAATTAAATAGGATATTTATAACAATATTCTGAATTTAAAACCAAGAATGCGGACTCTCTCTCGAAAACATCTTACTGTACTGTACTCACCCTTCTTCTTGTGATGATGCCAGATGATAAAAATGGCTATGTAATGAGACAAAATGGGGAGAATGAGACACTATTACATAACATAAGGGTTCCCTGGTCAGCAGCACTGCTATGCCATGGCAGTGACTCTGAGGACCAAGAGTGCTGCTGAGGGGCTGATGGCTGGGAGGTGCACGCAGTGTGGTGACATTGGGCAAAGGGGTGGTTCACGTCCTTGGGTGGGAAGGAGGTGGTGGTGCACGAGTTCGTCCTGCTGCTCTGAGAAACAGGCAATTGAAAACCTGTGAACTACCACAGGAATTTTTCATGTAATATTTTTCATTTAATATTTTTAGATTGCAGTTCAGTGAGGATAACTGAAACTGCATAAAGCAAAACCACGGATAAGGGGTTAATTACTGTCTAGTGACCATCAATGTATCTTTTCCCAATGACTTCTACTCCCAGACACACTGAAATCTACTTTGGGGCCGATCTTTCCCATTTATCTGTTGCAATACCAGTACCATTCTGCTTTGGTTATAGTAGCTTCATTGTGAGTTTCAATAGTTGTTAAATGAAATAATTCCCTCATTTCTGAAATATAACTGTAACATTCATTAGATACATTTCTTTTCCAGATATTTAACAATATCTCTACAGGACAGGATGCTACTTTCTTACAAATTGGTTGTCTCATAAATGAAACTGCATTTTTAGGCAAATGAGAAAAGTCTTTATGTTTGAAAAGTCACATGATTTGACATCCTTCAAATTTTGTCAAATAATGCTATCAATACATTGACCTTGAATTTAAAATAGAATTAGAATTTGAATTTTTTCAGTGCTAGACATTGTCTGAAGTCTAGACAATAGGAATATTAGCAAATAAGGGGAAAAACCTAGCAAATGTCATGAGTGATAAATATCATTATCTCATATGAATAAAAATAATTGAGTTTAGCAATAATTTAACTGAGAATTTCAATATTTATTATTCTTGTAGGGCAAAGGATCTTTGGTGTCTCCCCTGCCCCATCTTTGCCACTAATTTGCATCCAGCTTTAATTTTAAAAGATATAAAGATATAGAAAGCATCACATGGTTTTTATTTTAAGCTTTATTATAGATATGAGAGAGCTGAAAGTTATTATTTTTTCCATGCAAAGATTTTAACTAATTTTCCACTAAATTCCATAGATGGGTTGGTTCTTATGACTTTTGACCAGACTATCGTTTTTGTAAATGTAGCAATATGAGCATATTTCTCTAGATATAGTATCTATCCATGTTCAAGTCATCCAAATAGAACCACTATGCACACAGTATATTACTAATTTGTCATCTGGAATTGCCATGACAATGATTCATGTGTTGTAACACCCATCACTACTTCCTACAAACTTTGAAAAACTTTTTATTTGGAGAAACATTCTGTCTTACTATTCACTACAGTGGATTTTTGCCCTCATTTCCTTTGTATGTATTCTGGGTGGGTTTTTGCAAGACAACGAGAATCTATTTTGGTTGGGGACGCTGTTCTCTTCCTCCAGGAGGAAGTGAGAGGCTGTGCTTTATCTCTGGCTCCAAAGCTGTTAGATCAGACAGGGAGCTCTGTCAGCCAGGCTCCAGGAAGGCTTCTCTCTTCTGCTGGAACAACTAAACAATTGCTTCTATTTACAATGGGCCAAGTGGGGAACTATTCTTAGAACAATAAGAAAAGGGAAAGTCGGCCACCAGGCAGGAAAGAAGGCTTTCAAGCAATGTCTTACTCAGAGAATGTGAATGTCTTTTCAATGTAAACAGCTTACCTTAGCACTTCTCCAAATAACAATACCGGGAGGGCTCGCCCTGGTCAGACACTTGACGTGCACTATTATCTCTGATCCCATAACCACTGCACCAGATAATGAACAGTGTTATCCCAATTTGAGATATGAGAAAACTGAAGCCAGAGAGATTGTAATAACCTCTCCATGGCTGGTTAATGTGGAATTCAAACACAAACTTGTATAATACACTTTTTATATTAGATATGCCCATGTTCTTATCTACCTCTTTTGAAATTAAAACATAGATGAAAAATGTATAGTACTTAGTGAGTGACTCTGTAATCTCCTTACAAAGAGCACAAGGCTGTGCTCAAAGCTTCCTTAATTGTGTGAAATACGTTCTTTTTCTTTTGAGTGTCTCTGAATACACAGAGACAGTGGGAGCTGTCACAGAAACAGAAGAAAACCCACTAACTGCTGTGTGTGACAGCTCAGCGGCCCCCTTTGTCACATACGTAATTATTGCCCCTCGGCCACTCTCAAA
The DNA here is from genome assembly GCA_004027475.1 of Anoura caudifer. NCBI lineage: Eukaryota > Metazoa > Chordata > Mammalia > Chiroptera > Phyllostomidae > Anoura > Anoura caudifer. The sequence continues at coordinate 369,015 of PVKU01000543.1, forward strand.
CTCTTCAAATGACGCTTAGGATGAACCCTTGTTCTGCTTATGGGAACTTTAAATCTTGGAGACAAGTGTGTAGATTGAAGCTCTAAATTAACAACAACCATCACTAATTTCCAACAGAACTGTCAGGTTATCTACTGCATAGGTACATCTGAAAAATAATTACCTATGGTTAAATATTTGGTCATCTTTCTATTAAAGCTTTAACATTGTTATAGAATGCTTCTATTAAATGTCAGGACAATGAAGCAATTCTTTACCTTCATTACATGTGATTTATAACAGGTAAGAGGAGAAAATAATGGATCTGAAAGTGAGATCCCATTGGATTGTTTTGTATATGTAATAACATACAGGAGCAATTCAGTAATTGACTTCAGGGTTATAATGGACCATGAAAAGATACTTGTTTTTTAGTTGTTTCAGGTAAAGTAACACAAATAATGGTATAGCTTTTGCTAACTTTTTCTTAGGTGCCACTGGGCCCACACTGGACCTACTGTGAGACCTAGGACCCAAAGGGCTGTTCGTGTGGTGTTACCTGATGCTCTCCTTCTCACTGCCCAGCACCACACCCCTATTCAAGATTCCCTTGTCCTCAACCTGTACACTGGCCTGCCACCGATTACAGAAAGATCCACTAGGTAGGGGGCAGGAAAACTCATTCTCCTATGAGTTCTTGCTGCTAACACTTTCATGGATTGGTGAGTCATTCATTAGCTATCATCACAGAAAGCAGGATTCTGGGCAAATAAATCAGAGAGAGGGAAGAGGTTTGCTGTAAAGTGAAATTAGGATGGTGGGCATAGGGTGACTGGCATCTGGAATCTGTTTAGGGCACTGAACACCAGGAAGAGGATGGAGTGGAATGAAGGAAGAATGATTAAGAAAGCAAGCATTAAAAGAGAAATGATTCCCCAAAGAGGAGGTAGAGGGCTTCCTCATCCTTTCTCCTAAGTCCCCTGAAGTCTCCCTTTGTGGAAAGGACCAGTCCACAAGACACACTAGACCTTAGCATGGCTGCCATGCCTGTAGTCCTCTTCAGCAAGAAAAGTCCACAGCACCCGCTGGGGAAGTTATGCTAGGAAGTTCCTTAGGCATAGGTGGCCATGTTTTGCTCCATACCGCCTCTTACCCACAGATCATTGCACCAGGGTGCATGCCTAACCGTTTTTTCCCCTTTGAAACTGTAAGTTGCTTATAGTCAGAGAACTCTCATTTATCTGATTTATCTCTGTGTTCCAAACACATAGTTCAGAGCTGGGACACAGAAAGTGCTCAGTTAATGTCTGCTGCATGAATGAATTAATAACATACCCGGAAAGAAAGGAATTTCAAGTATATGCAGAAATATCCAGGAAGAAAGGCATTTCAAGGATTCTCAGTATTTTCACATTTTCCACTTTTTATTTCTTCTCCTTCTTAAGTTTTATTTCCCTGTAGTAAAAAGCAGCAGTTCTCAAAGTGTGGCCCACAGAGCCCTGAAAGTCACCGATATTCTATCAGAAGGTCCATGGGCTCAAATTTATTTTCATGTATTAAGAATTTCTTTTTTCTCTGTTTGGCATTTGCTGGTGTTGGTGCAAAGGCGATGGTGGGCAATGATTTGCTGAGGGAAAGCTGTCGCAACAAACTCTACAAGGAGTCACTACACCATCTACTCATTGCCTTCCACTCATACGTAAAACAGAAAAAAAAGGCTAGTTTTATTTGAGAATGTCCTAGGTGAAGCAATTAACATGATCAATTTTGTTAAGTCTCAACCTTTGCAACAATGTTCTGTGTGGGGCAGTGGGAGTATACAGACTTCACCGATGTTGCTCCCCTACAGGTGAGCGTCCGAGGAGCATCGCTTTGAGAGGGAGCTGCGAGCTGAATTGGCCACCTTTTAAATGGCACGCTATTTTCACTTATAAGAACAACTGACAGACACCTGTGGTTCTTTAGACTTTTGTATTTGATAGATGTCTTCTTGAAAATAAACAAAGTGTGTCTGTCATTAAAAAAAAAAAAAAAAAAGACCTGGCAGTATGTGTTGTGAATGATAAAATTTGAAATTTCAAGTGGAGAATCAGAATTTTGGAAAATCTGTAGCTGCTTTTGAGTTTGACAGCTTTCCAAAACTTAAACACATTTGTTTTGTTTTAATGAAGTTGGTGATACTATCAACAGATGTGATTTTTTTTTTGATACTGTATAATGGCATGTGTCGACATTTATAAGATCTACATATCTTATTGAACCAAATTTTCCTATGACCAATATTTAATATTACAAAACCATAAGTAAAATATTCATTTAAAATGCAAGATAGATCAATACTTTTTTTTAGACAAGTGAACTTTAAGATAACCAATTATACAATTTTCATTGATATTATTTTAAAATTTGTGTTACAACTAATCTTTAGGAAACTATTGCTAGTTGAGTTTTGGCATAGTATAAAAGAAGCATATCTATAATTACCTCAAAAGGCTATTAAAATATTCTTCCCTTTTCCAAAAATACATGTCTGTATAAGTCAGGATTTTCTCGATATACTTCAACCAAAACAACATAGTGCAACAAAAATTGAATGTAGATTCAGATATGAAAATTCAGCTATTTTCTGTTAAACCATAATTAAAGAGATCTGCAAATATATAAAATAAATCTATGCTACTCCATAATTATTTCCTTTATTAAAAAAATGTTACTTTTCAGAGAATATGTTATTTTTGTTAACAGGTAATTAGTTTATTATTATTGTAAACATATTAATAAATATTTTACAAATGTTTTCACTTTTAATATTTAATATAGCAAATAACAGTTGACATAATCTACAAAATCCATAATTAAAAATCCATAGTAAACACAAGCAGTTTGAGTTTCTCAATGATTTTTAAAAGCATAAAGGTAGCCTGAGACCAAAACATGAACTACTGCTTTTATCCTTGTTTCTCCTTGAAAAAGGTAGACAACTCGTTTTCATTGAGATTTTATATATATATATATATATATATATATATATATATATATAATGAGAAAATTCAGAAACTCCCAAAGGAAATTTTTGTTTTAAAGTTGAAACCAAAGTTCCAAGTTACAGGTATAAAAAGTAAAATAGATAGAGTCCCACATACCCGAAATATTTTCTGGCATACTGATATGTGAACTAGGAGTCTAGCACAGCAGGTGAATGCAAAGTCAGCTATTAGGTTATATTTAAACTAAGAGAATAATTGCCTAAACAAGTTTAACCATTAAAGTGCAAAATAAGTCATCTAATTTGAACCAAGTGAAAGACTTTTGCAGTTTTAAAATACATTTATTCTTAAAAAGCCATATGAGTCATATCTTGGAAGAGGGGTCATTTATATTCTCCACTCTTCTTTCTCTTTGGTCCCCTTTTATTCTTTTAACTGTCACATGCTATCAAATTAAAGGTATTTAATATATTGTTATATTTCTTAAATATGTTCTATCATTCAGTCCTTTATTTTAAAAACATGTGAAAAGGTGATTTATTTGAATCCTCCTTTTTAAAAAAACACCAAAATAAAATAAACTGTTTTTTAAAATTCATTTTTCTATGGTTTGATAATTTTTGAGAAAAACACAATCCACTTTCCTGGAATGCCAACATTAAAACAAAGGTATTTCTTAATGCCTTTGATTTGCATTTTCATCCTTTAATAATAATAGTTTTTAAACGTAGATCACTAATGATCACTAAGTTTGGAAATAACTAGAAGAATGTTTGAGCTCAGGGCTTCCCAGATGGAGTAATTGTTAAACTCAGCAAAGGACAACTAAGCATTAACCTCATTTTCTAAATCTCTTTTCCCAGGAATTAATGCATGAATAAGTTTTGTTTGGTAAAATCTAAATGGCTTAATACTCTCTAAGCCTGCAGAGAAATTCACTTTCAGAGCTGCAAAATGGCTTATAAGCTTCATTAACAGTCAATTTTATGTATGATTAAGTGCTTAGAATATTGTTAAGTATCCAAGAATTACTTGTTGGTTAACCATGGCGATCTTCTTTACCTGACTCAGAGAAGAAATACCATAATTACTCACTAAGGAAGTAAAATGTGGTGGGCAAGTATGTGGGTTCTTTGTCATCGTCAATGGATTATTTGGGAAAGAACATTTGAAAGTAAGTCCATGAGAAAATGCTGCTGCTGAGGGAGGCAGTGGGGCACAGATTGCTGATGACAGCATTTGGTCAAGAACACTGAAAATGAAAGACTAAAGTGAAGTATGTTTTCTTCCCTGAAGGCAGATGGGTACTTGCTAAGAACTTCCTTAAGCAAGAAATTTGGGATCAATGCCATATTCTCCACCCCCTCATTGCCTCCATTTCTTGCATTGTGGAGTTTTCCACAGGAAGCAAGCAAGAGGCACCACAAGAAGAAGGCTGTGGGGCACCCTTGGGTGTCTCAGGACTTGATCCCAATTAATCTGTGTGCTGCCTAAGGACCTAGATGCTGAGCCCATCATAACCAAAGATGTCTTGCCTGTTGAGGAGTGCCGACCCAGAACACAGCTCAGGACGCTCTTGCAATGATTAGGGCTGCACACTGCATGACCCTGGCACACCCTGCCCACGCTTCATCTTTTTTGGAACTGTCACTGACCAACAGCTCTGTAAGGACTTTGGGGGAAACTGTGCCCTCCAACACTCTCTAAAACTTGTAAAGCTCCCTGGGTTGTGGAGAGCATTGCCTTCCCCAGCACCAGCAGAATCCTGCTGTGCACCCCACTCATCTTCATCTGCGAACTCCTGGCATGATGTCAGGCCCCATGGCTGCGGCCCACAGGCCTCAACAGAGTCAGGACCACACTTGTTTGAGCTGTCTCCTGGGTGTTCCAGTGCTGCTCCTCGGCTCCTACGCTGAGCTCCATGCTTCCCGGGCTCCTCAGGCCAGCTTGCCCGAGTCCTGACTCGCCCAGGCCCTCAGACTTTATTCTTCCAGGTGTGCATGAGTCAGGGTAGCTGGGATCTCTGGTTCTCAAAACACCTCCTCCCACCCAACCCCGCCACCCCCATCCCACCCCAAGACCACACCCCCAACTCCGCCGCCATGAATCTTAACCTCTGGCACTCTCAGATTAGCCACGCAGCGTGAAGTCTGATCTCCCGCCTCCTGCACACAAGGATTCAGCCTTGTCCTCCCCTCAGGCTTAATGTTTCTACATGTGTTTAATGAACTTTCGCTCCAGCTCTGAGCTCTAGCTCTGCCTCGGCCTGCCTGGCACCTTGGCCACACAGCCAAGCTGGCAGAGTCCCTGTAGTCAGTCTCTTCATGCCTATTTCCCAAGTTTGCTGCGGCTTTTGTGTGTTTCCAGCTTCCAAGAAATCTCAGATTTAGGACAAAAGTTGCAACTAAGGGAAAGAGAGTAACAGAGAGCAAATCGTCTCAACAAATTTCCCCGTGAATGAGGGATGAGGGATTGCTCAAAGGAAGTTCTTACATCACCACAGACAAGTATTCTTACAGGAAGATGAGGAGGCTTGGTGATAGGGTGAGATAAATATTTACTTAAAGTAGGGTAAACCTGAAGTGAAAGATTATCTTTTTTATCTGGCTCTTGCCACAGATGAGAAAATGGAGGACTGAAAATATTAACTGGCTTGGCCAATATCACTCTGGTTAAAAAAGAGCGAAGTTGGAACCAGAATCTTGCTTCCTGTCTGAATACAGTATTCTCTCCGGTCATTCATTTAACAAGCATTCACTGAGTGTCGCCTCTGTTATTACAATTTAACAATTCCTGGGCCCGTAATAGGTGCTAGACAGATATGGAATAAATACAACAAAAGTAGCTGTTTCAAGGGACATTGATATGATAAAAATAATACATAAATATATGTTAAGTACTTCAAAATACTCCAAGGTTACTTGTGCTTGTGCAGTAATAGAAGTATATGTAATAAATTTCCATTGGAATGCAGAAATAAGACCTACCAAGTTGGGCTATTGTTCTCAAAGAAGATTTACATTGGATGATACAGAAATTAAGCTGGAAGACAAGGTAAGATTTAGATAAGCTGAAAGGAATAAGAAGGGTTTTTAAGTGAGAGAAACTAAAGTTCCTTGTTGGGGATTTAAAAGAGAAAGTTGTACAGTTTGTGTGGGGGCAAATTATAGAAAGCGTTGGGGAAAAGAAAATCAAAAGTGTTCATTAAGCACTGGGGAGCCATTACTGGAGAGTGGCATGAGGAAGCAAGACTTCAGGAAAACCAATCCAGTAATGCTAGATTGAGGGGCCGTAGGAATGGAGGAAGAGAGTGAGAACCCAGAATTGGGAACACAAGTTACTGGGACATTAACACAATCCTCACTGGTAGGAGATTTTTGAAGAACATTAAGTATATAATTTCCAAGTACTTAGAATAATGTGATCTCAGGATTGAATCATAACTGTCTCCTTCAGTTCTGACAAATCTGCTGTAGCAAACAATTTAGATTGTGTGTTCCTTAGGACCATGAGACTTTTGTAGAAATAGATGAAGGTAATGCTTAAAAGTAATTTGTTCTCAGATTAGGCAAACCATGTACTCCCATACACAACTTCTTTTTCATGTATAATTTGTGGTAACACCTCTTCACAGCTCTTATGAAATTAAACAAAACTAGTTTATGCTCACGTAACTAAAAATTCTCCATGAGCATATTCTAGGTGAATAAGTATTTGTTACTCTATCAGGAGTTTAAAACTACAAAAAACATTAAAAACAATACTAAGAAACATAAAAAGGAAATTCACTCTCAACTCCAATACTCCAACACTGTTTTTTCTTTCCCGTGTTCTTTTTTCCAGGCTTTGTTCATCTGTCTTTTTTATGATGGTGAAACTGTTTACTCAGAACAATAAATGTAGTAAAATGGGCTCTTTTGTGCTTAACATAACAGTAATTATCCTACTATGACTAAATGAGAACTGCTGGTTAGTACATGGATGGCAGGCACTACGGAGTAGATGAACAATGGGTTCCCCTGCCTCCGAGCTCTTCAAAGGAAAGATCGTGCTCTGTGGTGTCTCCTGCAGAAAGTTTAATTAAATCCAGCAAAGTGGTCTGCAGCTAATGGTCTTCAGCTCCAACCACTTGACTAGATGATAAAGGGCAACAGCTGTAGGACTTTGCGTGTGTGCTTATGGGGCTGTGTTTTAATTGACAAGCTGGACACTAAATCTCTCTAGAGAGCTGAACACTAAGTAGGTTAGTATGTCTTATAGAAAATATAACCTATATTTCCGCTATGAAATTAAAAAAAATTAAACCCTGGCTATTTATTACTAATATGTTGGACATTTAGTCATCATTACTAGAAGGAAATGCTGTAATATTGACCCCGTTAATATTTAAGTGCAATTATATACAGAGTCTAGTTACACGGACTGCGTATAACGGTTCACTTACCACTGCTCGAGTCATTATTCCCAGTGAACCAGATTTGCCTGCCCAGAGGCAATGCTCAAGGATATCTTGCATTTATTCAGAGGTTTTTGGTTTGTTTATTTTAGCAGCCCTTGCTATCAAACCCTGAAACTTAAAAGTTGTCCAAATCCACTAACAGAATGTAGCAAAAGCTCCAATGTAGTGATGAAACTATAAAAAAGGTCTGAATTTCCTATGACCTTCTGTATCTTGGTTTACATAAATTTGCATATGCACCATAATATTTATCATGAGTTATAGAAGCTGAAACAAAATTAGGTAATATGGCCTTCAGCAATTTAATACATGCTGTAAAAGTAAAGCCAAATATTATTTTATTTTATTATTTTTTAAAGATTTTATTCATTTTTACAGAGAGAGGAAGGCAAGGAGAAAGGGAGAAGAATATCAGTGTATGGTTGCCTCTTGCATGCCCCTCCACTGGGGACCTGGTCTGCAACCCAGGCATGTGCCCTGACTGGGAATTGAACTGGCAACCCTTTGGTTCACAGGCCTGTGCTCAATCCACTGAGCTACACCAGTCAGGGCCAAGTTTTAACAAAAGCAAAAATTTTAAGATGCTTGATATAATTCCATCCCAGCAAAGGTCCAATACCATTATATCTGCCATGAAGTTTCTTCCACTGCAGGAAATAACATCTGTGATACTTTTATAAAACTAAAATTTATTTTCATAGTTCCGGCTTTTATTCTATTAACTATATTCTTTGTGATGATTATTCTGCAAGAGCCAAATAAAAAATTTTCCTGTGCAGGGAGATGTTGTTGTAATAGTCATGGTCTCCACTAAGGACTAATGTGCTTGTTACTTTATGTAAAGTTTTATGAGGAAATCAGCATTTATACAAAAACTTTTTTGACACAAATTAATTTTTCTTGCTCCTTGCTTTTATAATTAAAAACTTTCTAACTCTGAAAATTGTTTCTCAATAAATATTATAAATATTATTTCTCAATAAATATTATAAGTATAATAATGAAATACATTTATACCGGGGAATTTTCCATGGAGGCTATCTCAATATATTCTCATAAAATCTTATGTGGTAGCAATTATTGTTTTATTTTTTTGATGGGTCAGAACATTGAAGGCCAGATGAATTTAAAGGTCTTTTAAATTCTTATAACAAGTTAATGAAAAAACTCATAATTTGAGTTCATGGCTGGTTTCCCGGTACATTACTCTTTTCATCGGCCCTGTATATCATGTGCTGATTGCAATGGAGCAATGATTGAAAGTCCCCCAAAAGGTTACTTTAAGATTGTTTCATTGCTTCAGCCGACATATTTTGTCATAGTCAAGTGTGGTGATTTGTGTTCATGTGCTTACTTTCCATCGAGCCACCAGCAGATTTGCTTGGCACAGTTTTAAAGCCCTTGCTTGTAAGTGGAAACATGTGTCCTCTCTCATCTCCTGTGTCCACTCTCACCTCATCCATTATCTTCCCTCTTACCCAGATACTGCCATGTTGAATAAGCTGACAATTATTTTTAAACTTCTTTCCATGAGATGGTATCTGCAACCAGCTGGGGGAGAGAATGTAATCCATCCTGCAGAAGTTAAACCATGGGTCATGAGAAGAGCTAGAGGTAATAAGAAGAAGACATTTAGTGCAGCCCTCCATGGAAATGTCAGACTCAATATCACATATCTATGTGGCTCCAGATTTTAGAGTTGATGATGTTTGTGTTAGAACCAATCACTGGGAACAGTTTAACTGAAAAATGTCTCCCAAATTAACAAAGGAAGAAGGAATGAGAGGGAGACAACAAGAAAGTGAGGGGGGGAGAGAGAGAGAGAGAAGATATGGAGAAATGGAGAAAAATGAAGACAAGGAAGAAGGAAAGGGGGGAAAGAAAAAGAGGAGAAAGAAAAAAAGGAAGAGAGAAAAGAAAAAAGGGACAGGGATTTTTGTGCATGCATACTTCCTGTTCTTAAAAAAAGTCTGAACTAATTTAATTCATTTGGCGAGTAAAATGGCTTCAATTGGAGAATCAATAAATTTCATCTGGCCAGTGGCCTGAATTAACAAATTCATATCAGAGGTTATTAATAGATGAATAGTGGTGTGATCAAAGAACTAGAGAAAAGTGTAGTATACTCCTGTTGAAAAACAATAAAATTAATGTGAAAGAGCAATTTGGGTAACTGTCGAGCACCGGAGGTGGATGTCGCCCTGTGCTGGAAAGTACAAGTTCCCTGGGGAAATCAGGCCTAACAGAGAAAGCATAAAATCCTGTGAAACCTACTTTGCTGATACTCTCAATTTAAATGATAAGGGTCCAAGCCTGAAATAAGTGTTTCCCCCAAATTTTATGGCCCTTTAGCTATCTGACCCTGACTCAAAATAGCCCCTCAGAGTTATTTGAATGTTATCTATTTGACCATTACTGCCTAACAATGATTGATTGGGATTAACCTGAAAATGTGGGTCTTTGGAACCACTGGTTGCTTACTGATTATAATAATGTTCTATGTATTTTGATATATTTGCAAATTATTTTCCCAGGGTCATGTGGGAGATCAGCAAACAGCAAACTTTGTGGGATCATAGTGTTTTGTTTTTTTAAATGAAAGGGGGTGATGTGGCAGACCCTTCTGTGTGGCATGGGCTCGGAGATGCACAGGACCCATGCCCACAGATGGGTTCTCTTGTGGGTAATCAGATTTGCAATATACCTAAGCTGTTTTGAGGTTTGCTCTTTACTAAAAACTCCCTTACCCTGCAAATGCTTACTGTAACTTCCTAAAATCCATGCTGAGCCTTGCAGGGGCCAGTGTGACTGGCTCAACCACTTTTGCCTATTCATTTGCTAATGTCTTTCTTCTGTGATATAATGAAGGGCATTGTCTCCTTTGTTGTAACCAGGATAGTGAGGAAGAACCATCTTGGAATGTAAGGAGATAGATTAAAATAAAGGCCAGTCATGACGGAGGCTGTGGCTTTTGCTCCCCTTGAGAGAAAAGCCATGCTGTCGTCCTTATTCCTCCACCAGACTCGGTAGTCTGTGTGTATGTTTTAATTCATCCATAATGATGTGGACACTGCTGGCCGGTGTCCACCTCAGGGAGTAGCTGGTGTGCACACGCTTGAGATTCTACCCCGTATAAGAATGGAGTATTACATAGCCCTGCTCCCCCGGCATCCTCATCTCAGTAAGCACCATCACTAGCTACTTAGTTCCAAGCCCAGGACCCCTTGGGGCTTTGTACTTTCTTCTTTTAACACCAGCAAAGGAGGTAAGAGAAAGAAATCTCATTCTGACTAATCGGAAGGTGGGTGGGAATGCCAACTTAGTCTTCTCTGTCTCCTTCTCATCTTTCTTCACTGCAGCTGTCTTACTTTAGGCACTTATTATGTTTTACCAGTATAATTACAACAGCAGCTTGCCTCTTCATTTCTCCCTAATCCTGTTGCCAGGGCCTTTTCAAAACACAAATATGTTAAAGTTCCTTTGCTTAAGGAGCTTAAAATCCTTGAACGTCCTGCCTTTGCCTTAGGATAAAACTCAAAAGACCTTACCCAAGCATAGAGGACCTTTTATGAATCAACCTGTTTAATCTTTCAGTCTTCATTTTTCATTCCTTCACCAGGGGAACTGGATCTGCCTACTGAACAAGATTACAGACAGTTCCAGAAAAGGCCAATCTGTCATGGTGCCATGTCTCTGCATGGCCTGCCCCTGTGGGATCATCCTCCCCGTTGTATCACCTGGCTCACTTAGGGAGCCTCATCTCTTTCACGCAGTCTTGCCTGTCCCAGCCTGCTTCCAGGTCCCTTAATCGGTTTCAGATATCGCTCTGGAGGCTCACTCCCATCTCATACTGCACTCCCCTTTGTCCCTGGTATGCATCAGAATTTGCTTACTATTCTGTGTCTGCACTGGACTTTCAACTCCTTCTCAGCAGGCACCCAACACATTCCTGGCACAGATAAGTGTACAATGCAGTAAACCCTTGTTTAGTGACTTAAAGAATTAATCACCTAACAAACAACATGGTAACCCGGACAGTCCAAGAGAACTGGGTACTAGCCTAGGTTTGACCCTCCACTGCTTCTTATTTCTCCTTTTCTTCCTGCAGTACTTTAATTTCTTATATTTAATATACAATTTATGTGCAAATCCATTTTATCAGTGTTGTTTTACATAATCAGTGCTTTCTGTTCCTATTGAAGAAATCTTGGATTAACTCAATATCACACACATTTTTTCCTATGCCTTCACCTATAAGCTTTAGTACTCTTATATTGAGATTTATGATCCATTTTGAGTTTATTTTTGCTTATAGTTGGAGGAAACTTTAGGGTTAATTTTTAAGCCATAGAGATATACAATTGTTTCAGCACATTTTGTTTAAAGAATATTCTCGCATTGAAACACCTTGCCACCTTTGTTGAAAATTAATTGATTATATGTCTTGCACTATTTCTGGATGCTGTCTCATTGGCCTAATTGTACTCCTCTGTGCCATTTAACTTCAATACTATAGATTTGTGGTAAATTTTGAAATTTGATAGTGTAAGTCCTCCAACTTTGCTTTTTATTTTCAAAATTATTATTGCTACTCCATGTCTCTGCTTCTCCTTGTAAATTTCAGAAGCATACTATGAATTTCTTCACGCAAGCTTCTCAGGATCTTGATTGGCACCACGGATCAGTTTAGGGACAACTGCCATCTTCACAGCATCGAATCTTCTCATCCATTGGAATGTGTATTTCTCCACTTATCTAAGTTTACTTTTATTCCTCTTAGCAAGAATTTGTAGTTTTCAGTATAGAGTCTTACCCATATTTCAATAAATTTATCCCCAAGTATTCATATGCTATTATAAATAAAAGTTTAAAAATTTTCTTATAGTTCACTGTTATTTTATAAAAATACAGTTTATTTGGTTTAATTGACCTTATTTTGTTTTCATGGTACATCTTTTTTTAACTATTCACTTTCAGTCTATTTCTGTCTTTATATTTAAAGTGTTTCTTTTACAAATAGAATACAGGGGTGGGCAAAAGTAGGTTTACAATTGTAATACAAATAAATAATACAATATTTAATAAATAGTAATACAAGAATAAACTGCATTTTGCATACTCACAACTGTAAACCTACTCTTGCCAACTCCTGTATATTTGGGTCATTTTTTTTTATCCATTCAAACTCTATTTTTAATTGGACAGTTTAGACCACTAGTGTATTTATTGATGTGCTTGTCATTGGTTCTGCCATTTTATCATTTATTTTTTATTGGTCCTTTCCATATGTTGTTTTCCTCTTTTCCTTCCTGATTCTCCTTAGGTATTTTTTAGAATTAGGTTTTTTTGGCTTTTTAGCTGCACTTTTTTTTTGCATTATTTATGTTGGTAGATGCGGAAAGGATTGAGAATATATAGATACACACACACACATATATGTGATAGATTAGGGATAGATAGTTGACAAGTTACATAAAACTTGTCATAGTCCACTTACATTTATGCACTATGGCTTCATATAAAATGTAGAAAACTTGCAACTGCATAAGTCCATATTGACTTCTCCCAATTTTTATCCTATACTTGTTACATGTATTACAGCTAGGTATGTTACAAATCCCCCAAGATGATATATTTTGCTTTAAACAGTCAAATTGATTGTAAAAAAAATTAGGATGAAAAGCAAAAACAAGTCTTTTCCACTTATGCAGTTACCATTTCTGATGCTCTTTATTCTTAACTGTAAGTGTGTTTCCATTTCTTATCATTTCTCTTGGACCTCGAGAACTAACTACAGCATTTCTTGTAGCATAAATCTGCTTGCACTGAGTTCTCTCAGTTTTCTTTCATCTGAGAATGCCTTTATTTCTCCTTCTTTATTGAAGAATAGAGAACTCTGGCATTGGCAATTTTCTTTTTACTTTCAGAGCTTTAAAGATGTTGTTCTACCCTGCTGGTTTCTCATAGATAACAGCTATTAGCTGAATTATTATTCTCTCATGTGAAATGTATTTTATTCTAGCCATTTTCTAGATTTGTTGTTTATATTGGCTTTCAACACTTTGATGATACCTGTTTCCACAAGATTGGCTTTGGCAAGAAACAAAATTTTATGCTAAATAATACCACCATCAATTTCTTTAGTGGCAAGTAAATAAACACAGAGTGTCAAGTCAAGTTTCAAAGGAGAATTTTATTAAACCTGTAAAGAAAAGATAATTTAAATGCTCTTCAAACTGTCCAAAACAAAATTCTTTATATGAAGCAAATGTAATATTGGTACAAAATCTGATTAATAATTTATATTAAAAAACAATTATGGAGGTTAATTAAACTAGTCATGGTGATTATTCTGCAATTTATACAAATATTGCATTGTTTTGTTATGCACCTGAAGGTATTATAATGTAATATGTCATTATACCTTGATAAAAACTAAATTTTAAGAAAGAAAAAACTACAGATTGATTTTACAGATGACTACAAACAGAATCCAGCAACACACACCATAACCAAGTGAAGTTTACTCCATTAATTTAAGAACACTGAACACTAGAAAATCAAAGGTGATTTGTCACCTTTGACAAATGGGATTTAAGGAAAGGTAATGGGATTTAAGAAAAAACTTCACAAATCATTTCTGCAAATTAAAAAGATACTGATACAACATAACAACCCTTTTGATTTTCAAAATTTAATAAAATGAATCTTGATAAATATTTTTAACATGGAAAATATGTCTATATATAAAGCCAAGAACAACAAAAAGATGTCTATCATACCAGTACTGTTCCAGATTTCATTGGGGGTATTAACTTATGCCATTAGACAAGAGAAGAAAAGCAAAGGTATAAAAATTGAAAATAAAGAGGTAAGGAGTATATCTGTTTGCAAATGATACAATTGTATGTAATTTTTCTTTTGTAAAACACATAAGAGAATTTTAAAAACTACTACAATTAGTAAAGTAGCAGGATTTAAGTTAATATACAGAGATCAACAACTTTCACATTTGCAAACAATATCCAGAAGAAATTTTTATTGTCTTTACTGTTGTTTCAATAGTAAAAACTATACCTAGGAATGAATTTATCATGAAATGGGCAAAATCTGCAGGAGGAAAATCATAAAACACTCTTGACAGAATAAAAAAAAGTATACTTAAACAGAAATATTTATCATGTTCCCTGATAAAAAGACCCAAAAACATTACAACAGTTGTTCGTGATACTAAATTTAACAAGATCCAAGCAAGAATAGCCAGGAAAACTTGAAAGCTTCCAGAGATTAAAACATAATATAATACTTCATCGTTTAAAACACTCTAGTGTCGACTTGTGAGTAGATAGACCAGTGGGACAGAGTAGAAATGCCTCAAATAGGCACAAACACGTGGAGCAATTCGGATTAGTAAAGATGGCACCTGAAATCACTTTGAATAAATGGCACACTATCTACTGAGTAAAAGGTAATGAATAGTTCATACAAAACATCAGCATAAATGACAAATGGATTAAAAACTCAAATATTAAAATAGAGTCAAGTAAGTACTAGAAGAAGATATAGGTAAATTTATTTGTAATACTATAGTGGGGAAGACCCTTCTACCTGTGATTCAAATTCAAGACACCAAAAAGAAAATAATATTATCAAATACATAAAAAAACCCCACAACCAAGTATAGCCAAAATCCGAAAACAACAACAAAACCACAAATAAAATTTAAAGATAAAAGAAAAACTGGCCAACATATATAAAGATAATAAATAAGGGTGACCCATCTCACTATCTGATTGTGAAAATTGAAAAAGGGAATGGTTATGCCCCAGATCTATAAGGAACACTAAATTACCCCTCTTCCGGCCAATTGTATCTATCCCAACAAATAGTAACATACGGTGGATGGGAGGGGCATTTTTGTTGGGAAGGGTTAGAGAATTCTTCTTTATTCCAAGTGACTTTTACTGTAATAACACCAAGTTTATGTTAAATACTACTGGAATACGGTGTAATACTAAAATCATAGCCAAAAGAATTTTGCCTGAGGTTGATAAAACCAATGAAAATATTGATACTGGAAATCGAATATATTGGGAAATTAAACTTAGTCCTCCCCATGAAGTCATTTCTGTGGAAACTAACTGGCCAGAGGAAAAAATAGAGCTTCTGGATAATGAAATAGTAGGAAGTCTCAATTCATCAGGCCAAACATATCACAAGGTAAAAATAACAGTGGATGAAGGAGGAAAATATTATTAGCTTAATAAAAATAATGATGATACATATAAAGGGTGTTTGGGTTGGCTGGGATGGTTGTTTCCCTCAGACTCTTCCTTGCTTAGTATTAGACATTTTCTTCTCCTAATCGGTGTTACTGGTTTAATGCTGTTACTCTTGTTCCTAATATGTAAATGTTACACTAGATGCAGGAAAACAAACCTAGTAAAAAGACTGGGTTCATGGTACCTCAAAATTTTAGAAACAATCCAGAATATTTTTTTTAACAAGGACATGTAGGATCTGACTGCCTCCCATTCACCCACCTTTTTAAATAGTAACAGTCTGACCTTCAAGGCCATCTAAGGTTACATACAGTCTTGCCCCATTCCCAGAGGTCTGCCCTGTTCCGCAAGACAAACCCTGACTCTGAGACTTCCTAGGAATGAGTCTTCCTAGCACCATGGGACTTCATTATCCAACCAAATGGTTGGTTACCAGTGCATCCATCCTTTCGGTTGATTTATGACCAAAAGAGAGATGTGTGGAAGAAACAGGGCACACATTCACCTGACAAGCTCAGGGGAGGCCTGCAAGGCAGACTTACAAACTCAGAGACCAAAGTAACCACAAAGGATGATCTGACATTAATATACTAACTGAAAGCAGTTCACGGTGGTAAGTCATGTCCTAAGCTGGTATTTTTCCCTAATGAAGGTCAACCTTTTTCTCAACTGAGCCTGTCTATTGTCTTTTTGTTTCTATAACATACCTTTGGAATGGCAAGGTAACTTTCCTCTTTTCTGAACCTAGTGGGCTCAACAAGAGCTGAGACCACAAATCCCTTCAATGTTAATTGTTGACTGTTAACTATCCTTTACCCACCTATGTAAAGCATGTGTCCCTCTGGCTGGTATAGCTCAGTGGATTGAGCATGGGCTGCAAACCAAAGGGTTGCTGGTTTGATTCCCAGTCAGGGCACATGCCTCGGTTGTGGGCCAGATCCGAGGGGGGGCGTGTGAGAAGAGAACCACACATTGATATTTCTCTCCCTCTCTTTCTGCCTTCCTTCTCTTCTCTCTAAAAATTAATAAGGCCTTAAGAAAAAAGATGTTTGCTTAGTTGGCTTTTGTTTTTGTTTTAGGGGAGTGGGAAGAGGAGAGAGGGGGACAAGGTACATAGAACAAGTAGCATAGATGGTAGGTAGAAAATAGACAGGGGGAGGGCAAGAATTATGTGGGAAATGTAGAATCTAAAGAACGTATGACACATGGGCATGAACTAGAGAGGGGAATGTGGGTGGGAGGGGGTGTGCAGGGTGGAGGGTAATGAAGGGGGGAAAATGGGACAACTGTAATAGCATAATCAATAAAATATAATTTAAAAAAAAAGATGGGGAAAAAAAGAAAAAAGAAAAAGAAAAAAGACATTTGTGTCTATTATCTTACCTTTTATCCAATCCCAGAGGTTCCCCCATTTGCCTTCTCTTGCCTCCCTAATCTATCATCAGTGGATTTCATGTAACCCCCCTATGTCTCCTCCTTTGATTGTAATGCATAAACAAGGTACCAAACTCTCATTCTCCAGAGCATTTGTCAATCCACTGAGATTTTGCTTCCCAGCAACTGTCATCATTTTGGCTCAAATAAACTCACCAAAAATTCGAGAGAGAGCGAGCGAGAGAGAGAGAGAGAGAGAGAGAGAGAGAGAGAGAGAAACTGGCCAAATATTGCAATTCATAAACAAAGACTTATCTTCTTAATATGTAATAGCTCCTAGAAATAAAAATTTAAAAACCATCAATAATATTGGCTGGCCAAAAAATTCATTTAACTTTTTCTGTAAAATAAAAGACACATTTTTAAATTTTCACCAATAACTTTATTGACTTGGATATTTTGAGTATGTTGGCTGTCTCCTGCATGGTATAGCACTGATTATTCTCAATTAATGTCTCTATTTGATCATTATTAACTTCAACTGATCTTCCCAACCATGAAGCATCTTCCAGTGAGAAATCTCTAGTACGAAACTTTGCAAACCATTTTTGACACGTTTGATCAGTCACAGTGCCTTCTCCACACACTGCACAAATCTTTTTTTGTGTTTCCATTGTGCTTTTACCTTTCTTGAAATAATAAAGCACAATATGCCAAAATGGTGTGTATTTTCTTCCGTCCTCAATAATAAAATGGCTACACAAAAATTCAGCAATTTTGATGTTTTTTAAAATGCATGCTAATATGACAACTGTCACAATACAATCTAACAAAATTGTTTTGTATAAAATTAAAGACAACTAAGCACTATTGAGAGTCATCATACAGGAAAAAAAAGACAAAACAAAATTTTTGGCCAACCCAATAGAAATGGGCAAAGGACATGAACAAAAAATTCACAGGAAAATAAATTCAGAAATCTTTTAAATTATATTTTATTGTTTATGCCATTATAGTTGTCCCTTGTAATTTTGATTTGGCTGTGCAAGGAGGCAAGCAGCATTTACCTATGCCTCCATCTTGACTGGAAGTCCCCAAATGTTTTTTTAAAGGTAGGACAACATGTCATCACACTCATGATAAAAGATGGCATATTAAAACTACACTAAGATAACATTCATCTCCTATTGGAATGCCAAATTTAGGAGTTTGAAACACATTCCTTTGGCAAAGTTGTAAAGACACTTACTTTTGTACATTACTGAAGGGAGATTAAAACATTATAATTCTTAAGGAAGGGGGATGGGTGGTGTTAATTAACATTGTAGATACATTTATTCTTTAAATCATAAAACCTGGTCACAAAATCTAGCCTTTAGTTACACCTGTACACAAACAAAATAGCGTATACAAAAGGATGCTTCTTGCAGCATTGTTTTCAATAGCAGAGACTAGAAACTACTCAAACAGTCCAGGAACTAGGAGGCTGGTTCTTGGAGTAAACTCTAATATATTTATATGCTGGAATACGATGCAGCTGTCAAAAAATGAGGATATCTCTTTATTATTAAATGAAAACAAAAGCAAAGTGCAGAATTGTAAACTCTATTTTTGTACAAGAAACAGAGGTATATGTGCACAGTGAGATACTGTAAAGTAAGCAGAAATTAAGTCATAACTCAGCATGGGCAAGGTGTCAAGGTGGTGAACGGGGACAGAGGAATGTAATGCTGCTTTGTGTAACTTCTTGTGTAGTTTTGATTTTAAGCCATGTTGAAAAAAATTTGTAAAGAAAATAAACTCAAGAAGATCCAGGGAAATAGTATAAAAAATGCTATAATCTAGTAACATAGCACAGGCTCCTGTCCTGCTGGATGCGGTTCTGTGAGGTGGTAAGTGGAGGAAATCTCACCTGTCAAAAGGTTGGGGCAGGGACTGGGAGGCCCGTGTTCACAGGCGTGGCGAGCCGGGCATCAAGCATTTCAGAATAGCCCGGGCATCGGAGCAGTTATCTTGGCCCTATGCATGGCCTGATCCCACTCATTGTCTTGGCTGTCTATGGTGATCACTTGGGTCAAGGAGTGGTCTTGGGAAAAGAAGTAGTAGGCCAACCAGGTGAGCTTCCTCTCCCTGTAACATGACTCTGTCAAGATCTCTGGGAAATGTTCGAAAGTTTTTCTACCAATTTTCTTTGACAGGTCTTCCTATAATTACCTTTTCTCACGCAGGACGATAGCTCCATGGCACCTAATCCAAATTTAGATTTCTTAATTCCATTGCATTTCTTATGAAAATAGTTTGGACAATGCAATCATCATTCTCCTCATTGATATTTCTAGGAGGCAAAGATTCTTAAATGATTGCTCTAACCAGAGCTAAAGCTGGATATGGATGCACAGCCCCAAGCATTTTCCTCAGTAAACTCAGCTATGTGCAGCGGAGGGATTGCTGACTGAAGATCACCAGTGCTTCAGCTCTGGCCACACATCACCTTTCAATAGACCATGTGCTCTCACAGCAGTGGAGGACAGCATTAGTGTTGACAAAGTGTACAGCTAACTTTCCCAGGTGCCTCGGGACCAGAGAACAGGTGCCCTGGGGGAAAGATAAACGTGTTGGCTGCCTGTACTTGAACTGTGCCACAGAGAGAAGAGGGACTCCAAAGGAGAGCTACCCTTTTTCCCCTCCTCTCTATGTGCCAGTGGTTTGAGGGAAACCATGAATAATCTCTACTTATGTTCCATGTGCAAGTCTGGAGACAATTGGTTTAAGGTGATTTGAGTGTGACAGGCAGAGAGAGGCCAGGAGTATTATTTTTATGAATGTTCCCTCAGAACATATGACCACAGGAGTGGAGGTTCTTCTCTAAGCAATTGGATATGAGACTGAGAAAATAAATGGGGAAGGGCAATGAAAATATATTGTGTGTAACCCAGGCATATAGGGTTCCTCTGCCTCCCAGGCAACCTGTCCTCTAACTCTGGGATACTGACAGTGTGGTCCCTAGGCCAGCAGCATTGGCATCACCAGGGAGTTGTTAGAAATACAGAGGCTCAGGCCCTACTGCAGATCAGCTGGATTACAACCTGCATTGTAACAAGATTCCTAGGTGAGTCACATGCACATTAAAGCCCCAGAAATGCTGCTGTAATCTACAGATGGGGGCAGAATGGCATCTCACTTTCACCCGAGCTCTCTCTTTAGCCCCCTTCTCTCTCTCTTTTTTTAAAGTAATAATTTCTTTATTTCAGATGGTGTCATAGCTCCTACCCTTTGCAGCCCCCTTCTCTTGTACTGTAGATACCTCCTAGGCTTGGAGTCTTAGACCACTGAGTAGGTGTGTGTCCCTGCATGGGTACCACCAAAGTGATGGGATGGGATAGACCTCCCTGCCCATCCACCCTGTCCACTTAGTTGACACAAAGCAAAAATACCAGTGAGCCGTTCAAAGCAAGCATCTGTATTTTAAAAATCCAAGACAATTTTAGAAGCACCACCTACAATAGGAGAGGGAAAGTTGGAACTCTCACTCTCTTGAACTACACCGCTCTCAAGATTCCTCCTCCACACTTCCATCCACCCTCCAGGACAAAGGTGGGGCTCCCCTCACTCACCAAGAAGGTCTTACTCTTCGTACCATTCTCCCTTCATCTTTTCAATGAGCCAGGTTTGTGATATATTTTTTCTGAAGTTGTGGTTGTCAGCTGACCAAGGGGTAATGTTAGTGACTCTAGTTCCCTTGCTGGTGGCAAAGATGGCACTTTCTGCTCCAATTTGCATCTTCATTCTCCCAACAATGTGAGCTGCAAACAGATGGGTCCTGTAACTAGGGACCTTATTTAAATAACCTGTCATGGAGGAGGTTGCTCAGTGTCATGGATGAAAGCCCAGTGCGGAGCTATTATTCCTGGATTCTAACCCCAGCTGTAGTTAGAACAGCACCTACTGAGCCCTGGCTAAGTACCTGCTGTCATCACGTGGGTGCAAATAATTTCTGAAAATGTTTCAGAATACTCTTGCCTGAATTTAAACCTTAAAACCTGATATTAGTTTATAGGGAGGAAGATAACATTTACGCTTCAGCGTTCTAATACCATTTGTGCTGAGCAAGAAGAGGCATCAAGATTTCTTGGTGCATCTTCCCCAATCTCAGTCTCTTGCTTCACACATAAGCTTATTGAATCTGTGCATCTGGACATGCTTAGAATGCTTTCCTGTTGTTTCAATTCTGCCTACTATTTCATTTGACTATCTCATGCCCTTTTCCTATTGCAAGTTTGTCAAGGGGGGGGCACCATTGTTAATTTCCTTCTTAAAAATGATGGTGGAATTGAGGAGTTGCCATAAAATAATTTTCATATAATTGTATAACTTTAAGGAATATAATTAAGGAATCAAATGAGCCATATACAGATAGGCAGAGAATTTGAGCATTGGTGTACTATTTTTAAAGATATGTTAATGGTGATAAGATCTTTTTGTTGTTCTAGGATGCTTAGAATAACTCTTAGTAAATTTGGATAATTGAGAACAATACTCCTTGAGTCACTAGATATTCTATGTGGTGAGTCAGTCCAGGTGTGGCATCCTGCACTGCCTAGCTGCTAGTGTGACTTTAGAAATCACTGACAGTCTGCTTAGTTTGGTTTAGATATTAAGAAGATAGGAATCTGAGGTGGACACTGGCCAGCAGTGTCCGCGTCATTATGGATGAATTAAAACATACACACAGACTACCGAGTCTGGTGCAGGAATAAGGACGACAGCATGGCTTTTCTCTCAAGAGGAGCAAAAGCCACAGCCTCCGCCATGACAGGCCATTATTCTAATCTTATCTCCTCCCATTGCAAGATGGTTCTTCCTCACTATCCCAGTTACAATAAAGGAGACAATGCCTCTCATTACATCACAGAAGAAGGACATTAGCAAATGAATAGGCAGCTGGTTACACTGGGCCTGCAAGGTACTTGCAGGGTGAGGGGATTTTGGCAAAGGGCAATTCTGAAAACAGCCCAAGTATATCGTAAATCTGATTACTCACGAGGGACCTATCTGTGGGCGTGGGTCCTGTGCATCTCGGAGTGGGAGCTGGGCCCACGCCACGCAGAAGGGTCTGCCACAGGAATCCTATTTTGAAATGTGGCAGAACTTGCAAAAATATCATCATATCAGGTGTAATTTGCGTGGATTTAGAAAATTTCTAGCTTTCTATCAAATTTAAGATGTTATTTTTATTTTCTTTAAAGTGGTAAGGTGATGAAATACAACCTAAAGATGTAGAGAAAAGGATTGCTTAAATAATAGAATTATGAAATTCTAATTAGAAGGAACTTAAAAGATCATGTACTGCAACATTTCATCAAATGTTGGCACCCCTTCGATCGTATCCTGTTGGATATTGCTCTGTGATATAGAAGGGAAGTATGTAGCTGTAGAAGCCAAGTGGGCCAGTACTTAAATACCATCATTTCCTGGCCTATTTGATGTAGTTCAAGGTGATTAATTCTATTAGCCTCAGTTTCCTCATGTCTAAAATGGTGCACAAAATCTACCCTAGAGCAGGAGACTTGACTTTGGGTTGTGAACACACAATACAATATACAGATGATATATTATAGAATTGTACACCTGAAACCTATATAATTTTATTAACCAATGTCACCTCAATAAATTCAATAAAATGTTTTAAAAATAAAATAATACAACCTACCCTAGAGGTATCAGTAAGGATTAAATGACATAAGATATATAAAGCACTTACCACTATACCTATGTGTGCCTTGCTAAATGCCGTATAAAGCATTCAACCACAGTAAATGCTCAATATAACTTAGTAAAAGCAAAACCATACAAAACTCATAGTTCTATGAGCTTTTTTATGGCCTACCCATTTTGAAGGGTTGTTATTAGGAATAAATTTATAATATTCAAAGCACTTAGCATGTGGTACATGCTTTATAAATTACAAGGGTCATTATTATTTCTTCCAGATGATCATTCTACATCATTTATTCATTCATCAAATATTTATTACTGTGTACCAGTAGTTTGGGGGAACCCTGTGAAGAATACATTTACATTCTCTATTCAAAGACTGGGGGCAATTGGTTTGATGTGGCCTGAGTGTGACAGCCAGAGAGAGGACAGGAATTTGGGGCTAAGCAACAGGTAGATGATGGTGCCACTGACTGAGCTGGGGCACACCAGGACAACCACAAGACTTGGGGACAGGGGATTACGAAGGGGAGTCAAGAGTTCCATTTTTCACATATTAAGTTTGAGATGCTGATGAAGCATTCAAATGAAAGACCACAGAGATAATTGAATATATAAGTCTAGAGATGATATTTGGCTAGAGAAAAAGAATCCATTTATTATCATACATGCATGGCATTTAAAACAGTAAAAATCCATGTAGTGCTGAAGAAAAAGTGTGTAGAAAGAAAAGATAACCCTGAACTGAAATCTAAGGAGTCCCAACATTTAGAACTTGGTGGAGCATAAGTAACTCAACAACGTCTCAGGAAGCCAATGTCAATGCTGGACATGTTTAGGATGTTTTACTTTGAGCCTTCCTTTTTGGAATTTTATATATTGGCCTTTATGGAACAACATAAAGCAAGTCTGCTCTTGCAAGTAGATGAGGAAGGCTCCCTGCATGCCTGTTATTAGACTTTTCTTCTTCCACCTAAAAATAACCCCATGTCCTGGAAAGTGGATCAGAAGCAAACATCACCCAAATCTTTCTCTCTCAGCTTGATGAGCCAGCCACCTGCAGGACTCCTAAGCAAGTACAGAGTGAGAGGGAGTGGAAAGAAAACAGATGAATTACTTTCAAAATCCATTTCTGTGATCTGAATGAATTATGATGGTGGCTGTAACTAATAGAACAATTGTATAAAACACGAAAATGTTCTTTTAGAAAGACTCATAAGGCTTCAGGGGCACATTCTGCATAGTCAGACATGCTTCCAGCAGCTTTAAAAATATGAAGTGGGAAGGCATGCTCCCGCAACACAAAAACAACTGCAAAGCAGCCGGACTTCCACTAGAAATAAGGCAGACTGCTGCTGTTTTCTCCTTGAATTCATGAGTCCAGCCACCTCGTCTGTCTTCGCCCAGCCAGAGTTTTGATTCTCATTCCACAACTCTGATTTAGTGCCTTCGTTACTCAGCTATGTGATCCTACATTTGGATATCCTTTAATTGACCTTGACATCACCCTAAACTCTGCCCCCCATTCTCCATTTGGATCCAAAATTTACATACAACTTCTTCAGTGCTCACCGCAGGTTTTGGCCTTGCTATATCTTGGTATATCTAGAGAAAGCACTGCATAAAACAGTTACTATAGGTTAAAAACTCCAGCCATAGGCAAAGGTGAGATTTTCTTCTTGGGCTCTGTGTAGAGCTGCAGATGTATCTGCATTGCCTTTTCCAGATGCTCTGAATACTAAACAGTGCTGCAACCTAGTAATTTGTGGACCAAGAGGCAGCTGACTCACCAAGTCAGATCATTCCAGCCTGGCCAGTCTGTGAAGGCCAGTCTCTAGCTAGAGACTAAGTGTCTGACCAAATAGTTGACTGAGGTGGTTCTACTCAATGTAGCATGACTCAGAGCTAAATTCGCTTCCCTTTATGATGCTCACCATCGCCGGACCATAAGACCATGAACTGGGCTCCTTCTTGTGTGGCTCTGCTTACTCCCTTTCTAAGGTTCACTTTATCACTGCCCCCTCCTCCTAAGAGCATCCTCTTTCCATTCCAAGCATAATTTTCAAACCCTAGCTATATCAGAATAATCAGGGATACCTCTGTCTAGTCCTAGCCATGCTGTAGTAACAAATTAATCCTGAAATCTCTGTGGCTCAACAAAAGGAAAAATTTAAAAAAAAAAAACAGTAAGTTCATTTACTGCTCACATAGAGACTGATGGAGATCGGCAGGGATTCTCCTTCATCCTTGACTCAGAATATCCATGTGAGATATTCTTTGGGAGATTCTGATTCATTAGGTCTCAGGTGCAGCCAGCACTTCACATTTTCTAAAGTTCTTTCTAAAGTGCCAGGTTTGGGAACAGAGACACCAAGGCAGGGGCCTGAAGTCATGGTATTATGGTCTCATTCTATCTGGTTAACACTCTACAGTAGCCGCGCTGCTCAGTTTGCTCCCATTCTGGCCATTACTGCTCTTTAGACAGTTCTGATCCTCAGTTCTTAATGGGCTTATTGGTTACTCCAGAGTCTCAGTCCCAATAATCCCTCTGATTCACTGTTCTAGCTCTCATTCACTGAGAGGAGGTATTAATCTTATTTCTGTGGTTGGATGTGGGATAAGGTGACAGAGATTGTACTCACCCAACATCCCTGCATTCCTGATATTTCTTGAGTACCTTCCTGCCACACCCCCTGCATCCGGTCACTAGTCTTATCCAAGGGACTGAGAGTGAGCAGTAGAGACAGGTGCTTTCTGGGCTGAGGCCATGAAGAGCTGGTGTGACTTTACATACCCTCTCCTCCTCTGTAGCAGCAACCTTGGAAGTCACATCTTGAGACAGCATTGTCACCGCATAGAGGGAGGCTGCATCGCTGAGTCAGGGATGAAGGGGAGTCCCTGCCGGTCTCCATCAGTCTCCAGGTGAGCAGTTAATAAGCTTTTTTCTTCCTGAGCCACAGAGACTTCAGGATGAATTTATTACTATAGCATGGCCAGGACTAAACAGATACAGCCACTCTTAGGTAAAGTGCTGCCAAGAGAACCAAGCCCAAGCTGGCGTAGGACCCATTTTCCTAATTTCTTGTTCTCTCTCTCTTCCAAGTAGTGCACACACAACCATTTGACACCACAAACGACGAATCAGGGTAGTTACAGAGGACAAAACAGCTATGCTTAATAGTGAAAAACACGCAGCTTCCATTTAAACTGGGGTTGACAGTTCAGAAAAGTCATTTTCAATTATTTTTCATCCCTTTAACGTTTCCCCTAACTCTTGTACATCCTACATCAAAGTGTGGCAAATTCGAGTGGGAAACTAGAGCGCATGCAATAGGCAGACACAAAGCAATGGGTGACGCTGGGGCTCTGCACATGGAACAGAACAAATAGAAAAGAGCTTGAGCACCTGAAGGTTTTCAAAGCTTAATTTAAAAAATAACAACTCTGTCTTAAATAAGAGGCTGAAGTCCCAAATATCAACCTGCCACAGCCTATGGCCTAAAACTGTAAATACTCACTGTAACTCTCATCAGGTCAAAGAGTCATTTTTAAAATGTTAGCATATATGTGACAAATACTATACAGGCATTTAAAATGTGATGTGGAAGAATATTAACAGTCAAAAAATATATATATTTGTTAACTATGATGCAATTTTGTAAAATAAAATGAGCAGAAAAAAGACTAGAAGTAGGATACATGTACCTAGTTAACACACTTAAATATCCACTCCTAGTTAACGGAATGGGTATCTCTGTGTTGTAGGGTTATGAGTGATTCCTATTGACTTCCTTTTATTTTTGTGCATTTCCATCTCTTCTAAAATACATACTGTTTTAGTCATCAAGAAATAATGTTATCTGAAAAATCTGTATTTGGGAATAAATGGCAAATATATAAATATATTTACTATGAGATTTTCTGATACTTTTTACTCTATGTAATTTGTAACGTGGTATACTGCAGGTGGTATATTTTAAGTAGAGTAATGGTTGTACTAAATTATATAAAAGCCTGGAACTGCCATTCATCTATAAACCTAGTTCAAATATGTATCTCTTACCCTTTATATATTTCAGAAGGAAATTGGCCATTTTAATGCTTATCATTACTATCTTGCAACAGAGAACAAGCCACAACCTAAAAACACAACCAACATGGGGACAAGCTGTAACAGACGATGACAAATACCCTGTAATTACAGCTACCAAAGGAATGTAAATAATGGAGAAGACTTTTTGTTCTCCAAGTTTTGTTCCACTGTTTATTCATGCTAAGAATGGCTTAGCATTAGTGAGATCGCGGCTGGCTCAAGACAGATTCATTAAACTCTAATCTGATTAGGACTTTTTGCTTCTTTGTTCTCAGGTGGCAGTTTTGGCTGGACATTATACATTTTTGTTCCGTGTCAGGTACAGTAACATAATTTTGCCTGTGTATTACATAATAAGAACGTAATTCTCGGGCATCAGTCCTAAACAGGAAACAGAGTTAGTTAACAGAGGCAGTTAACAGAGTTCCACTACTGCCCAAATGGTTTTCCGCAGATGAATGTCACTTATACATCCGCACTGAAGCACAGCATGTACGTCTACGTACAGAGAGCCAGCTGTCTATAACTTCCCGGAACCAGCACCAGTTCAATATAACTTTCTTAATGAGATATAAACTTTCCTAAATGCTCTTTATCTAAATAAGTTAAAGATTGCTTTAATGTAATCTAGAATCAGTCAGCCCGTTGGGGGGACAAACCCGGGAAGGAAGGTCACTTGTCAGCACGGAGGAATGCAAGCGCAGGTGATCAGGTGAGGAAAATCACACAGCCATCTGGAAAGGGCTTTATATTAGATGTGAAGTACAATTACGACTCTCTAAAACAATCTTCAATATTAAAAAGCAAACGTGAGTCACGCTGCTATGCCGGTGGGCCCGAAAGATGGTGGGGGATGCGTCCAGTCATGGCTGCGTTTACCCTATAGGCATAAATAAACATGAAGAAATTTCCACTCTAATGCATTCACCCAGAATTTTATAATCCAGCAACCATCTACAAAAACAACTTTGTTCTGCTATCATCATGTTGATAAATTCCATGTAATTTCAGAAAATAAAGTCGTATTTTTGTTTTTTGTGTTTAAGAGCTAGGGGCTTTAAACGTCTTATTCTGGTCCTGGCAGCAATTCAGGTGCGTAAGGAATGAAAATGAAGACACGTGTCAGGGTAGTTTCCCAGGCTCCAGTATGTTCTGCAGGAGATATCGTTTCCAAGAAAGGATGATAGACTTGCTTAAGGATCTGGAAAGTTCTAGAATGGTGGTTTCCCAGGACGGTGTGCACTCCTCAGCAACAGTAGTGGTGCTGTTTTCATACACCTTTCTTAACAGCACACCCTCTTCCGGAGGTGCAGCCCTCAGGAGGTGCAGCCCTCAGCTCCTGAGCAGGAGCTGATTTAATGAAGACCTTGGCCACATCCACTAGGAGGCATTTTAATTGCAGTTGTTTTTGTACCATTTACACTGTTGAAGGTGTTTGGTCCCCTCAGCACTGTCTTAGAAGCTGGATATGAAAAATGTGCGTCAGACTGCTGTCAATCTGTGAGTGATGGCAGAGTGATATGATCAAAATAGGCATGATGACAGTCATTTGATCTACAAAAGATCTTCTCAAGTCTGTAATGACAACAGAATGAACCGTCCTCAATTGAAAGGAGCCAATCAATTTCATTTTAAATTCTACAGAAACCCACCTGTGTTTCCCATGGCTATAATAGGACTCCAATTTTTATGTTTGCAATACAGTGCAAGAAACCGAAAATCCATTTCTATCTTAAACTTCAGACCACTGGGGACTGGGAGACAGATCAAAGGAGCCCTTTAAATCTCTGTTCTTCACTCTACATGCTTACCACGCACTCCTCATGTTAACAAGCTTAGTTCCATGAGCCACCTTCTGGGCTGAAAGATAAGACTTTCTTTCCCCCCTCAAGATCACATTTGCTCAAATCTTTTTCAAAGCTGAGGAATAAGCCTTTTAATAGAATTATGCAAATTATGCTTTAACTCCAAATGTTTTCAGAACTAAATACCGCTTTGGAGAGTTGCTGTGTTTGCGGTGCCCACATTCAGAAAAGCAAGCTAGGAGCTGCAGATGATGATGACACCCCAAACTTGGGTTTTATTTGTCCCCAAGGTTATTTTGTGCAAATTTAGAGCCACCTCCGCTTCTGAAAGGTCAGACTGGCTGGGATGAAAACGCTGACCGGTCATTAGGGGATTATTTTCCTGGCAGAGCAGAAGCCCAGCTCCAATGCACCTCATTCCTGGTTTGTACCCTTTGAATGATGGGATAAAAACATCTAGGGTACACGCCAGGGCAATAAACAGTAAGGCGATGAAACTTGCATCACTCCCAAATCTGAGATGCACAATATATTGGGGAAAAGTCCATGGCTCCGTTTGGACTGATAGTTTGACAAATTGTTTGTTTCCTGGTTTCTCTCTTAAAAAAAAAGGAAAATGTTTTCTTTTAAATTATACTCAGGAAAAGATGATGGTAAACAATTTATTTCAATGTGACACATGCTTAGCATTTCAGACTGGGTGAGACTCCTTGCTTAACAGAAAATAAGTAAGTCTATTCATGGATGGGAGATATATCATATGCAGAGAGGCATACCAGCTGTCCTGATTCTGAAATTCTTGAGCTTTCTGCATGTGGGTTAAACAAAATCTATGTTAGAAATATCCACAGGCTCAGGGCACTGTCTTATCATTAAACTAGCTCATTAAAACTAAATGGCTGATGAAAGCACTGATTTATTTTTTTTGGACTATAATAATATAGTAACAAGGAGAGGGTACGCATGTTTAAAGCGGGGTCTCCTCAGTTCCACCCCTGAATGTTGCAGACTGTAAGTACTGAGACAGGGCTCCAAAGCAGCTCCAAGGCCCAGCTGCCCTCTGAGCTGTCTTTTCCTTTAACTGTTCCTTCTTCAAGGTGAAGCACCTCTTCTCCCTGAAAGCAGTCTTTGAAGGTGGAGTGTTTGGCAAAGCAGCCTCAGGACACAAGAGCACAGAGGAGGGTGGCACAGGGAACGTTTGCCAAATGATGACTTTTACCCTTGAGTTTTCCGAGACTCACAAGCTGTGGATGACATTGATTGACAGCACACCATTTCCTAATAATGAGGCCTCAGCTGAAAATCCAACTCCAATCACCTTCCAAAAATTCACTCTTATGTTTAAAATCACGCGATGATGACAAAATCCCCACACACCAGCCGTGTCTCTCTGCAAGCGTCACACCTGCCTGCCCTGGCACTGTCCCTATAAAATGCCCTTGAAGCAGCCCTGTGTCTGCAGCTGGGAGGTGAGTTACCTGCCCAGAGGCTGTTTGCTGCCATCCAGCTCTGCAATGTGCGCACTCAGCTTGCATCCTGCCAAGGAGCTGAAGTCTGGAACACCGGCAGTCTCAAACATGTAATCTGGATTTCCAAATGAATTCCTGTGCTTCTGGTACAGCCAAGTGTTCCTAGCGACCCGGGGCGGGGGGAGGGGCGGGGGGGGGTCACGGGGGAGGCTTTACTGTCACTCTTTCAGCTGCTATGTAACTTCTCTTGGAGGTTGCTTGATATTTTGGGGGGCTTTAAAACTGACACCTCTAGCTAGGTAAGCAGAAGTGAGGCATTTCTGCCTTGATTTATTTTTCCTGTTCATTTTCAATTATGATTAGAAGCCACCGCTACACAGCTGCCCTACAATTTGTACTGTGTTTGCTGCTGGGATTTCCTCTAATAGCACTATTCAGTGGAATAACATTAATATTATGAAAATGGAATCAGTTTTTACAGTTTAGCATGAAGCGAATGGTGTTCTTTTATTAAAAATTGCTGAAGGCTGCAATTTGTAGGTAATTAGGTGATCCGTATAAAGTTTAACTTTCTCATGTACATTCATTTCCCCAGAGAAAACTTTATAAGCAGAAAGTCAACTATGAAAAATTAAATCTAACCAAAAACATACCTACTAAACTAATTCTAATCAGAACATCAACATCCTCTTTGCTGCTGATATATTTCTGAAGAAAAACCCGAAAAACATGGCTCCCGACTTTGGTGTGAAATGATGACAAAGAAAACATATAGGTGTTGGTGGGTTATTTTAGTTTTGTTTGATTCACCACCATCCCCTCCACCAAACTAACAGGGACTTACCGGTACATCATGGGCACAGATCAGCTTTATGTTCTCTTGCACGAACTTTATATGATGGGGTTTCAGGTGGGTCATATTACAACCCTGAATAAGAATAACACAGCAGAGGGGAAAAAATGTTGTTTTGGCTGGTACATGTGGGTATTAGTTTGCAGTCTTGAAGCTAACTGAATATCCGCAGACTCTGAGTGGAGTCCAGAGAAGGCTCTGATGCTCTATCCGGTTCAAACTGGTTTGGTTGCCTGAGTTAGAAGTGCTAAAAGGGAACAGAAAACAAACCTCCTGATTGGCTGCTTTCCTGAGCATCGTTACCTAGGGTACAGTTGCGAGAGAAGGTCAGAAATGATGAGGACACAGGGCTGTGCCTCAGGGGATAGAAAGATCCATCGTAACCATCCGGGCTGAGTACACGCTAAAGGTGACCGTACATGTATGTGATTAAATGAATCAGTTTCTAGTTTTACAGTTTTCAGAGTTTGTAATTCATAAACCATTTTTCATTGTTTTTATCATCTTCTAATATGGCATTTGATATGGGAACAATACTAGATATTAGCTTTTTCTTTATTTTCTGTTCTTCATGCTAGAATATGAGTGCTAAGGAAACTGCTTTCCTTACTCCTCTAGCCAATGTCTGGGACATAATTGTTGCTCAATAAATGTATATTGAGCACATACTAATTAATCTTTTAGTTTTGTGTTTGATGAAGCTGATTGAAAATATGCTTATAGCTTCTGAAATACCATTATACTATTCTATACTCACTTTTTTTTGCCAAAAGCAAAATCTCTACTTTTTTATTTCACATAAAATACCGACTACTAACACCTTGAGAATTTTAATAGTGCTCGAAATGAGCTGGAGAGTTACTGGTCAGTTATCAGTTTAACTACTTACAGGATTATTTCTTGAGTGGAGGCCAGAAATAATACTGGAATACTCTTTTCAAAGTTCTCTTATGAATGCACCATCCAATGAGAGAAAGCTGAAAAAATATTACTTCAAAGTGCATGCAAGAAAGTGAAGTCAAATTTTGCACACCAATGGGGTGCTGCTTTTATTTCACATGAGCACACTTATCTGTTTTTAATAGAATTCGGACAGAGCTACCGTGTTACTGCAGGAAAGAAATAAAGAGCAAATGTTCTCTTACCACTCCCAATCTCCAGCGGGTGAGTTCTGGGTTCTTACAGTGGACGGAAGTCTCAGGTGGTGAGCTTCCCAAAGAAAGCAGATTCCTGGCCACCCCTCCCCCACCCCCAGAACTTCTGATTCAATAGGTAAAAGCAGAGTACAGAAATCAGAAATTTTATACTCAGCCATGTGATTTGTATGCAAATTGTTTGTAGACTTCACCTTGAGAAAAATACAAAACAGAAAAAAACCCTGGTATGGAGAGGATCCTATAAGATTTTGATTTCCTTTTTAGTTCAACTCTCACTGGATTGTAATTCAGGTGTCTGAGTACGAAACTAATACCCATATGCATTGATTACTAAACAAGTAAAAATGGTCAAAGGACTATTAGAACATGCATGTACAGTTGTAAAAATGTTTATTTTTTTATTTTTCAACAGACTGGGGCTTCTGTTTTAGGTCAATGCTACAAATGTTGGTAAATTCAAGTGCGAGAAAGAAATTCCTGAAAATATTAGTTCTTCATTTGGCAAACCACAAAATATTGTCTCATATATTATCTAATTTGATTCTCAGGGCACCTCTGTGAAGGAGTCAGGGCAGGAGTGAGTACCTCTAATTTTGCATTTCAGCAGACTGAGGTCCAGAGAGGCTCTCACTACCCACAGCCAGAGACGCAGAAACGAACAGCAGAGCGGGCACCCTCCAGGCCTAGCTTAGTGTTTGTGCCACCGCCTTCATGGTCCCTGTATACTCATACATCAAAATACATTTTCTAATTGCCTTTCTTTCACGACTCTTTCATTTCTAGAGACATTGCATGGGGAACTCTTAGCATGGTGCCCGTATCATGGTAACAAGGAGTAAGAAAAGAAGGGTTGAATGTTATTGTTGATCTTAGGACTAAATGAGATAATATGTGTGAAAGTGCTTTGTAAGTTATATGACATTATACATGCACATGCATACGTCATTATATGCATATATGCATGTTTTATTATTGTTGTTTAGCTTTTCCTAAGCACTAAGGCTTCAAAAGGGAAGCGCTTGAAAGTTGTTAGAGTTATCCAATAAAAAAGAGAGAGAATTACCAGCAACAAATTTAGTGAAAAAACATAAGAGATAAAAATGGAGGGAG
The DNA here is from genome assembly GCA_004027475.1 of Anoura caudifer. NCBI lineage: Eukaryota > Metazoa > Chordata > Mammalia > Chiroptera > Phyllostomidae > Anoura > Anoura caudifer. The sequence goes on from PVKU01000543.1 coordinate 402,298, forward strand.
GAAGGAATATATACAGAAAGAAACAATGCTTTAAAATAAAGAAGGAAACTAATTAGAGTATTCTGCACTTTGAGTAACAGCTCAAATGTGATTTAAGTTGAATTATGGGAGGAGATATATGACCTGTACCCAAAAAATCCCCAAGGGGCACATAAATAAGTATACATAAGCTTAGAATTCCTCATCTTATTTTCTTGGAAAATTTCTTGCAGTTGAATCTGAGTCTGCCTGAGATGCCAAGCACTCCAGAGGGGCCACACAGGTTGATGTCTGTGCTGAGAAGTATCCTGACCTGCCCAGGTCTGAAAGTGCTAGTGATTGATCTATCTATCTATCTATCTATACATACCGTGTTTTCTTTTTTTTTTTTTTAGTTTCTTTTATTTTCCTGAGAGTAGGAAGGGAGAGAATGAGAAAGACAGAAACATCGATCTGTTTACATCCTGAAAACACGGAGGTATTTTTCAGTGAGATCGGCCTGGTAAGGGAAAGTAATACAGACTGTCTCACTGCCTTGTTATTTTTGTCCCTTCATGTTCCCTGGTCCCTGCACTTCATCTCTTTGCCCATAATTTCGTATTGCTAGTTGTAATCAAATCCCATCTTGGAAATGTCAGAAGAGCAGGAAGAGTGTGGTCACTCCAACAGCTGTGGCTCCAGGCGTTTTTGCTGTGTCACGGTGGGAGGTGTGGTGAGATGCTTAGTTAAATTACCAGAGTCTTTTCCATCAAACAAACACTGCCTGATACTGGCATAAATAAGGGTGCAATTACTTGATCTAGACAATTGTCCTGAATAGAAATGAAGTAAATATCAACTCATCACAAGGCTGTGTCTGTGTGTACATCAGAATAACTTTGCATAAAGGTCTGTGGAGTTTAAATGACCCTTTTTCTCATCTAATTGAACTTAAAAAAAAAAGAAAACTTAATCATTGTTGACAGAATCACAAATGTCATGCCTCTTGCAAAGAATTCAGGTTCATATGATTATTCAGACCCTTCCTGTATTTGTAGTCTGGATTGGCTCTAACTTATACCAGAAACTGGATCAGGTCATGCATGGTGTGTTCACTGAACTTGTTGGGGCCACCGGCAGCCAAGGCTTCGTGGATCCTGGCTGAAGATGCCCACTCAAGAAGCTTGTAAATCCGAGCCCCTCTCTAGAAGCTCATATAGCTCCATTATCCAACCCCACCTGACATCACATACTTCATGGCTACATTCAAGCAGTATCTGGGGAACAAAACTCAACATACTACTAGGAGTTCCCATCCTGTTTCCTTAAGTAAATTTAAATGTTGCTTTGAAATGGGTGTTCTCCCATCTTCTTGATCTTTGTGAGCAGTTTGAAAGCAAAAACCATATTTCTGTGACATAGCTTCCCAAGTTAAGGAGACATGGACAAATACCTTTAGGATGTTCAGAGAACACAAGAAACTTGGTCACTCCCTCAAATCCGGGTCTTTTGAACTGGAAATAAATTAAAATATTTCAATTATTTACAGACACACGGAACTTCAAGACAAAGCAGACTTTCCAGTCTCTCCCGTCCCTTCCATTGCCGCACTCCCTCACCTGAACAGTCTTTAAGATGATAAGCATCTGCCCACAATTAGAGCTCTATACCCTAGATCAGGAGCTTCACAAACCTTACCTCATTTGCAATTTTCAGTTGCTAGAGGTGTACTCACCTTGCAGATAATGAAATGAAGGTCAGAAAAGTAGGTAATTGGTCTAAGGCAAAAGACACCAGACCCCTGCCCCACAAAAAAAACCCTGAAGTTCGGTCTGCTTTACTCTAAGACTACGTGCTGTGTTTCTGTGCACATTTGCAAGTACATGATTTCTTGTTCAAAGAGACCAAACTTCTCTGTGATCCCGATTCTGTACCTCCTAGTCATTTGACCATAGGCAGGTCACGTAACATCCTAAAAGCTCTTTTTCTTTGACTGAAAAATGGGAATGACAATTCTTGTTTCTTGCCGTTCATAAGATCATTGACATGAAATGAGATAACGTGTATTGTGTTTTTTAAATGGTGCTGAAACACTTTCAAATCATAGGTGTGCATTAGGTAAGGTTAGATTTGGCTACACAAAAGAAAAATTTAGAATGACTGTGGCTTACGTAAAAAAATCTATTTATCATACAAAAGATGACCTGAGATAAGCAGTCCAAGCAAAGCATGGCTGATTCCCAGGGTCCAGCACCCAGAGTCCTTCAGTCATGCTGCTTTCTTCCTTAGGACGTCACCTCATGCTACCAGATGACCCTCACCACATTACTTATGTTCAGCAGGTAAGAAAAAGAAATGTCAAAAGAAGGATGTATCCCCTTCCTCAAAGGTTTCCTCCCAGGGGTTGCACACATTTCTATATCCCCCATTTTCCCATAATCTCAGACTACCCACTAAATGGACTAAAGCATATGGAGATATACAAATCATGCTAACAAAATGGGGTTAATAAGGCTAATGCACAAGTGTGCCATTTTTCCCCTGAGAGCATAAAAATGCTTTTAAAGCATTTCTTTTCTTTTTTCTTTTTTTAGCCTTTCTAAGAGAAGATCCTTGTCAGACATTAGCCTCACTTCACTGGCTGCGCATATGAAACAGGGTGACTACGGGGCTTGTTTAAGGTCACGGCATTGGAATACGAATAAAATACTGATACGAACATTCAATAGTTGTACCTTCTACACAATTTTCTGCCCAAAACATTAGACATAAAGTATAACATTCACCCAACCAGCCAAATATTGGCAGGAGAATAATCCAAACATCCTGAAGTATGACTTGAATTTGGTTTTGAGAAAACATACCATATTTTTTAACTATAAGACACACTTCCCCCCACCAAATTTGGGAGGGAAAAGGGGGTGCATCTTATAGTTCAAATGTAGCTTACCTGGCTCACTGTAGGGGGGGGGCGCGTGGCAGTGGAGCAGGGTAACAGGTTATTAAATATTTTACCATATTTTTTGCTTCAAAAAATTTTCCCCTATTTTCCTCCTCTAAAACCTAGGTGCATCTTATGGTCCGGTGTGTCTTATAGTCCTAAAAATACAGTTCTTTTCATCAATCCAGAATGCTATAGCCCAAAACCCAGGACTTGAAAAATTGGACATGAGGAGTGATAAAAATTCTAGTTGGTACTCCCTCACCTCTGCCTCTTATCTTCATATGCTGTGTAACAACAATACGTAGCCTCTAGGAATTGACTCTAGGCCAAGCCCTGCTCCTTCCCGTGGAAGGTGGGCAATGTGACCAATGATTGTCACCACAGAAAGCACCCCCAGAACTTTGAGATATGTGTAGAAAGAACCTCAAGCTCTTATACTTTATGAATGGCTATAACAAATTATTTTAAAAGTACCTATATTATAGCGTAGAGGAAAACACTGTGCATGGAATTTAGGCTAAAACCCAAACTCCAAGACAATGGCATCTAGGCTACATCTCCCGGACAGCCCAGGGAAACATCGCTCTCCCCTCACTGAGATGTTCTCCAGATTAATGCAACTACCGCCTTCACGACCTCCTCCCACACCTCATCCAGGCCTCCACTTGGATGTCACCTCATTAACGTTGGCTTTCACCCACCCACTCACTCTCCCTCACCTGTTTTAATTTTCCTGATGGTGCTTATATACCACCTGACGCTTGCTACATGTGTATTTCTTTCTTTCTTGTCTGTTCCCAAATAACACGTGACCTCCGTCCACAAGGGTAGGACTTTGACTTTGAACTGCTTTATTTCAACTTCTTAGAACAGGGCTTGACACTTTTGTAGAATTAAATAAAAGAATAAATATTACGAATTTTAGACACTATGATAGAGCAGGGAAAATAATTGGTTTAAGCAAGTGATCCCACAACATGCCCCTTAAATCATATCCTAGATATCTCTGACTAAGCCTGTGAAAGCCTTCGGACTTGAGTAAATCTTATAGGACATTTCATTTTCATTAAAATGATGTAGATAAAAATCAATCATTTCCTTTCAGACTTCTGACAGACTTCCATTTAAGGCTGCTGCCTCTACAATAGTTTTTGAGTGACTGGTAATAACCTCCTTATAAACCTTCAGAGTAAAGAATGCCACATGCATCAATATTTATTCATTCCTTCACTTACTTGTTCAACAAATATTTTTGAAGTATTTACTCTGAGCTAAGGAATATTCTAGTCTCGGAGGATATAGCAGGAACCAAAGTACCTGCCCTCATGGAGCTTTTATTCTAATGGAAAGAGAGACAGACAATAAGCAAATAAGCAAGTATATTAATATGTTGGAAGGTAAGCAAATGTTGTGAAAAAATAGAGGGTAAGCGAGGAAAGGATCTGAGTGGGAGTGGGTGGGGAGGACAGTTAAACCCAGGCAGATTAGGCAAGTACATCCGAAGAAATAAGGGGTTGAGGAATTTGGAAATGGAGGCTCCAGGCAGGAGAAGTGCCAGTGAGAAGGCCTTGAAGTAGAGGGTGCTGGCTGTGTTCTGAGACCATCAAAGGAACAATGTGGTAGGAGCCGCTGTTTTGAGACATCGCAGACCTGGGCCAGCATGGAGGGCGGTGAATGCAGAAGGAAATGGCAAGTTGATCAAGTCCTCAGACTAACAAAGGAATGGCCCCTTGGAGGCCACCGTGGGATTTCACTTTACTTAGTGCTGTGGGCCATCAGAGGATTCTGAAGAAAGGAGTGACATAATCTGCCTGACTTTTTCAAAGATCACTGTCGCAGTTGTGTTGTCAAGAAGCCAAGGGGGCTCAGAGCATATGCAGAAAGACCAATTATGCCACAGTTGGGAGAAATTGAGAGGAGGTGAAGTCAAGGATGCGGGGTCTGAGCAAATGGCAGGACCGAGCAGCCCCACTATGAGGTGAGGAGATGGGAAGAGTATGGGGGGAGCATTGGGGTTTTAGGCACTCAGTTACAAATAAATAACAGAAGCCACTTGTCCTGTTTAAGGAGCGAAACAATTGAGCAGCATCCTGGGCTGCTGTGGAAGAGCAGAGCGCCAGGAGGCAGGGGGCTGGGAGCACAGCCCTCAGACTGCTCCAGAGAAGTCTCCATGGCCCTGCTCACTGGGCAGGGACAACCTAAGTCCAGGCTGATACTGGACACTGGAAGCTCTGGCCCTGCTGCCGGAGCTCCAGCTGTCACTGTCACCTTACCAGAAAAATAGGAATCAGTCAAGTATTACACAAGCTCCTGCTTCTCACCCGACGGGCAGATCTGCAGATCCCAGTCACAAGCTGCAGAGGAGCCTGGCTTGTAGGGCTCTGGTTTCTGGCTTGAGAATTTGAGAGCTAGAAAGACTATTCTTAAAGGCCTGACCACCAGCAAGTGCGACAAACACCCTGAGATAGTCTTGCAATCATTGCTGGGCTCATTACTAGATGCTCAGGGAGCACTTTCTTAAAAGAGATGTGATTTTTTTTCTCTTGCCTCCAAGTCCAGACCAGCTTGCTTGTGGGATGTGTGCCCAGCCCCACCTCAGACTTGGTAAAGGCCTGAAGCAGGGTCATGGTAACTACATCGCCATTTGAGAAATAGTTCTGTGGGGAAAATGGCAAGAGGTTTGAAACTTGGGAATAGAAAATATCAAGAGAAGAACTAATAACAGTCTTGAGGATGGAATACATACTAGGTAAATTATAAATAAATAATTAAAATTGCTTATGTTGATATTAACAAATTAGAAATTTGTGAAGCCATGGTCTAGTGCTCCTTAAAAATAATCATTGCCCTGCCTGGTGTGGCTCAGTGGATTGAGTGCTGGCCTGTGAACCAAAGGTTTGCTGGTTTGATTCCCAGTGAGGACACATGCCTGGGTTGCAGGCTGGGTCCCCAGTCAGGGGCATGCAAGAGACAACCACACATCGATGTTTCTCTCCCTCTCTTTCTCCCTCCCTTCCCCTCTCTCTAAAAATAAATAAATAAATAAATTTTAAAAATAATCATTATTACCAGATAATTTAGTCACTATTTATTGAGAAGTTACCAATGCTACACTAAATGTCACTATGAAAAATGCTTACTTTTAACATCCCATTTGACTCTCATAATAGCCCCATTAGGCAGGACGAGGCTTAGACAGTTCAAGTACCTTGTCTATCTAGTAAATTACAGGATTCCAATATCCTAAACATTTGGCTACAAAGCCACATACCTCAATTTCTTCTCTAAGAAGACATGCTATCAAGCAAGGACCTAGGAGATCCGCAACATGACAATCTGCCTCAAATGATCCCATTAAATGTGTATTTTAACTTTGTTTCCCAAGTATCATTAAAATGGTCTGCTGGTCTTTATTGCTAGGAATTTATTTTACCTTTAGTTTTCAAAAAATGCATGTCTGTGCAAAAGCATTTATGTCAGTTTTCTTTGTAAGAAAAAAAGTCTCTGTAAATTTAATGCCATCAGGAACCTCATTGATAAATTGTGACATGTCTATACAGAAGAATGAATTATTTAAAAGCATAGGAAGGTCTTGAAGATAGACATTTAATTTAAGAATATCTAGGTGGGAAACAGTGGCTATAGTGTGATTCCATTTAGAAACCTATACGCAGAGATTTATATGCTTGAAGGTGCATAAAACATTTCTAGAAGGATGCACAGACTATCAAGGGGGGGGAGGTTTGTAAAGGGTGAGGGAGACTTCCATCTTCCAGTTTCTATCTTCCGCTACAATTTAATTTTCTGCTCCGTGTATAGATAACTTTTATATTTGCTGAAAGCAGTGTTTTCAGTAAATTCTGTGTATTTAAAATATTGTTGAGCCTTAAGAAACGATTTTAGGTCTTCATATACTTCATTTTAAAATTATGAAACTGTAGAGAAATTTGTATTGCTTTAATCTTCCTACCAAATGTTTTTATCAGCCTTGGTTTTTTTTTTTTTTTTTTTTTTTTTTTTTTTTTTTTTTTTTTTTTTCAGTATTCAGTTCTAAGGCAAATTGAATGGTGTTAATATGCGGATATTTGGTATACATGGTCATAGTTCCTCTCCAAATAAAAACAACAGCTAAACATGGTTAAAATGGTACAATTTGTGGGACATGTATTTTACCACAGTATAAACTAAATGCAGCACTTCATAGTGCAGAGGCTTGAAGGAAAATGTGATAGTCATAGTGGAGACTCGTTTGAGGCCTGCCCCATGCCAGGCTCTATGAAAAGCACTCTGCATGAATATCTCCCCGGAGCTTCGGATTTCTGTAACCTCAGTGCTTTTCCTGCTCATCACCCAGAGAGCTGAAAGCAAAGATTTGCCCAAGGGCGTGTGCAGCTGGCACGAAGTGAACTCGGAGGTAGCCCAGCGATTCTGAGCCCAGACGCAGGAGCCCATACGTCAGTACGTTACTCTCCGCTGCCTTCTTGCAGCTCTCGCAGAATTTGACTCACTCCACCTTCTACATATGTGGTGAGATGTGAAGCTTAAAGACATAAAAATTACTTAAAACTAGGATCTAGGAACTTTAGGACTATATTGTCTAATTTACATGATATTGATTTTGACAGCACTACTTGGTATTCATGGCATGGTTACTAATTTGTAGTTGGAACTGTCTGTGTGAAATGAGTAACCAGAGTACGCTGGCTAATTAAATGTTCTGGCTATATAAGTGATGAACATAAAACTTCTGCTTTCCTCTTTATTACCAAAAAAGTGTTTCCAAGTTATATTAGTATACCTTCTTTTCTTAGTAGTATAAAAATGGGATCTTCTTTTGATGAAAGAATTTCTTATGCGATCACTATAAATATTAATGATCATTGTTTAAAAATATATGAAGTTGAATTTATATTGAGATTACTGATGATTTAGTATAAAACATCCCCTATTTATACTAAATCATCAGTTTGGGTTTGTTTTAGGTCATTTCCCCATGTTTTCTAAAAATGGAATTTCAAAGTGGCTCTGGCTAAGTGGACTTCAGTTAACGAGGGTCTGGCTCCGCACTAATGATTCAAACAATTCTCAAATCACTGGGTTTAGAGAAAGCTCTAAAGTGAAAGATACTAAATGCAGGACAAACACTGAGAGTGTTGTTTTTAAGAGGGAGGAGGCTGTACTTCTACAGAATATACATTCCTGCGATCTCTCTCCCCTGTCTCCCAGATACGCCCTTAGGGAAGAGGGGCAGGTGTGATTCTGGTCCCCGCCCCTTATCTACCCACTTAAATTCTCCCTTTAGCTCCGTTCTTTAGAGTGTGTGTGTGCATGTGTTACAAGATCCCTAAAACCCAGTTAATCAAATTTCCTACTGAATACAGACATGCCTTTGGCAGCATTCCTGGCAGGCAACAATTCAGTCTGCATTTTAATTCTTTTAGTTATAGGGACCTCTGTCTCACTGAACATTATGTGTTTTGGTCAGGAAATTCTAACTGCTATAATCCTTCTGCCACCCAAGCAGTCAACAATTGATACTAGTATTAGCTCAGTTATGAACAACTCCCCCTTCCACAAACGCTCACTCTGCCCAAGGTTTTGCTTAAGACCTTTCCTTATCCAGTTAGGGAGTTATCGGAAATGACAAAGTCAAAGGCTGTACAAGGCTCCTAATTACCTCTGGACAAAATAGCTATTGGAATTTATCGCCTTGTCTTACATGATGGAGCATCCCAGACCGAATTTATTTTTAACATGGATAGAAGTAATGCATTTTGCATGATGTAATTGAACAGTAAGAACGGGCTGTTCTCAAGTGCCTACACCCAATGGAGCTGTGCTGGAAGCCACACAAAATGCACTTGAAATAGACGTTTCATTCCTCCTTGTACCATGCTTAGCAGAGTCCTCAACTGACTAGATGAATAAATGAAAACTGAATGGCATGCAAAAAATAAAAATCTATACTCACAATCATCAACACACTGAAAGATAGGAAAGTGACTAGAGCCTAAGATAACAGATAGGTAAAAATGTGCCTAATTAGGTCTTGGAATTTCTTTAGTTGTGAAATATGTGTGATTCACTTGGTAATTCTGGGTGTAGGTTAGGAAATGCTCACCTCTCTTTAAACTGAGTCTGCTAGCAGCCAATCCGGCTTCACATTTTGCCGATCCCCTGGGTGTTTGCCCTGCTGGGTGTTATTAGCCAACTAGTTTGGCAGGAGTTCTTTGTTTTGTGCACTGATGTGATTTATTTTCTGAGGTGCCTGAACAAACAGGTTGTTTAGGCCATTGTGTGGGGAAGCCTGGAGGTGTTTTTTGGAGAAGATAGAGCTCTCTTCCGAGGAAGGACTATTACCTGGTTGCAGTAACTGATGAGAAATGATTCTCTTGATGTCCACACTCAGTAAAGCCACTAAATGTGGAAGGGTGGGGAAGCAACCCTTCAGAGTTCCGTGAATGTTAGGGTATAACTCAAAGAACCAGTTTCCCCTGAAAAAATTCTCAGCCAAACCTTTCCAAACTACTCTTCTTTCTCATGTATTCCTATAGGTTAGAGGGGAGGGTGGTTTATACTGCAATCTTTGGTGCTTAGGATGAAGACACCCAAAATATTTTATTTGTGGGCAGTGAAATGAAGTAAGAAACCAGGATGCCTGTTGGAGAGCATCAGCCTTTGAGTGATCAGACTTGGAATTTATTCCCCGCTCTGCCATCATTAGCTTCATGAACTCAGACCCACTCTGAGTCTCAGTCCTTAATTTTAAAGGACCGTTGTGACATTTAAATAACTTACATAAGATGACCTGGATAGTGTCTAGTGCAGTGCTTCTCCAAGTGTGGTCCTCAGACCAGCAGCATCAGCAACGCCCAAAACTTCTTAGAAATGCAAATACCCATCCCATCCCAGACCTCATGCATCAGAAGGAGATGGGGAGGAGGCAGTAGTAACCTGTTTTGAACAAGCCTTCCAGGTGATTCTGAGGCACAATAAATTCTGAGAACCACTGTCTTGGTGTATGAGAGTCCCTCTGAAAGTGGCAGCTCTGACATACACGTCACACTAATCTAGTCCTTTACAGCTCATGAAGTTGCTTTTCACCCCAACTACTATCCATGTTGCTTAAGTTTGCATTCCCTTTGACTCAGTATTTCCATTTTGCAAAATTTTCCTAAAGAACTAATGAGAGGTGCTCAGAAAGATGTAGTAGGTTATTCATTTACCCTGCAAGTGAAAATTTGGAAGCTAGAGTTAAACAAACAGTATGGAATTGGTTTGATAACTTCTGGCACATCTACATAATGGAACACAGTGCAGCAAGTATAAATCCTGTTGTAGATCTTTGTCAGAGCAAGCCCTGAAAACTGTCTAGGATGCTTCCAAAAGGTGCATCTGTGGTCCACATCACAGGTTTAAGAGTTGGTAAGTGAGGGACCTTTGAATCTTTATTTCCCACATGCTCCCAAGAGATTCTTACAGATCCAAAAGTGTGAAAATTGTTTTAGATTAATAATTAATAACATGGCAGATATTAGTGAGTGGATAAAAACATATCACAGAGCAAATATATGCAGCATCTCAAAAATATACGTACCATAGACATGTATGCATAAAGAACACCAAGAACACATGTGCTAGAAAACAAATTATCTCTGGATGGATGGTAAGGTGAAAAATCTGGTGGCGGTTTATTTTATTCTGTTCTAAATTTTTTATGTTGTCTGTAATGTGTGTAACTTCATGAGAAAAACAATTGTTATTTCGAAAAGCCACATATATACTGCATGTGTCATTGAACTGTGGAGTGGGGACCTAGTGTTTATACCTGAGAATAGCAAACTCTGATGTAGTCATACAACTTGTAAAAATAGTCACGGGGATATAAAACTCAGCATAAGGAATATAGTCAATGATATTGTAATTATTATGTATGATGTCACTCTGTAAGTTATATAAAGGTCTGATCACTCTGTTGTGTACTTGAAACTAATATAATAGTTATTAGTTAGTATTATATAATAGTATAATTAGTATTATATACTAATATAATAGTACAAAATTACAATATCAATTGTAATTTAAAAAATTAAAAAACATTTAAAAATCCATCCAATATTAAAAAAAGGGAAAGAAAACTAATATAGACATACATGAACAAGAAATAGAGAAATAAAAATAACAAAATCAAGACATGAATGAATAAAACAAATGTACTTGTTTCTCAAAACAGACAGCACTTAAGTCTGCTTGAGGAGCAGGGTCCAAAATAAATTACAATTAGGCTGGAAAACATTCCCTGCCCCTCTCCCACCGCCCAGCTGTGCCCAGTGAATACAGACACAGCCATACATTAGAGAATGCAGAAGGCTGGGCACACTGCTGACCCTGTATGTCCCTGGTGATCACTGGGAACAGAAAGAAATGTAACCACAGATACTGACCGGGCACAGAAGTTGTGGAGCCTTCGGCAGGTTTTTATAATAGGAGTTGCCCATCTTACAGGCGTGGCACTTTCTGAAGTCAGGGCCATGGTGTAAATTACAGATAGATGTCTTGACCGGACCCCTGATTTCCCCAACAGTGGGTGCTGACAGGTAAGCGATAGGAATATCTGTGGGAAGCAGTCTTGTGGAAGACACTCACCGAACCCCAACTGACCAGAGCTACCTGAAGTTCAGGAACTGCTCTCAGGAGGTGCATATTAATTGTCTACCCTGAACCCACCACCAAGTTAGGCCCTAGAGAAGATATCAAGGAGGTAAAGAAGGAAGGCCACCAGTGCATCTCCAGGCTCTGAAGGGACCCCACACTTGGGGTTTAATGCTCTTCGGTCACCTCTTAAAATTCTTGATGATTTTATCTTTGAATTAGTGGTTTGTAAGTGAAGTCCAAAGGGACAACAGAGCATGGGGCATGGGGAGGAGCTCAGCCATCGCCCCCACTGCCTCCCCCTGCCACAGGTTGTTGGCCTCCTGCTCCCCTCTGACACCCAGCGCCTGCAGTCATCAGGGCAGGCAGAGGCCTGGACACAGGTACAGGGAGGCTGGAAGTCAGGTGTGCATAGCCTGTCGCAGGGGTGTGGAACCCACGACCTGCCAGCCATATGCAGTCCAGCATGGTGCTATGAATACAACCCAACACAAAATCATAAATTTACTTAAAACCTTTTTTCCATTCATCGGTTTTTGTTAGTGTTTGTGTATTTAATGTGTGGCCTGAGGCAACTCTTCTTCTTCCAGTGTGGCCCAAAGATGCCAAAAGGTTGGCCACCCCTGACTGCACACCATGTTTCTAGATAAGCCCAGGGCACTAGGTGGCTCTGAACACAGCGTGTATCATGCCTATGCTTGAGGAAGCACGATGTTAAAAAAGTAAATAAAAGAAATGTCACAGATCAAGAGAGACAGAGGGGAAAAAAGGAAAGCAGTTCTTCCTGCTTTTCAAATAGACTCTGAGGGGCAGGGTTTGCCCTGGGTGTGGGTTCTGATGAGGACTTCCAGGGGTGGGGAGAATCGAATGACATGTGTGGGAAAAGGGAGGACTTATTGGAAGAGGCTCCTCCCTTAACAAGCATTTCAAGGGTGTATCCCTTAAAAGCATCGCACTGTAGAGCAAATTGTGAGGTTGCGTAAGAAGAGCATTTTCCCAGGAGAGAGTCTCTAGTGATTATAGACCCCGACACAGTCCTACTTAATTATATGCAGTACAAACAATTATTTTAAATGGTCCTTATGTATATGTATATATTCGAAGCCAGGACTAATAGAAAAAGTACAGGGAGTTCAACAGACAAGCTCTTTGGCTTTTGCTAAACAATGTCAGGAGGAAAAACACAATTATAAAAATGAGTTGGTTCAACTTTCTTCCTTGAAATGAATCTTTCCAGCAACTTTCTACTGTTCTCCTTTTGAGAAAAGAGCTAATTTTTCAAAAGTGAAAATAATAAAGTGTGCTTTTCAGAAAATATGCTCACACTTTGTTTATTAGCATTCTGGAGAGCAGAGGCCACACATTCATAAACAAATCACAATGCAAATGCTTATGAGTGCAGAATATACTACATGCATGTTTATAAAAATCAATTATATTTTACAGCAATTTCCAAATTACCCACATAGAATTAAAAGCCACTTTAGATGCTCAATAAAGGGAGAAAAACCCATTAAACTCCTGAGTCCTGCTGAGCATCTCAGTGAAAGAGAACAAGAGCTTAGTGGAAGAAGGAGTGCATGTGTATTCTAAGATGGTCTCTTCAGAGATCTAAACCTTGGCCCAGTTTATTCCAAGTCACATGGACTTTTTCCCTTCCTTCTACAAAAGAATTGGGCAACCTCCTCTTATTTGCATGTCTCAAAGACACATATAAAAAAATGTGTTCTGTATTTCGAACAAAAGGGTATAAGTAAGAAGGTGGTTTAAGACTTAGCTCAGTTTCCCGTCAGAGGTGAGATGTATTTCTGCGACGGTGTCTGTCTGGAATACTGGTGGGATAGGATCTCCAGCCAGCTCTGCCCTTAGTCCCAGGCAAATGGGGCCCTAGCCCAAGGCTATGTTTTAGTTTAAGGGGAGAGAAATCCATGAGGCCAAGGAATGTGTCCACCTGGAACCAATATACCTGTACTTCCTTTTAGTCCTTACCTTGGATACCTTGAACTCCAAAATTGACTTCCTAAATGTCTAAACCTGCTTCCAGAACCTGTGTGGACCAATTTTTCAAGTCACAGAATCACAGATATTAATTGCATCCCTAGTCTGGTGATGGCCAAAGGCAGCTATTTGCAGCCCCCCCTGGGTTGGCCTTTTATGTCTGCTTTCTTCCACTGAGAATAAAGTTTTCAAGATTCCTTCACATTGTGCTATAAAATAGTACTTCATTTTTTACGCTGCATATTTCATTGTGCAAATATACTATAATTTTGTCCATTTATTAGTTGATGTAAGTTTGGGTTGGTCCCACCTTTTGGCTGCTATTAATATTCCTATGAGTTTTTGTGTGGACATATATTTTCAATTCTCTTGGATGTGTGCCAGAATTGTTGGGTTATGAGTGTATCTATGTCTTTTAAATCTTAAAAAAATAAAAGTTGGTGCTTTAAACATTAGTCTGAATCTTGAGTTTCCACACTCCACCTAAGAATTGTATAGTGTGAGTATAGAACTTAACTAATCTATTCTGTCCTCTTCTTGGCTACCAAAAAGTCTCACAACTCATAGAAACCATTGGTTGTTGAAACAAGTATTCGCAGATAAAATTAACTGTGGTACTTTTCTCTGCTTGTTCACTATGGAGCACTTTTGTAAAACAAAATGTGTACTTAAGTATCCTTCCTTCTAATAAGTAATAAAAAATAAAAACATCTGAAACGTTCAAAGTGGAAATATATCAGTGTGTTCTGGTTTGGCTTTCCATTCCTAGAATTATCGCTTCCTAGAATTATCAGGCCACAAAGGTCAGAACAACACAATGACTCGGAAGGTGAGCATAGCCACTTAGCAGGTATGGGTGAACGCTTTTTGCTGAAAGGATTCTTCGCCCCTTCCAAATAAAGATCAAGAATGGGGAAATAAATAGATGACAATATTGGTTAGTAAGATATGTATCATATTTCTTAGCCATGTAGACAGCTGACCTGACTATATACCAACTAGTTGAAACTGAAAAATTCATTTACATAGACCATTTAGCATCAGATCATTTAAAAATAATAACCCGGTGTTATTTTTGGTTGAGTTTTCTCCCCTCAAATTTATTTTGTTTGTAGACATAGCTATGATTTGAAGAACAAAATGTATACTCAGATATATGCTACATTGATAAATTATGCCATGAAAAAAGAGATGATATATTTTTGACTTTTTAATTTGACTGTTGCAATTTGCATTTCTTAGTTTCTATGTACGTTGTCATGGCTTTCTTCCTTGTAGATTTTTCATCCAGATCCTTTCTTGTTTTTTTCATGTCTGACCCCAGAATTCCTGAATGACAATTTCACCACTTGTGATTGTTTTCAAACTAATGTGTTTCGCACATACGTTTCAGGGATATATCCATCAGCAGAAAATTGCACATGCCAATAAAAATTGTCTCTCTAGGTTGTTCATGCACGTCTGAAAAATACAGAAACTGTAAGATCAGTACAAAAATAACTCAAAACAGAAGGCTTCGAAAAGGGAAGGAGATGAATATACATAATATGTAGTTTGTTGATTTCCTCCCCCATAAACTAAGCCACATGTCACTGCTTGCTGTAAGGTTGGCTTGGGGCCTGCGCTCTAGGCATTAGCGGGGTTCCAGGCCACTGACTCTCAGGGCTCATGCCTGTCAGTGGTAATTCATGCATCTAGCCTGTTCCTTTCCTGGCTACTCTTTTAATATATGAAATGTAGCTTCATTCTAATCACAAAGTTGCTTGGGAAAATCTCTTGGATGCTGTACAAATCACTCAAATCCAATCCTTCACTAGGGGTCACTGAAATGTACAGGGCCCACAATTACAATTTGTATGTGTGGTCCTTGCGATTTGTATTAACAGTAGGCTTCCGAAGTGTCAGAGAGAGTTCACAGCATACGCAAAGGCACCAAAGATAGTTAGGGTTTGCTCTGCTTGCAGAGCATTGCACACGCTGTGGAAAAGAATAGTGACACAGCCTGCGTGTGTCTCAGTTCAGCTTAGTGAGGCAATTACTAAGCCTAGCACTGTCTTAGATGCAGAGGGAATTATAAAGTAACTTGTTCTTAAGGAGCTCAGGAGATAAGCTATGCTAGAACAACAGAGACATAAACATGGGCTGTGGTCAGAGGGAAGGTGCCTACAAAGTCTTAGAAAATGAACTAATCATTTTGTGAAAACAATCTCAGCAGACTTCATTGTAGAATTAATTACTAATCAGACCTTGTCAGAACTCTAAGATTTAGTTCGGCCAAGTAGAAGGAGAATGTCTCTTGAGTTGTGGAGGAAAAGTGAAAATAAAAGAGTAGAAAGCAAAAAGCCCTAGTAATGTCCTTTGAAATTTAAAACTTATCTCTCTGATAGCTAGTGATGTTGAGCTTCTTTGCATGTGCCTCTGGGACCTCTGTATGTCCTCCTTGGAGAAGTATCTGTTCAGGTCCTTTGCCCATTTTTTAATTGGATTGTTTGTCTTCCCGGTGTTGAGTCATATAAGTTCTTTATATATTTTGGAGATCAAACCCTTGTCTGAGGTATCATTGGCAAATGCATTTTCCTGTATGGTTGGTTCCCTTGTCATTTTGATGATGTTTTCTTTAGCTGTGCAGAAGCTTTTTAATTTGATGTAGTCCCACTTGTTTAATCTTTCCCTTATTTCCCTTGCCTGAGAGGCTATATTGGCAAAAATACTACTGCGTGGGAGAACCATGATGAGATACCACCTCACACCAGTCAGAATGGCCATCATTAATAAATCAACAAACTAGAGTGCTGTCAAGGATGTGGAAAAAAGGGAACCTTAGTGTACTGTTGGTGGGAATGCAGACTGGTGCAGCCACTGTGGAAAGCAGTATGGAGTTTCCTCAAAAACTAAAGATGGAGTTGCCTTCTGACCCAGCAATTCCACTGCTGGGATTATACCCTAAGAATCCTGAATCACCAATTCAAAAGAACCTATGCACACCAATGTTCATAGTGGCACAATTTACAATAGCCAAGTGTTGGAAGCAACCTAGGTGCCCATCAGTAAATGAGTGGATCAAAAAAATGTACATTTATACAGTGGAATATGACATAGCAGAAAGAAAGAAGGAAGTCCTACCTTTCACGACAGCATGGCTGGAACTGGAGAGCATTATGCTAAGTGAAATAAACCAGACAGTGAAAGACAAACATCATATGATCTCACCTATAAGAGGAACCAAATGAACAAAACAAACAAATGAGCAAAATAGACCAGAGGCATGGAAACAAAGAAGAGATGACAGCAACCAGGTGAGAGAGGGGAGGGGGATAAGGGGGAAAAGAAGGGGAAGAGTCTAATGAATGAACAGATCTAAACAGCCCATGGACATGGACAACAGGGTGGGGATTGACTATGGGAGCAGGGGAAGGGGGTAGGGCAGGGGAGAGAAATGGGGGGAAATTGGGACAACTGTAATAGAACAACAATAAAAAATAAAAAGAAATTTTAAAACTCACCTGTTCCACACATTCCTTCTGGTTAAAAGGTGGCCATGTGATCTATTTCTGACCAACAAGTCAGCAGAATTGTGCTGGACGCCAGAATGAGAAAGCTTTGCTTATGTCGATGCAAAGAGCCGATGCACAGCCGCCCCAGCTGGCTTCACCCGCACTCCCACCTGGGAGCTGATGTCCGAAGCTGCGGCAGCATCTTCCAGCATGAAGGGAAGGCCAGAGAATCATGAGACACTGGACGCAACGTCTCCGAGCCCTTATTTTTAAGGTGGGAAAAATAACTCTTTTTGGTTATAAGTCACATTTTTCTATTATTTGTAGCTGAGCATATCCCCAATTGATATTCTTAGGTACATTTTTGGCCGGGAAGGAGTTGCCCATATTTTAGTTGTATTTCATAAAACTAACTTTAAAATGCATGTGCTCATACAATTATTTCATGAGAAAATGATTGTTTTAGATCTTGTAAATTTACTTAATAACAAACAGTAATATAAACAGGGTGGGGCAAAAAGGTTTACAGTTCATGTGGAAAATAATACAATAATTAATAAAACAATAAACTGTTCTCTATAAAACAAGAATAAACTGTTTTTGCATACTCACAACTGAAAGCCTACTTTTGCCCCACCCTGTATATACCGTATATACACATATGAGTCTATCTATACCCGTTTCATAATTTGTAGCTGAAAGCAGCTTTCTGAGCTTTCAGGCAGTTTAGGCCATTAAGCCGCACTATCTCAGATGCCCACATCTCAAACCTCCTGCACGGCCAGGGATTGAGTAAGTCAGCTCAGGTTTCAAGGGCCGGATATATTTACAGTGTCATTTCTTTTCCTTTAGCTTCTCCTCCAACTCTACGAAGTCATCTGTCTTTGCTGGCAATTTTTTTTTTCATATTTTGAAGACTGTTATATTAACTGCAACATCTAATCTTTTTTCAGTGCCTTCTTATATTTCATAAAATAAAGGTGGTTTAAAAATGTATTGTCCCCATGCCCTTCAAGTGTTGCTTTTTCACCATTTTTTGTAACTGTCAGCAGAGTGACTGGGCAGGAAGTGGACAGCAAACCTGGAAGGCCAGCAGCTTTCCACAGAGTGTGAAAACGGGAAGGGGCTGCCTGGGCCAATGGATCCCATCACTGGTGCCCTTCAAGATCTTCTGGGGGCCTCCTTAAAAATCAAATTTATAATATTTATTCCCAGAGATCTTCATTCAATGGATGAGGAATGAAGGCGAGAAATACCTACCCAGTTCCCCCCACCCACCGCTTTTTCAAATCTCTCTAAATACTGAGCCCAGTTAGGAAACTAATACCTAGTCAATCCAGTGCTTCTCCAAATGTGTGCACAGCACAACCAGGGATCTCGTTAAAATGCAATTTCTGTTCCTGTTTCCGTAGGTGTCCTCTTGGCCTGGAACTCTGCTTCCCTGACAAGCTCCCAGTGATGCTCATGCTGATGGTTCCTGAACCACACACACTTTGAGTGAGAAGAACCTAATCATCTTCCAAACTCTGTCCTACAGGTGAGAAAACAGAGAATGAGAGTGTTTATCAGGGCCACATAGACACGCAGTGGCAGCGTGAAGGCCCGAACCCAGCTCCTTCAAGTCCCAGTCCCGTACTCCTCCACGCTGCCGCACTGACTCCAGAAAAGAGCCCTCTCCCCGAGAGACCGGTTGATGTTGATGAGGACTGGAGAATGTGGAGCCACTGTTCACTCTTGCATTTTACAATGGGACCTTTAAATAGTTTGTGATTGCATTCTCCCTCTCTCTTCAATGTCTCTCTCCACCTCACAGACTCTCAGTGGTGTGCTGGTAAACATTTATCTACAGCTCTCTCTGGGTGGGGAGCAGAAAAGCCCTGATTTGTAATGCCTGCTGATTTCCCTGATGTAAATACTCCTAGCATGGCTGGTTTGAAGTTCCCCTCCTGACATTACTGAACATGGAGCGAAAAGATGCACACAACCAGCTCTCGGGAACTGGTTCCAGCACCCCGCTCCTCCAGCTGTCCCCTGATCCAGAGGCGCTGAGGCCACAAGGCAGGACAGCAGCCGTGGCTCCAGGAAGGCTGCCAGGAGTTGGTGAAGCAGCTCCTCGAAAAACAGCGTGTCATTCAGCATTGTGATGTCATAGAAACTTAGCCCTCGTTTATATCAATTAGTCTATGGTAAATTGGTTTCATTATATGTCATTTCACTTAAAGTTGCAAAACCTATGAACAGCATTAAGGGAAGATTTACTGTACCTGGCTAGGGGTTAGGAGAAGAAATAATGCTATTTCTTCTTAAACAAGTTAACCTCTGGTGTAACTGGTAAGGTGTATGGATTATGTGTTAACAATGAAAATGTCTTGGGAAAGCTAACACCAAGAAGAGAGGAAAGATAATGGGGAAAGAATGGGCTTATAAAAGAAGTGAAACATTTAGAGACTGAAAACAAGAAAAAGAAATGAACTGATTAACCTGAAAGTGGACAAGTATATAGACAGATATTTCCATTTAGTCAAAATAGAACCAAAAAAAAAAAAAAAACCCAAAAAACAAAAATACAAAGCAACCCCTTGGATTAGTTTTCAAATCAACAGGATTGTTTTCGACGGTTAGCTAGGTTCTTGCAGCTTAGGTTTTATTTTCATGTGATCCTATTGAATTTTTTTATCCTGATATAAACTATTTCTGCTAGGAGTTTCACTGGGGAAGACAAGATAAATAGTCTCTTATGCCAGTGCCACTGGCCACCAGGTAATTTATATTTTGAAAAATAAAGACTGTCTGTTAAGAGATTATGTCATGCAGTTTATACAGTACTAGAGTGAGCCTACTCTGTCATGCAGAACAGACACCATTGTACTGAATAATAACTAGATCCATATAACAAAAGTTTGCCATATTTTGTCCTGTATAATGCACTCCCATGTGTAAAGTGCACCCACATTTTTGGCACAAGCTTTCAGAAAAAAATGCATTTTAATTTTTGAATTCAAATAATTTATGTATTTATATTTAGAAACAAAATTGATGATCATATTCCAAGGTGTTATTTTGCATATGGACATCATTATTTCTTTCTAGAGTTGCACTGTTAATGTATAAGCATAAATAAAAGAATTAAAAACACTTATATAGATATGGAATTAGTATTACCCATGTATAATGCACATCCTTATTTTTCCCTCAAAACTTTGGGCAAAAAAGTACATGTTATATATGGCAAAATACAGTGCATTGTTTAGACATAAGCACCACAAAATAATGCAAACATAACATTTATTAATCTATTCATTTTAAAGAAACTTACAGGTTGGGTAAAAATTATTTTCCCATGTCATTAATGAACAATGAAAGTAAATGCAAAAAAAGAGTAATAAATATGGACTTTAGACATGTGACAAGAAGTTCAGCTATCATACATATTTCTATCAAAGATAGCCTTGTTTTCTTTCTTTTAAATTTCCATTCTCACCTAGTCACTCTCCCTAGTAACAATCCTTCTTACCAATTAAAAAAACATTCTCCCTGTTCTTCTCTAAATATTATCACCACTCACTAACTCTCTTGGGGGAGAAGTGTAATTCTTTCCCATCGCATATATTTACTTAGTGCTACATAGGCTCAGGAACACTTGGCAATAACTTTGATTCGTTTTCTTCTGTTATTAATCATTGCAGTTCAGCATGACAAGCTTAAAAGCTAGAGAAAACCCAGAGAAATTCTGCTTAAGCCACATTTAACAAAACTACACCAATAGGGTTAGAAGCAAAAAGACTATTATGAAGTGACCTTGCTATTCAAAACACAGAAGCAAAACCTAACACAAATGCCTCTGAATTTCTTCATTTAAAAATATCTGGATACTGAATTGCAAATTTCTTACAGGTTTGTCTTCAACTTACCTAGAGGTTTGATATGATACCCACAGAATGATAATTTAATTCAAGGGTATATTTCAATAAATGTTTATTAAGCACCTACTACATGCAAGATCCTGGGCAAATAAATGCAGATACAACTCATTACCTGTGGTACAGGGAATATAAACTAACCTTCTACTTTTTTTGAATATCAGCACTATCCTCAGAAAAATTCTGAGCTTTGTTCTCATTTTCAGTCCAAGCTAGGATAATCCAGTTGGTTTAGAATATCGCTGTAATAAATATTGTCCCCATTATACTTTCCTGACAATAACAAATTCTTACATACTTAGATTACTAGAGAGAAAAGTGAGAGAGTATTATAAGTTCAACAGAAATCCATCCTCTAAATGAGAACACAATCAAAGGGCTGAACATTTTTTTCAGTCACATACTTTTTCTAGGGCCCAATTTATACCTAATAGGTTTGTTGTGAAGATTGAAATAAATGAATGTAAGGGGAATTTGTGAACTCAAAGTGCCATATGTATGTAAAGTGAAATCATTATTTGCATAGGTTTTTTACACAAAGACATTTGTAGGGTCAAATTTAAGAAGCTTGTAGTGTACCAAGGTGTATCTCTCCTACCAGAAAACACTGAAAATTGGTCAGTATTTAGCTTTTTATTGTCCCACAGATAATCTGAGTGAATTGTAACTTTCCTCCATGATAAAGACTGTATGTTGTCCTTTATTTCTGGTTTCCTTTTGCTTCCTTCCCTCTCTCTCTCCCTCTCTTCCCCCTCCCCCCTCTTAATTTTAAACATAAACCCTTCCTTCCTCAAAGAGCCTAATAAACCTTATTGTCGTTGTTGTTATAATTGTCATCTGGTCTTTTGCTTCTGAAAGAGACTGAATCTTGGACTCACCTAGCCATCTCTTCATGTTACAGATGAAGAGATGAGCCACAAGAAGCAATGGCAGTCAAATACAGCGGCGACAATAAGGCTAAAGCCCAGATCCCTAAATACTGATTAAGTATTTTGTCTGGAGCATTTGGCACAAGAGGAAAAAAATAAATACAAGTTTTGAGGATTCTTAAGCTTTGGGCTCAGGGAAAGGAGAGTCACATTAAATCAGAGTTTAGTAGGACTTAAAAAATGTGAATTATTTATTGCTTTAGAATGACTCGGAAAAACAAATGTCAGAATAGATGAGCTCTATATTTTCTTGCAATATCTAAATTGTTTTGTTGAAATATAGATAGCCCCAACTTAATATGGTTTGACTTGCACTATTTTGACTTTTTGATGGTGCAAGAGTGATGTGCTCTTGGTAGAAACTGCACTTCAAGTTTTGAATTTTCCTGGACTAGCGATATGCAGTATGATACTCTTTCATGATGCTGGGCATTGTAAAATAGGTTTTGTGTTGCATGATTTTGCCTATTTATAAGCTAATGTAAGTTCTGAGCACGTTTAAGGTAAACAAGTCTAAGCTGTGATGTTTGGTAGATTTGGTGTATAAAGCATATTTTTAACTTAAAATATTTTCAGATTATGATGGATTAAATGGGATGTAACCCTGTCGTAAGCTGAGGAGAATCTGTAGTTGAATACATGTATTATTAGTGCAGTCAGCTATACAGAAATCAAAGTCAAATATTTATATGCATTTTTCCTTGATTGTTTTCAACATATCGTGAAATGTTGGAAGGTTTCTTTGTAGCCATTCACTGACTTCTAATTCAGATATTGTATTTTTTCAGTTAAAATTTCCATTTGGTTCTCATTGATAGATCTTTGCCAAAATTTTCTGTTCTGTCCTTTAATTCCTTAAATATATTAAGTATAGCATTTAAAAATGAAAGTCTTATAGGTGTGTTATCTAGATCCATGTAGGTCTCTTTCTATGGATTGTTATTTATTTTGTTCTTTTTTCCCTTTAATGCTTGGTTATTTTTAACTGGGTGGTAGACATTACCTATATAAAGACTTTTGGAAGAAAGTTTAAGCTCTTAATGTTATCATCTTTCTCTAAGGCTGCTTCTATCAAATAGCTAGGCTTTCGGCTCTAGTTATGTGAAATCACTGCAAATCCAATTATGGATTCAGATGATTCAAAGAAGAGATTCAGTCACTATGAGGGCTTATCTAGTATTGAAATTGGCAATCACCTTAGAGGGAAAAGTAGTCCTCAATATTTAGATCAATTCTCTTGCTTCTTTCCTCTTCCAATCTCTCCCCCTCAATGCCTCACTGAATTGTTATTGCTCTAGAGAAAAACCAGTAAGTTTTAAAATATTCTCCTGAATGCTCGCAATTGCACATACTTAGTTTAGAATCAAAACTACTTGAAAAACATTTAATTTGATAGATTTCGTGTGATTTTTCAAAACATTTTGAGCCATGTAATTCTAAGGGTACTGTAATTTGGATAGGCCTTAGTTTACTTTTCCACTTTATTCTCTGATAATGTTTAAACATTTCGTATCTGGCAAACCTGAGACAATCTTTCATCAAATTGCAAAGCCTTTGAGCCTATCCACAGGAGATTTGTTGTGCTCTGATGCTAACTTGAGCCTATATTTCTCCTACCCAGATTCCTTTATCATTCCCTCTCTTGGGCAATTCTCAGTTGCAATTCTGCTAAGGTTTGGTAGAATACTAGAAAAGACTCACTTCCTGAATACTTTAGAAAGCATTGATGACTATCCTTATAGATCCTCTATTGTCATACGCAGAGTTCATTCTAAAATATAAGAGCATTCTGTGTTTAGAACAGATATCCTCCAGAAGAGTTGAAAGAGATTTTCAAGTCTCACATTGCAAATTAGAATGTAGACAGACATTTTTAACATGATAGGAAAGCAAAAATACAGAGGAAATAAATGACACGGTCTTACCAGATCAATGTAAAAATTGGCAGTACTAGGCAGACCTGCTGATTTTTAGCTTAGGATGTAACTGTAAGAAGGTAGATATTTTTAAGTGAAATAAACAGTAAGATGACCAACAAATTATATACTATTTTTTAAAGATTTTGTTCCTTCTTTCAGTTACTTGGATAACATAACTCTTTCCCATTTTTGCAAACATGAGCAGAAACAGTGAGTATTTTTATTTGGTCTCTAATGCCAAACAACCTCCATGCAGCTCCAACTGGGGAAGATCAGCTCTCTCTCTGAATCCCAGGTTCCTACCACAGCAACTGGCAGCTACACTCAGTAACCATGTGAAGGGTGCGCATTTCTTTCACTAAATATTTTGTTTATTTAATGGTAATTTGTAAATTCCATATAATCCTTGAGAGGTGACAGAAAAGCTTTTTGGAAGGTATAATCTTTGTTTGTATTGTTTTCTTACTTATATCCTTTCCTTCTGATGGCATTCCTCCTCCAGCCCTCCCTTTCCATCCCTGTTTTGGAAATCTGGTTACCCTAATTATAAGCTACTAATGTAAAAGGGGAATTATTTTAATGAAGGATGATTTTTAATGCCTTATCTTTGTTCCAGAGTTTGCAACCATGGCAAGGTCCTTAACAGAGGCAACAACTACCACGTATATTTCTGTAAGGGGAACACCGAAGCCAAAGGGTGGCATCTGACATGGAGAAAGGCCACCAGGGCAGGATATCTCCCCAGCTCACCTCATCAGGGCCTGGCATATCACATCAGTATTTGAGTGGTGGTCATGCTATGTGCGTGTGAAAGGTCACTTTTTTTTTAACTTTAATAAAAAAGATTTTATGTATTTATTTTTAGAGAGACGGCTAGGGAGGGAGAAAGAGAGGGAAAGAAACATTGATGTAAGAGAGAAACATCAATCAACTATCTCTCTCATCCACCCTGACCAGGACTGAACCCGCAACCTAGGCATGTGCCCTGACCAGCAACCGAACCTGAGTAGAGGTCACTTGTTTATTTGCAGCTCTGAAGTAGAAGATGACTCTTGTGTCTTCGCTATTGATAGAAACAAAATGTCATGGAAGGAGATGGAGAAGGGGCTGAGTGGGTTGGTAAGAAAGTAACTCTCCCAGCCTCTTCTTCTTCTCCAGATGTGCACAAGCTCAGCTTTGCAAGGTGCCCAAGGACATGGACTTACGTCACAGCAGGTATAAACAATAAAGATTACAGTGAGATGTCAAATAGTTTAGGCAGCTAATCTAAATTCTACAATCTGTCAACCTGACCTTGTTCTTTCTTTGGGTGTTTATATGGTCCTGGAAGGGGAAATATTTGCATTACATAAAAGAAATTACAAATATAATGTACCCAAATCCCATAGCATAGTTATAATATTGTATCTTTAGTTGTTTTGTTTTGTTTTGTTTTGTTTTGTTTGCTATGGTTTAACAATTTCAGAGCAGCATGAAATATTTGCCAGGGATAGGAATTAACAAATCTTAAACGTGAGCATTTTGGGACTTTTATTTTAGTTACTTCCGTTGAAAATCTTTATATCATTGGTGCTTTTCAGGTACATCATCATCATATGTACGCTTGGAGATGACTTCCAAGAGAGTAAGATTTGGGGAAGTAGCCTTCCAATCCAGTTGTGACATTTTATATATACCTAAATTTTGTAATTTTTATGTGACAACTGATTTCTGCTTTGTCTGGTTTTTATAGATGAGATACGTTATTTTTTTAAGGCACATCTGTTATTTGTAATTAAAGCTAATTTGAGTTTCTTAAGAATTTTTTCTTAAGTGCCCTTCTTTCTGGCTCATATTTACTCTAACCCTTGTTATATTTGTAACAGAAGAACAAAGGATTTTAGAGACAAGATGCCACTTGAGAATATATGAACGCTCCCTGTGACCTACCGTTCCTCTGACGACAGCAGTGGTGGGTGTGGAACGCCCTCTGGGACGCAGAGGTTCTCCAGGGAGGACTGTCATTCACAGCCAGTGGGCAGTGGGCGGGATGGAGCAGGCAGGACCCGCACGCTGTGACGCAGACTACGCAGGAAAAATAACCAGGATTCAGCCTGCAATGCCAGCATTTCAATCATCTCAGAATGGCAAAATTCCATGGTGAAATGGTAAACATGATTTTCAGTATTCACTGCGGCGGTGCTTGTTTTGTTTTTTAAAACAAGTCTTTGTTGGTGCCCACTTCTGAGTAACACAGAACTTACTGTAAATGTCCGCAGGCTTAGTCACATGGCCCACCCTCTTTTGAATGTGCATTTCCGAAGGATAAGGGCGTGTCTGCCTTGTTTACTCCTGAGTCACTGTAGCCATGACATTCGGTGGGCTGAATGTCAGCACACAGTCAGCGATGGCAGACCGGGAGGATGACTGTGTTCCTTCAGTGCTGTGCTGTTCAGAAACTGGGAAACCTTGAAAACTCATTTTAGCCATGAATACAACCAGAAAAATTTTACATTGTTTTCCTTCTTGATGGTGTGTATATATGGATGTTACTGTACTCTTGTGTAAGGACCCATATACACCTAAGAATTCAAATAGCTATGGAAAGACTCAAGAGAGGTATCCTTTTAAGATCTAAGCGGGAATAAGTAGTAGTTGCCAGATAAGGTGCATTGCCAAGGAAACTGAAGTGGAAAGCAGTTGAAAATCTGCCCACTGATGGCTTTGTATGACCCTTAGTTTACTCAATTAAAGGATGCTCTGTGGCCTTATCATCCCCTAGTCATGCCACTTCAAATATAATTTTTTAAACATTTTATTTATTTATCTTTAGAGGGGAAGGGAGGGAGAGAGGGAGAGAAACATCAATGTATGGTTGCCTCTCGTGCGTCCCCTGCCAGGAACTGGCTCGCAACCCAGGCGTATGCCCTGACTGGGAATCAAACCGTGATCCCTTGGTTCACAGGCCTGCGCTCAGTCCACTGAGCTACACTGGCCAGGGCCAAATATAATATTTTTAGCAACTCATAATTTTCAGATGAAATGAGAATTATAGGTATAAAAATTAAATTTACCAAAATCATTTAGAATTCTTTTGCACAGAGGATTTAAATATTCTCTTCTATCTGTCTATTTATCTATCTATTGTTTGTTTGATGAGATCACTATGGACATGTGGATATTTATTTTATACTTTGAGTTATAATTCAGTGTCTCTTTATTCATTTTCTTGCTCAAATTGTGCCAGCTTTGGTCCATAGGAGCTGTTCCAGTTGGCTCCTGTGTCCCTCTGACACACCCCCATTTTTGTGCGGGTTGTTGCTGTTGTTGCTGCTGTTTTAGAACTTTTCCTTAGCTCTGGCACTCCCAGATGTCACAGGCTCATCTTGTATATTTCTTACCCAGCCCTAAAATCAGCTAATTTTCCAAAGAGTCTTGGTTCCTTTTGTTGGAGAATGTTGTTAGAACCCTGCTGAGCCATTGCTGCTTTCAGGCTTTCTCAGTTGACAAAACAAGGAAATGTTTGTGTGTGCGCTAACCAGTAAATGCACATGTCTATGAATATTTCCATATGTATTTACTTGTGTCTATATTAAGCCAAACATGAACGTGTGTGTCCAGTCGGTACCACATGCATCATTCTATTCGAGGGCCGCCTGGATCAGTCTATTCTTTCCCCTTTGCTTGCCTGCAACTTTCCACCCCAGAAGTGAGAAACCAGGCTCCCGACACCCACCATCCACTGACTTACTGTTCAGTTCCAGGACACTCGTACAGTGATTTCAGAATTAGCTCATACTGCTATGAGACACAGTTTTACCAACTACAGTACAGTGTTTATGTATATATAATACAGTTACTTTGTCTTTAGTCTTACAGTCTCCATTGATTTCCTAAGTCACCTAGAGATCAGCAATATTTCCCCCACCCTCTTTGGTAAGATTGTTTTATATATCCTAAGATTCCACAATTGCCTAAATGATTTTTTAAAATTTTGCATACATTAAAGAAATAATATAATGATAGCAGTCATATATCTCTTTCGGTACCCCAGCCTTACTCCAGGGTGGGCTAACGTACTCGTTCATGAACTTTCGCAGAGTCAGCAGGGACTGGTGTTTTCTGGACTTGGGACCAGGACATTTCTATTGCATTTTTCTAAAGATGCTTAATCTCACAAAGAAAGAAGTAAACTGATTTTCAAACTTAATAAAAACATGTTATGGTAAAGTTGGCATCCTGTCGTGCCTCTAGAATCAATTTCCCTCCTCTAGCTTTCTTTAGATACCTGCCTGGGTTTTGCTTTTAAACCCCAGCTGATTTTTCCCCTTACTTTGTCACCACTTTGATTTTTGTTTTATCTGTGCTTTTATTTCATAGAACTACTTATCACCAAGTTGACAAAATACAAACCTTGTTTGTTTCCTTAAAACAGTGCTTACAATAAATGCTCATTTATGCTACATTCTCTTAGTTTTTATTACAAGAAAGGGAAAAGTTGTGATTATTTTGGTCTTCTCTACATGGAGCTTAAAGTAGATAAATCCATTTTACTGGCATAGAAATTTTTGGAAGTGTATCTTTGATCTAAGTGTTCTCAATAAAAATACCCTTTTGCACTCCCCAAATTTGCATATGTTAAGGATCACTTTTTGTCCTGTGAAGTTCTATCCCCACTCAAGGAACTAGAGCATATCCACACCTAATTACATATGAGCTGCACATGGTGACTTCTTCCCAAAAAGTGCAGTGTGAAAGCAGCCGGAAGAGTAACTGCAGTAAAGAAATCTACCTCCCCCAGGTTACTGAAGTTACCACCACCAGCCTTCAGGCATTGTGCTAACACATGACAATACGGGGAACTAGTACATGTAAATACTTAACATCAGTATTATTTTAAGAGAACAAGATCCCAGGGAATGACTCTTCACTCCTTCCTTCTTCTCACTTCCTACTTTAAATCCCACAGGTGTTGCCTTCTGTCATTATTTATGAAATCGTCCCTAACACTCTATTCCTCTATCCCTGCTTGTATTGCTGTAACAAAAGCCCTCATCAGTCTTTGCAATACTCCCTGGAGCTTTAGACAGGAGGGCCCTTCCCCTCTATAGTGCAGAACTATATTATTATCACATATGACATGCATATCACAAAAAATTGTTGAAGAACCCATGGTGACTGTCACACAGAATGTGGTGCTCAGCGTGCAATAGTCTGCTTGCAACCCAAACATCCACTCTCGTGATCAACCTTATTCAAGCCCCAGGGAAACGCTTCTCCACAGTCTTCTCCACGTCTGTTCCCTCAGATCTCCCAAAGCAACTATCCAAAGGTGGTTTCCTTGAGTTTATTAATGATAATACAGCCATGAAAAGGGGGAGAAAGAAAGAGGAATAAGACAAGGGCATACCATATAAAAGATTTGTGCAAAAATAACACCAATCATAAGCAACAGAAGCAGGCCTTTCTGGAAGAATGCCGCTTGTTTAGGTACGACTTTGGTCTCGGCCTCTAGAGCCACTTCTGATGATGCTGGAGACCCAAACTTCAGAGACTTGATGCTAACGCATTTACTTATCGCTTGGCATCAAATGCCACACACCAATGTAACTACAATTAAGCAAGTCTTGAAGGCCAGAAAAGCTCAACAAATTCTCTTTTCTTTCTAAAGGACTATACTTATAAAATATATTGTATAGAATAGCCAGGAAATGGGAATAACCATAATGTCCATCAACAGAAGAATGGGTAAATGCAATCTGGTGTGCACATTCAATAGACTATTATTCAGTCCTAAAAAGGAATAAAGTGTTGATAGTGTTACAACATGGATGAACCTTGAAAACGTCATGCTAAGTAAAATCAGCTAGACACAAAAGGACAAATATTGTATGATTCCATTTACACAAAATGTCTAGGATGAGCGAATTCATAGAGGCAGAAAGGAGATTAGAGTTTACCAGGAGCTGGCAGGAGGGAAAAATAAGAAGTTATTGTTTCATGGATACAGAGTTTCTGTTCTGAGAAAAAGTTTTCGAATTAGGTAGTGGTGATGGTTTTATAACATTGTGAGTGATTAATGTTACTGAATTATACACGTAAAAAGGTTAAAATGGCAAATTTTAAGTTATTTATATAGATATATATTTTATTTTTTAACCACAGTAAGGAAATAAACCTATTGTGTGGGTGTAGAGCACACAGTAGGGTTGAGTAATCCACAGTTTTCCTTGATACAATATGATGAGAACAGCACTTTACCTCTGTGGTCTTCCTCCCAAACACTCATAATCCCAGCTTAATCATGAGGAAAACATCCAAGAAACCCCAGTTGGGGGACATTCTACAAAACAGCTGACCAAATTGTCTTCAAATCTGTGAAGGTCTTTAAAGACAAGGCGAGTCTGAGAAATTCTCATGGTCTCGAACCTAGGGAGACAAGATAACTAAGTGTAATATAGTATTCTTCATAGGATCCTGGACTAGAAATAGGACTTTAG
The DNA here is from genome assembly GCA_004027475.1 of Anoura caudifer. Classification (NCBI taxonomy): domain Eukaryota; kingdom Metazoa; phylum Chordata; class Mammalia; order Chiroptera; family Phyllostomidae; genus Anoura; species Anoura caudifer. The sequence continues at coordinate 432,591 of PVKU01000543.1, forward strand.
GTAAAACTGTAGACATCTGAATATAATATGGACTTTAATTAGCAGTAATGTATTAATATTGCTTTGTTACTGGCTACAAGTGTACCACACTAATGTTATCAACAGGGGAAATGGATGTAAGGTGCAGAAGACTGCTTTTTAACTTTTCTATAAATCTAAGAATATTCTAAAATAAAAAGTTTATTTTAAACATCAAAACAATAATGCAGAAAAATATTAGATCTGATTGCTTAAGGGAAAAGGGGCTTGCAAATTTGAGAAAAAGAGACTGCTGGGGGATTTGCCTCATGTTTTTTTTCCTACTAAGAACTCATAATAAGGTTTTTTAAATTTAAAAGTAGGACATTGCCTATAAATGTGGCAACTAGAAATGACCCAGAGGAACTCATCTCTAAAGATGCTTTTAGATTGGGTTTCTTGCATTGAGAATGAACTAATGACCCAAAAACCTTATTTCAAATGATAATCAGTATCTATTAAACAGAAAATTGTTATATTCTGGAATACTATGGGGGTCTCATATTCAGTAATTGAGGTGTAAGTTCATGTCTACTGTTTTTTGGCATGATAGCTTTAGAACACCATTAGACTATTTCTGAGGGGGGAACTGGATTACTCAACCCCATCATGTGCTCTAAAGCCACAGAGTGCCTTGATGTGCCTTCCTGAAGCCTGTATCTCCTCCCACCCCAGAATTCGCTGTCTGAATAGCTCTGAGCCCATCAGCAGGGACTGGGCTGACCTCCTCCCGAATCCTTCCTGATGAAGACGGACTGTGTCACTGTCATGCATACTCCTAAGTCTGAAAGATGCACAGAGCAACTATTTGTGGGTGATGTGATTAGGGCTGTACATGTAGACTGGTCTGTCCATGTGCAAGTGTGCCAGGCACTAATGGTCTGGGAGGGAGCTGGGAGGTGGCAAGAGAGGAGTGAAGTGTGCAGCTGGGTGCTGCAGGCTGAGGCTGGCCACACTTGATCAGTGGCCTTCTGCATGATTCTCTGAGGAGCCCAGGAATTCTTAATTTGAACCTGAGCTTCCAGGTCCTTAAGTTGAAGGAATAGGATGTATTTTATTTTGTGGTTTATAACCTTCACATATTTAGACCTATGATGCATAGGTCTTCATACTTCACTTTAAACCCCACAAATATTAGGAACAGGCTTGGTGACGCTGGTGGGACTCACAAATTAGAGTCACTGTGTCACTGCCACACACGCAGAGGGGGGACATTGCGCAACATTAGACCAGAGTAATTTTTATTACTCTTAAATTTGTATGTATATAACATATATGTATATATATTGTCTAGACATGACATGGGAAGTACAGTATTAATTTTAATATTACCAATAAGGTGGATATTAAAATTAAAATCACAAATAGTTGTATTTTTATAAAATTTAATATGATCTTATTAAATTTTTTAAAAACTCAACAAAAATTTTGACTTATGTAAAGAATTTTGATTTTCATTCTCATTATACTTTACAATTTGTATGTTGTTTTTAATTTTAATAGTTTATTTAAAGTATTTAAAAAATCTACATAAATTTTTATTCTTTACGGTGATTTATAACTTTGACAAAAACATACCAAACTTTTGCACATTTTGATTATAATTATGTTTTTCTTTTTTATTCCTTTAGGGTAAGTAAAAATTATGATTATCCTAGAAACAGAGAGTGCAACAGTGAAGTACTGAAAAGGTATAAGAGGAGAAAAGAAATAGAAAATCTTCAAAAAGGCAGTCTGCATAGATTTTTAAAAACTGGTAATGGGGAAAGTGAGCAGGTTGTTATTGAGCACATCCCACGTAAAAATTTTGAATAAGGCTTTACAAATTATTGAATTAGGATTTCATTATTGAGAAAAATAATAACAATGAGTGAGGAAAGTATTTCTACCAAATCTACAATTTTGCAAGAGCTCAGATAAAACCCCTACAAATCGATAACTACTGACTGGACCAGTGTTACGGAACAGAGTTCATCCACCCAGCACTGGCAGGGCCAACATGTGTTATTATGAATGGCACCACCCAGAGGATGGAGACTAATGCTCAGAAGCCCCAACCTCCTGGTCCAAGGTCCAGGTGGGTTTTTAAGGGTATGGGGGAACAGGCACTCAGAATTGCTAAGGGGGCAAGTTTTAATTGGAGGACCTTGGAGATTGGCCATTTGTGCTAAGGGGCATCAACACAAGATCTTCCTGGACAAGGGACCCTCTGCCTGTGAGAGGGTTCTGCTGTTCAAGTCCTGGTTGTGTCCTCGTCCTCTGCTGGGGATTGGGGTTTCGGCTGCAGTGACTTTGGTTCCAGGCACAACTGGATATCAGAGTTCTCTCCTCTATGCATGCTTCAGCTGCATAACTTGCAGTTTTGGTCTGTTGTCTCAGGATATCCTTCAACAGCATAGGACCATTTTGAGATGGTTCTGAAGTTACAATGAAAAATGTCCATGCTCCTTCCGGATAATTGTCCTAGTGCCTTGCATCATCAGCCAGACAGCCTCCTTAGAGATCTTTGTCCCACTTTTCTTCTCTTCAACGTGTTCTACCTGCTGCTGTGAGAATGGGCTATCTGATCCCTGTCACGTGAAAGTCCCTTCGGCATCCTGCTACCACGTCATGCAGAGTTGCCCAAGAGCACATACCATATGTGGTTTATTACACTGGGAGGAATGAAGGTTCTAGGGCTACACAAGTTTGAGAAACAGTAGGTAGAACCATTTTATTTCTGGAAGTCTTCTCAAAAACTTTCATGTATTGAACTCTGGTTTGAATCACAAGAAGGGAACTATATTAGGCAATCTCCTAGCTGTTTCCATTGAACAGTTGATAAGGCTAGTATTCTTGGGAAAGTTAGTCTAGTGCACAGGTGGCAAACGCAAGGCCCGAGGGCTGAATCCAGCCCTCCACCTTGTTTTATCCAGCCTGGCAGCAGCACCGAGCTCTCCCTTAACTGTTAAGGAGTGCTCACATTTCTACAGTCCTAAAACTACATCTGGCCCTTTGAAGGCAACTGCGAGTCTGATGTGGCCCCTGGAGAAAATGAGTTTGACACCCTGGTAGGGCTTCGTTCCCCAGTGTGGTGGCCGGTGGCCACTGGCCACTGGCGACTATCAAGCATTGGAAATGTGGATAGTCTGATTTAAGACACATTTTAAGTATAAACACACTGTATTTCAAGGATTTAGTACACAAAAAGGGAATGTAAACTATCATTTTTATATTAAACACAAGTTGAAATAATATTTTGGATCTATAATGGGTTAAATAAAGTATACTGCTAAAAATAAACTTACCTGGTTCTCTTTACTTTTTAAATTTATTTTTCAATTACAGTGACATACAGTATTATATTAATCTGGAGAGTACAGCATAGTGATTAGATATGTATATGATGTACAAAGGGATCTTCTGCTAAGTCTAGTACCCACCTGGCACCTAACATAGATATTACAATATTATTGACCGCATTCCCCGTGCTCTCCTTTGCATCTCCATGACTATTTTGTAACTACCAATTTGTGCTCCTTAATTCCTTCACCTTTTTCACACATCCCCCCAACCCTCTCTTACTTGATGACCATCAATTTGTTCTTTGTACCTGTGAAGTTCTTTCGGTTTTGTTTGTTCATTTTGTTTTTTTAGATTCCACATATAAATGAGATCATATGGTATTTGTCTTTCTTGTTCGAACTTATTTCATCCTCTAGGTCTAACCACGTTGTCACAAATGGTGAAATTTCATTTTTACAACCAAGTAATATTCCATTGTGTATATGTACTACATCTTCTTTATTCATTCGTCTATCAAGGGGCACTTGCTTCCGTATCTTGGGCTATTGTAAATAATGCTGCAAGGAATATAAGGCTGCATCTAGTGTTTTGAATTAGTGTTTTGGATTTCTTCAGATGAATACCCAGCAGTGGAGATGCTGAGTCACATGATATTTCTGTTTTTAATTTCTTGAGGAACTGCCATACCGTTCTTCCGTAGAGACTGTACTTGCACATCTTTTAGACCGTTATTAGATAGGACGAACACATGTCCACACCATACTGTTACTTTTCTTCTTTTCTGGACCCTTCAATTTATGTAGGACAAGATAAATTAAAAGTACATTCAAGGATCTGAAACACCATCATAAAAAATTATACAAACTGAACACCTTCCCCACCCTATTAACCAAGTGTCATACTGGGTATACTGGGAAATACAAAAATCCCTGTTTCTCAAGACCTTCCCATTTTAGTGTGAGAGGCCGAACGGATGCATGCAGTGGTAAATATAGAAGAAAGCCTGAGTGCTCTACATCCCCAGGACAGACATCTGCTTTTTACTGAGATGACCTGGCCAAGGTGAGAGCTGACTCTCCTACATCCTCCTCATATCCACGTATTTGCAGCTCTAGGAAAGACAAACTAAGATACACCATCGTTGTATCCATGCAGACATCACGGTGAAGAGCAGACCCTGAACTGAGAAGGGAAAAAAAGCGGTTTAATCACCCGAAGGCTTGAACCCTTCACTCTTAATACTTCTGCAAGCTTCTCTTGTTGAAAGTCCAGTCTGGCTGGGGATGGCAGATGGAAGGAAGCGTGGTGGTCTGAGTGGAGAGAGTGGTGGGAACATGAGGCAGAGTTTATATTCTTGGCTGGGCAGAGTCTGGGTCATCCTGAAAGTGGAGGAGAACCATAAATCTCTGCAAAGGGAGGAACAGCATATACTTCTGAGCTTAGCGAGTGGGATCTATAGGAGTCGTGGAGTAGAACAAGTCATCAGCTCTATGTCAATTCAATTATATTATCTGAAATGGGCTATTGTGGCCTGAACTAGGGTCTCCTCACTATTTACAACATGTTTCTATTGAAAAATATATTTTTACTTTCGAAAAGCTTGCAGGCAAACTTTTGGAAAGCAACCTGCTTATAAAACGAGGTTCTCCCGCAGTGTGTAGCATCATGAACCTCTAGTTAAAAAATAAAATCCCTTAAGTATTGAGAAAAACAAAGAAAGTAACACTTTAATTTCTCAAAAGAACAAAAGGTCAATCAGCAATCTTATCCAAAATTCTGTGTTATTTAGACTCCTCTTCACGTGTCATCCCCAAATGGTGAAAACAGCATGGTACAGTCAGGCATTCATTCTGAAGCTATTCATCCAACATGTATCAATTAAAGCCTATGTGCCAGGCATTATGCTGAGTTCTCTATTCACATTATTTGATTTAGCCTTTTCAGTCTTCTGAAATAGGTTTTACCATCCCCTTTTCAGATGAGGAAGTTGAAGGTCAGAGGTTAGCGGATTATATCAGGGACACATGGTAAGCAAATAGGCAGAACCAGAGGTTGAACTTGGGCTGTCGGAGCCCAAAGCCAATGCATTCAACCACTTCCCTGTGTGCTCTGTGGATCAATTCATCCTGAACCCATTTTATTTGATCTCCAGCCTTAAAAACAAATCCCATATAATTCAGTGACTGATTCAAGTAACAGGTGTGTTTAATCTGTGCTATTTGTTCAAACTGCCCCCACCCCTTCCATGAAATCTTGTTCAAGTGCTCAAACATGACAACATTTTCTGCATGCTTTTCAAGTGTATCATTTTACATATCCAAAATCTTACAATAGCACTCGGCAGTAAGTAAATAGTAACATATATTCATGTGGATTGATCAACTGAGCTAGAAAGCAGATGAGTTGTCAGGTTCTGGATGCAGCAGAGGTGGGAGGGGCTTCGGCCAAACCAATAAATGTTGATAGACTCACCAATGCACAGGAAGAAATCTCCCACCTGCCGCGGCAGCCAGGACTGTGAGGCCAAAGGGCGATTTCCTGGCTAATGAATTCGATTCCTTCCTCCTCCTTTTACTACCAAATCACAAACACATAAATAACTGCATTTGTGAGTCCTCAGCTTTGTAATAACTGATGTACCATCTCTTCCTGGGTGTTCATTGGTGACAAATATCAGAACTATCAACAATGTGTTTTCTAGGTCAGACCAACACCCCATGTCCAATTAGTTCCAATTAAGGAATTCCATTCCATCCAACTCAGGCCCATCCAGGGGCAACATCAAGGCAAGTAGGGACCTTGCAGAGGGAATGAATGGGGGAGGAGGACAGACCGAGCACTACAGCCTTCCTTAGTTCCCCCTTTGGAGGTGCAGCCCTTCTCACCTCCAACCTGCACACAGGCATCAGGCTCTGGCAGCTCTATCTTGAGGTGCTTTTACTGTGTACGCAACATCACAACAAGATGTCAGTAAAAGGCAAAAAGAAATAACCAAATTCTATTGTACACGGATGTATAAAAAGAAGCATCCCAAATGCTTTGCTCTGTAGCATTTTTTTTTAAAATTAGTGTCCTTATGCAACATTCCCTAGATGGTTCCAAACTGATGTTTGACTACGTGTGTATGCAAATATAATGCATGTAAACACACACAACACAGCACTTACCATTTGTCAGACGCTGTCCTACGTGCTGTAAACACATTACTCTATCTAAACCTCAGAACCACCCACTGGCGTGTAGGTGGTGCCCCTGCTTCATCCTACGCATGAGACAACTGAGGCAGAGTGAGTTGTGAAGGGCAGCTGGGAAATAGTGAGACGGACTGAGTCTGACTCACTCTTAACCATCACACTCTCCTAGTGGCAACTATTGTGAAAAAGACTAACTCTTTGCTGCAAAAGAACTTCTGCCTTCCAGTTTCAGCTTTCTTACTGACCAGGTTAGATTACCTTTTTAATCCACTTGATCTTGCATGTGTGACCTCAGATGAAGTAGGCAACGGCAGGGTAAATGATTCCAGGAAAACACCCTTGCCCAATTAACTTCAATATATATTTTTGGCTGATGTCCAAAATTCCACCATTATGACCTCAGTTCTGTGTGGTAATACTCTCCTTCTTCACCCTCTCCCCACCTAAGAATACAAAAGAACAAGTGCTATAAATCTGATGTCCAAACAAGGACTAAAGAATGACCACATGAAAAGTCAAATACATACTTCAAACTACTTACGCTGATAATAAATTACATCTGATTAATATCTAGGGGGAAACTGACACTCTGGTGGGAAGAGCATTTCCTTTATTACTTGCTTTCTACTTCTGGGTATTCTCTTTCCTCCCCTTCTCATTGCAGACTCCATAACCATTTGGAATTCCTAAACCCCCATCTACTCTTCCTCCCCGTTCTTTTTTCCATCCTCCAGGGTCCATGTGCCAGAGGTTCATGGACCACAGAGAGAAGCTGATTTGCTTCTGGTCTCTGTGTGTTCAAAGACCTTTTTACTACCAAATCACAAACATAAATAATTGCATTTGTGAGAGGTATAGACTTTTTTTTGTGTGTTCACAGAATCTAAGTAAAAGAGAGAAAGAGGAAGAGAGAAAGGTGACTAAGAGAAAAGCTTTCAAAATACCTTTTCCGTTAACATAGTGGCAGATGATACTCTTAGAAGGGTTTGAGTCTCAGCTCCATCGCCTACTGATTCTGTGCCCTTAAACTCTGCGTTCACATTTTCAAAATGGAAACAGTAACTCCTGCCTCATCAAGTTGCATTCAGTGAAATAATCCGTGTCAGTCCTTAATACATGGTATTGCTATAAACATCAACACCTCAAAAGGACTGAAGGCTTTGCTCACAGGGGCTAAGCAAGAAGCTGAGGCAGGGTGCTTCTGCGGGGGATGAGAGAAGACCGTATACCCAGTCAGACATAACGGAAAGGTGAGAGAGTTTGCTGGCCAGAGGTCCTGGGCTTCCCGCCATTCAGATCCAATGCAGTGTAACCTTTGAGTAGAGAACGACTGGCTGTGAGGACATCACGTGTAAGATTTCATCGGGTAAGGAACCTGTTTTCCCTCTGAACTGGAAAGAGCAACCTAAAATTGGGTCAGATACCCATACTCAATAAACGAAGGGCTCCACCCCAGAATGCTTCTTTTTCCAGCTGGTTAGTGGCTGAGCCAAGACCAGCCTGAGGTTTCTGATTCATCACAGCCCCAGTCCTCCCCACACCACGTCGCGGGCGCGGTCCCCTGTGTGAAGGCAGCGCGTGAGTGAAATGGGGTCGCAGCAAGCTGTATCCATACATCTGCTTTTTCTAATCAGCAGCAACCTGCACAGGCAGCTTGCAATGTGAAGCTGAAGGTTTCACAGGTAGCATAATAGAAAATACAAACCTTTGAGAGAAGGGAGAGAGCAGGTGACAGCAGGTGCAGGGAAATTAAAGGCACTGCAGAGCCCCTGAGCACTTAATGATCACGTAGGCCTCTGCTTTATCTCTGCCATGGAACACTATGATAAATTATTAATAAGATGGCTTGTGTAAGTGGGGATGAAAAAGAGGTCTATTTTTGCCTTACAAAGTTAAGCAAATGAGAGGCAAGGGGTTTTTGCTTTCTTGTATGAATTTTAAAAATATATTAAAAGTAAATATGTAAGGGGCACCTATGCCCTTCATAAAGGGAGCAAAAGAACAAAGGTGTGATCAGAGCCAGCACCCCTAAGTAAAGTGAGCTCCAAAGAACAGTGTTCTAAATATTTAGCCCTGTATCCACAACCAACTTCAGTTCAAGAAGATGTTTTACATTTTAAGATGAGATATAGTTCATTCAATGAGTCTCTTTATTTTATAGAATAATGGGATTCTATTCTTAGGTTCTCTCACCTGGACTCAGAGGGGCAGACAATATATTAGATTCATTTCATTTACTGTTTGTGTGTGTGTGTGTGTTTTCAATTTTATGAATTTTATGCTATTTTTATTTTAAATGTGTTTTATTTAGTCCATTATTTTTTATTGATCAACAATGAAAATTTAAATTTTATATCCTGGCTTTTTAAGATAAATTAGATCAGGAAGTTGGGGCACATGCTCCTAAATAGCAATGAATCAAGTGCAGTCAAGAGAAGCTGCCTGGCCCTAACCAGTGTGGCTCAGTGGTTTGGGCGTGGTCCTGCAGCACGAAAGGTCTCTTCCTGGTCAGGGCACATGCCTGGGTTGCGGGCCAGGTCCCTGGTTGGGGCCATGCAAGGGGCAACCAATCGATGTTTCTCTCTCATATTGATGTTTCTCTTCCTCTTCTTTGCCCTCCCTTCCCCTGCCTCTAAATTAAAAAATATGTACTTTTAAAAATTTTAAGAAAAGAGAAACTGCCTAATTCCTGCAAGTTCTGTCCGTGAAGACAGCAGTGGAGGGAGTGGGTAGGGACGGAGGAAGGAGAGGGAGAGTCAGGTGTGTACTCCTCCAGCTTCCTCCCTGCCAGGTTGCCGTGGGTCTGCCGCTTCTCACACGGAAGCCCACAGCTCCTGCCAGGCGGCCTTCTCCAAACACATTCACTCTGTGTGTTCCATCTCCGAGGTCTCACTTTTTCCAGCACCAGGGCACAACACCATCCTTATGGTTTCTGTAGACTCTGCCCACACTTAGTTGAACTCTCCTGAAAATACCTGGTGAGACTGGAGCCTCTTTTCTACCAGGACCCTGAATGATATTCACAGGGGCCCCTGGCTGCATACACGGAGGCTCGGCAGATGGTGATGATGTCCACCGACTCTGTTATCAAGTATGAAGTGTGTTCAAAGGCCCAGTTTCTTGCTAAGAAAGGAAAATAACCTGCAAAAATGTAATTCTGCATCTATAGCTACAAAGTGGTTTGGAAGTGAAATGAATGGATGAATTCAGTCAAATACCCACTATATAAAAAACAACTTTCATCTGGCTAGACATGACCTCATAAACAAACAGAATCAGGAAAAATCAGAAGCCCTGGGACCATGAATCACATGGCTTCCTGGGGGATGGGTACAGCCCAAACTTCTGAAGGAGGAAAGTGTATTCTAGCAATCAGTTTGTAGGCTTGTGGTGGCTCCCAGCATGGTGCTCTTGGCATCACCTGGGAACAAGTTAGCAATGCAAACTCCCCAGCCCCCACCCCCAGCCTTCAGAACCAGAAAACCAGAGTTGGAGCTTCTGTGTTGTAACAGAACCTCCAAGGGTTTCTGATGCACACTGAAATTTCAGAACCACTGGGCCTCGGTAGTCACTAGAAGGAAGCAAAAGCCAACAGGCAGGAGTCTCAGTAAGCCATGGGCCTAGCCTGCAGCAGTGAAGAATGGAGGAGTAGGTGAATTCAGAAACAAGGAGGTTTGCTTGGGAGACTCTGTCAGTAGGGAGTGGGAATCAGTTCACATCAGGACTCAGCACTCCCTGCATGTAATTGAGGTGCAATTGAGGCAGCACCTCAATATCACAGGGTTTGAAGGCAGAGTGAATTTGAAAGCAGAGGACTGCACTAAAAATGAGAAGGGCAAGACCCTGTGAGAATGGGGGCCTCAGCAGCCTGGTGTCTGAATTCGCCAGAAATCCAATCAGTAGCAGTGGACTAAAGATCAGGACTAGGGAAGCATGGGGAATGATAATGCTTCAGACTTGAGTGCTTGACCAAGGTTTTTGAAATCCCTCCTGCTTCAGAGCCACAGCCTGGCTGTTTTGTTCTAGTGACAACTGAACCTTTTGGCTGTGGGAAGGGTGTGAGTACAAGGATCTTCAGGCAGGACCTGACCGCTGCCCGTCCATGCCAGCCACATGCTGGTTGGCTGGCTTTCTGATTCAGTTCGAATTTTTCAAACTAACTTCTGCATGTAGATCTGTAGCTTCCAGGCTTCAGTGAGTGGCAGAATTCTCTGCTGAGGTATTATTTGGTGTATGTTCTCTGTGTTTTCTCCTTGCTGTGTTCCTTGAAGTTAGCCAGGCTCCTGGTATGATCTTGCTATTGCAGAGCTGAGAGCAGAAGCAGCACCTCCGACATTTGGGAAGCTGACATTTATTGAAGGGCAGGGAGAGTGGGTAGAGAAGATGGGGAGGGGGGGCAGTGGGCCATGGGCAGTGGCTTCATAAGTAACAAGAGGGGAGGAAGAGAACGCGGCAGAGTTAGGGAAACCCGGAGCAGCGTCACCCAGAGCAGGGCCAGGAGGTGGCAAAACCCTGAGGGGGAAGTCCAACATGCATAGAGCAACCTCTACAACTGCAAGTCTTGGGGTTCTTGGCCTCTCAAGAGAGTTCTTTGCCCCCATATGTAGACAGGAAACAAAGCTCTAGATCTGAAGGACACTTCATTCCAGGGCAAAAGAAGGCTCCCATGAATCAGAGGCTTCTCCTGGGCATCATAATCACTTGTTGAAAAGTCAGAATCCTTCTGCCTGAGTGGTGGCTCTGGGGAGGGGCTCAGACCTCCACGCTAACAGATGTATGACTCTACTCAGAAACTTCGGCAAAGGTGAAGCATGACCCCTGTGCTGTCTTCATGCCTGCAAGAGGGTCTCCTCCTTGCGAAGCCTAACAGAAACCATGTTTCTAAAAATAAGTAATCCTGCTTCTTTGCGTCTCTAGGGCACAGCACTCACGTCCCTAACAGCAAAGCTGATACAATTTTTTGTCACTCCCACAGTCCATAACTTTTCTCTCCTCCCTTTAGTAATTAAAAAAATTATAACGGATAAAAATTAAAGTAGATCCATCAATTTCACAGTGCCTACAAACTGTTATTCAATGACATAATATCCTGATGAATCGTGCTACTACCCTGTCTGCATTAGGTATTTTTCCTCAAAATAAGTTATTGTTTTCGCTGCACATGGAGCCAGCGCACAGGGCAGTGTCTGGGTGAGCCAGCGGCGAACACACCACTGGCCTTACCAGATGTGCATCCACACCTCCCTCCCTCCATGGACACTTGGTGTGTAATCTGAACAGTCACCATCCGGCTTTGTGGTTGGATCATCATTATGCAATCGTGTTTATTTCCATAGCAGAGGTCATAATAATACACTGTCACCGCAGAGGTTACTCTACATCTTGTTGGGATCCATGACCCTTCAGCCAACCTGGGTGGAAACACCGATGGTATGTGACAGTGGTCGGCAAACTTGATCCAGATGATCAAATGTAGCCTGCCACCTGGTTTTGCAGAGCCTGTGAGCTAAGAATGGTTTTTACATTTTTTTAAGTGTCGGGGAAAGATTTTTAAAAATGTGATGTGAGCATCAAAATTATATGAAATTAAAACATCAGTGTCCATAGAAAGCGTCGTGGCACCCTCCCTCATTCTCCTCGGTGTTCATTGTCTGTGGCCGTCTTTGCAGTACAAGAGCAGACCTGAGCAGCTGGAACTGAGACCACAAGCCTGCACAGCGAAAACGACCGCATTTTACCATGTGCAACGCACACCCATGTTGTTGGCCCTAACTGTCAGGGAAAAAAATCTTTCATTTTAATTTTTTAACACAATTTTTTATCATCGTTCAAGTACAGTTGTCTCCTTTCCCCCCCAACATGACCCCCCGCCCCACCTTAATTCAATTTTTAGTTTATTGATATTTAGATACTAATTTTTTGTATTATAAAGACATTTTAGCATTTATTTTCGGACATATTATGGTACAAGAAATTTTATGTAACAAATAATTAAAAACACAAAAGTAGAAACAAGGAACAAGACATTTTATGAACTGGTAACAAATTTACAATATTAATGCATCATAGAGGGTAGATATGGAATTAATACTGCCCATGTATAATGTGCATCCTTATTTTCCCCTCAAAAATTTGGGCAAAAATGTGCACATAGCAAAATGCGCTATTTACTCTGTGGCTGTTTACAGAATTTTTTTAACCCTTTCTGATCTATAAATGTGGAGTTTCCATCTCCTAAAGCTTCTGAATGAGGACAAGATGACAATGGGAAGTTTAATAAAGACCTGTGGCGAGTTTGACATTGTGTTTGTAGCTAGCATGGCAGAGTTTGTGCATGTGAGATCACTAGGTAAATAGGTATGGCAAAGGAGAGTCCTCCCCTTTAGAGGGTTGATATCTGTATGTTTCCAACAGTAGCATAGTGGTTACCAGAGGGAAAGAGGAGTGGGGGGGCAAAGAAGAGGGTAAAGGGGATCAGCTGCGTGGCGACGGAAGGAGGTTTGACTTTGGGTGGTGAACACACAATGCAGTTCACAGATGATGTATCACAGAATTGTACATTTGAAACCTATATAAAATTATTAACCAATGTCATCCCAATAAATTTAATAAATTTTTTAAAAATTGGTGTGCTTTTTTTTCATAGGTGTACATATTTCTGACCTGAGTGGCATGCCATACATTCAGGTATATGTAGACTCTACAAGTACAGTAGCGTATCCATCTTTTATTCATTTAATTACATAATGGTTTTCATGTCAATAAAAATCTTTGAAAACTTCTGTAAGTGGCTATATACATGAGAAGGAGCATCTTAAGTTCTCTATTAAGACAATAAAAGACCTCATAAAAGACTAATCAGGATCATTATTTTGTGCACTGAACAGCTTTTCTTTGGAGTAGAAACCACAAACAAGTGTCTGCAGAGGTCAGGCCGGCGATGTGACTGGGAGAAGGAGTTCAGCTCAGAGAAGTATGGACTCTTCCACATTCTCCTGAAAGGCATGGGTTTTTCAGTGTACATTTAATTTCTTTACTTTTTATGGAGATGTATAAAAAACTCATTTTCTCAGTCATAAGAAAAGCAACAGCACAAGCAAGATGATAAATGGCAACTGAAATTGAGCTCAGTAATGGTTAAGACAACAGAGAGTGATGGAGACTGTGGCAAATTGGACAGTACATTTTTTACCCTGAAGCACAGGTTCCAATGTCCAGCATTTCTAGATTACAAAGCGTTATCAAAAGTATTATCAAAAGAGTTGGACATGTTCAGTTTTGTAAAATATCTATGTTTTTAAATGCTGGCAACACTTTTTTTTAAATTAGACATCATTAAATTTATGAACCAACAATTTGGAACTCCAAGATCCAGACCACAAGAGACCAGATCTCTAGGCTTAAGGACCCATTAGCCTGGCCAATCAGCCAGATTTGCCCAAGACTATCCATGTTGTAGCACTGCAAGTCCCATGGTTCAGAAAACTGCTTGAGTCCTGGAAAACTCTAGAAGGTTAGTTACTCCCAATCAATAATCTCCTGACTCTAATATGCTATTTTTAAAATTTGGTACACACACACACACACACATCCACGCACACAAGGCTATTTAGTTTCAAACCTATGATGAATGGTTTATATTGGATATATTTTTCTTCCTCTTTTATTTTCATCTTAATAAGTTTGGTTTCTGATAAACAGGTAAGGATGTTGAAGGATGTGGATTGGTCACAGATGTTATATTCTGTTTCTGGATCCACTTCATGAACTACACCTGCAAGTCACATTGACTAGCAAAACCAATAAAGAAACTTTGACACATCAAGAAATTGACACCAGATACTGATAACATTCTATCTCTCTCTTTTTAACTTTTTTTTATTGTTGTTCAAGTACAGTTGTCTCCACTTCCCCCTACCACTCACTCCCCGCCCCCCCCACCTTTGATCCTATCCCCCTTTGGCTTTGTCCATGTGTCCTTTATACATGTTCCTTGATGACACTTCCCCTTTTTTCCCATTACCCTCCTCTCCCTCCCCTCTGGTTACTGTTAGTTTGTTCTTTATTTCAATGTCTCTGGTTATGATTGGTTTGCTTGCTTGTTTTGTTGATTAGGTTCTACTTACAGCATTCTCTTAATAAATAATCCCAGGTCAGACACTGGGGAAGAAATGATTACAAGAGCAATAGAATTACTTAACATCTACTCTATCTATTATAGGTTGAACTGAATTAAGGTACTAAACAGTTAAAAAGGGGTGGCTCTATGGCAATGAAATGATTGGAGAAGCAAGAGAATCTGCCCTTCTTCTTATAAAGGGATGCCCTTGTTCAACTGATGGTTCTTCCCCTACCAATAATTTGGTGATAGATCCTGGGGATTACCTAGCTTTACATCTACCCCAGGTCTCTTTAAGAGTGCTAAGGTTAAAAAGGTAAAACCACATTTCCCGGGTGTGATTTGCAGTGCTGTTCTACGTGTGGTTTATGAACCTCTGATTAGATGTACTCACATGAGACTTTGATTCAGAACTGAGTCACGTGAGGGGAAAGGCAGAGCATAAGGCACACACTTTGCTGGAGCAGAGTCGTGTGGATTGGCGCCTGGTGGCTTCATGATTCGATAGCTTTCTGATCAATGTAGAAGTGACAGCCACCCTTACTGGCCTGATTCTACAACATGGCTTGGGGCTCACTCCTGGTAACGAAGCCTAGACCCATTTCCCCTCATCTCCCAGCAGTGCGGGAAGTACCAGCACTCCCTAGCAAGTACCGTTCTGTTTATGACAGCCAGAGAAAAATCTGTTCTCTGCAGTAAGAATACTGATTGATATATTGAATTGCCCATTTTAAGCTTTCTTAAAGCCTATAACTTTAAAATTATTAAGACTAGAAAAATGGATAGTACTACCTTTCTTCTGAATTTCCCTAAAGTCCACAGGAAGAAGCTGGAGACAAGAAAAACAAAGGGTTAAAAATAGCTCAAAATAATAAAGCTTGGATTGTTGGATCTTCAATGGTCATTTCACATTTTCTGATTTTCTTCTGCCTAAGGATTACTGGTTAAGTGTCTATTTTCCCTTCCAGACTGTAAACTCCTTAAGAACAGGGGCCATGTTATTTAATCAACACTTTCTCTGTAATACCTAGCCATCTCTGGCTTATAATAGATAAGCAACAAACATTGTATGACTGTCTGAAGAGGTAGAGGCAGGTAATGAACATTTCAAGGTAGGATGTGTATCTGTTCAGTATTATTAATAGTTACCATTTATCAAGCAACTACCAAGCATTGTCCTAGTAGTTTTACACGTGTAATTTGACCATTCTGTAGGGTAGACTGTAGTGCCTTCATTTTACACTTAAAGAAATTGAGTCTCGAACAGGTCAAGTAAGACTCATAGCTAGGGGTTGTGTTTTTATTTAAACCCAAACCAGTTTCAAAGCCCATCGTATTTCAAAGCCTATCGTCCCCGACATGTTCAGCTTTAGGCACTCAGTGCCTTTCAAGCAGCTGTAATCTTCTTGCACTGGCTCGGTCATACCGGAAACCCAGACCTTCGACAGCACCTTCTTGAGTCCATAGGTAATCCTTTTAAAAGGATTCCTGGCATTTGGATGCATTTATGTATGAAAATTATTTTTCTCGTAGGGGCTTCTCCTTCCCACTCATAGGGTCATCCCCAGAAGTGGGGAGATCTGCCCACACCACGTTCTACTGGAGGCTAAGAGGCAGGTTGTCTTCACTCTCAGAATGCCTTAGTGGTTCTGCCCAGCAAATTCTGAGGACAACACTAATTTTCTATGCAGGAATGCTTACAAAGAAAACTTATTTTGCCCAAGGACTATTTCTGTAGTACAGTCATACTCACCTTGAGAGCATGTTTGGACTCAACTTAAAAACCTCTTTTAAAAGCCAGTGTAACACAGAAGGGTCTTGGTTGGTTCTGTTACACTTTATTTTGCATTCATATACTCATACTTTCATTTAACAAACATGTATATAGTCTCCATGACTTATAAGATACTGTGTCAGGAGCTCCATTTAAATGTACTAGCTTTATCTCTCTAATCACTACAATAAAACTAGGAAGGTTAAAACATGCTGTTTTGTAGTAAACATTTTGGTTGTTTCCATCTTTGGAAATTTGAACCCTGCTTATATGACTATAAGAAGGAGTTCCACAGCCCTGGCTGGCGTGACTCAGTGGATTGAGCACCAGCCTGTGAATCAAAGTGTCGCTGGTTGGATTCCCAGTCAGGGCACATGCCAGGATTACTGGCTATGTCCCCAGTAGGGGGTGCGAGAAACAACCACGCATTTATGTTTCTCTCCCTCTCTTTCTCCTGCCCTTCTCCTCTCTAAAAATAAATAAATAAAATCTTTTTAAAAAGGAAGCAGTTCCTTCCTTGTAGAAACATTTGATGAAGCTTAGTCATATATATATATAGGTCATATATATATATATACACCTTGAACTTGAGTGTGACTCATCACGATCCAACATGATATGTAAGTGTCCCTTGGCTGCATATCAAGTCAAATTAGTTCAGAAACATGGCTATAATATCCAACATAGAATCTAATATTTAAAATGCCACATATTGTCTCTTTGATTTCTGAGGTTTCTTAGATCCTTAGACCTCATTACATTAACAAAATTTTGCTTCTCTTCTGCCTTCTTCATCAGAGTGCAGGCATGGATACAAGAAAAGAAAATGCCAACCTCTGGCAGATTTTAAATGAGATATTTTCGCCGGAGTCACGTAAAGCATAGACCAATTCCTCCTGACCTTTTTACCAGCTGTCCGCCTGAGATGGCAACTTGGGTTCCAGCTGATGATTCATTATAAATTCAAGTCCAGGTATAGAATATGCTCAAGCAACAGATCAAAGCTCATTATTGTTATACCTGCAAGAGAAAGTCACTGCAGTTCAAGGTCTATTAGAAAAGTTATAACTTGCTCATAAAAATTTGGCTTTGGGCTAAAATACAGCATGTGAGTTTCAAGTCCATAAGTACTTTAAAATCAGAAACTCAATTAAGTACTCCTAAATTAAATGTCTGTTAACTGGCAGAGAATTGAATTTTGATGTTTTAAAACTTCTTGCTAAAAGCTTGAGACACTTTGATGTTTAAAAATATAGTGTAGCAATTAGAGTAAGAGATCTGAGAAGTCAATTCATTTTCCGCCTTGGGACACCCCTGTCCCACCTCCCTGACTATAGAAGACACTTCTTAAATGTTTCTGCCTTAATGTTTCTCTAAATGGAAAAACAACAATATTTACCTTTCCCGGGAGCATCAGGGAGCCAACTTAATGACCCTGACCCTCTTTTCAAGTTCACTAATGTACTCTTCCTAGGAAGGAGGCCAACACAAAGTCTTCCATCTCCCAGTCCTCAGTGGTCATTGAGCACACACATACCTAACCCTTGAGAAAACAGGAAGCCACCGTGGTAGTCTTATTCCAGTCTGTCTGGAGAGAGAAAGGAATTTTTCCTTTTGTTAATTCCCAGCAGACAGCGGTTTATGTTTCAGAGAGAATAAAGGATTTAATAGTTTTACCAACTCAGGTTTGAAATTTAGTTCCCACTTTGTTAGACGTGTGGACTGTTTTTGGTTTGTGAAGTCAGAATTGCTGTTTGTGAGAGATAACCAAGATGGCAGATGTAAGGTGCCCAGGCACAGTGGACAATCAATGGCAGGTGCGATAGTGAACACCCAGTGAAGAGTCCAGCCTGGTAACAATCTGGCTGGTGGGCCAGACTTGTAGGTCTTCTTAAGCCTTGGGAAGTCCTCCCAACCCAGAAAACTGAACCCCACACGAGCAGCTGGCTTTCACCCTCACGCAGAGAAGCAGAAGGAGTGATTTAGAATGGGAAAATATACTCAAACATTACTCTGGGGAAGATGCACTAAGAATGAAGGGTGTTTTTCATATCCCAGAAAGATCATATGAAGATTTCCCAACCAGTAGCATGATTTTTCTTTTCCTAAATAATTAGTTTTAACAGAGATTTCTAATATAAATGTGTTTATTTAATGGGAATACAATCTTCAATTCTATATTTCTCATTAATACTCTAAGGAACAATAATAGTCAAAGCTCAGAAAGCTTATGAAGACTAACACCCAAATGTGGTTAGATGCATTAAAAAGCCTTAGTAAAGAATATGCACTATCGATCCCACTCAGCCTTCGCTTTTGAAGAGGGTCCATTAAGGCACAGCATGTCATCACTGCAAATTAGTCCCCAGTTAGTCTACTGACTCTTGGAACAAGGTGGCACAAAACTGAAGCTGAAATAGCCTGGAAATTGTTGAATAATTAGAGCCTTTTTTCTTCTTTCCACGTTTTATAAATTTATATGGGATTTTTAATATTTGGTGTCTTGTGTGCAAACAGCAGTTTCCAAATTGGTTAAAGGATATAATAAAACATATTTCCTCATATGTTAAAAATATTACTTTATCTTTTTTCCTAGGGGCCCAATGCAGACAAATAATAGATACCAGGCCAAGTTAGATATGAATAAAATCTTTATGGTCCAACATTTTGTTTATCAAGACAACTTTTAGACTATTCATGTATATAAGAACCCACCTCTCCTGCTAATTAGTTATAATTTTATTCCATGATAAGCAAGCCATCAAAAATATTTTTAAGCATTTTCGGCTTCAGAGCACTAAATCAGGTTTGTTTTTCTTTCTCAGTAGATTTTTAAAGTTAAGTTGAAATTCATGGAATACAAAATTAGCTGCTGTAAAGGGCACAATTCAATGGCATTGAGTATATTCATAATGTTATTTGACTATCACATCTACCGAATTCCAAAACATTTTCATGACCCCCAAAGAAAACCACTGTCACATTGAACAGTTATGTCCTATCCCCCAACCCCAACCCCATCCCTAGACCCTGGTGACCACCAAGGTTTTAGTATTTTAAAGTTGCTTGCAACCAATTAAAAGAAGGATTCTCTATGTCTTTGTCATGAAAACAATAATAGTGACCTGAAGCACCTAGTAGTATATGGAGATTCCTGGGTCTCTGCCCAAAGATGTCCAATACAATCAGTCCTGACTGTCAGACTGGAGGCCATTTCTCTAGACCTCTGAACACATTAGGGACCTTCCTCTGCCCCTCATGCAGGAGAGCTGATTGCTCATTTTTATCAGGGAGGAAGAAGCCTAATAGGGTTATGGAGATATAAAGAGAAAGCCGCTTTGAGAAGTTTTCTTGGTGGGAAATGACGGGGTACAGGGAGGAGTCAGGTTGGGTCAGGGAGGGTGTGGAGGATGGTGTAGTATGTCTGTATGCTGGAGTGGAGACATGTGCAGTGAGGAAGTGTCCACTGAAGTGTCATGTCATATTGGCAGGGGGAAAAGGAGGGGGGAAGGGAGAAAAGAAAGGAGGGAGGGAGGGAAGGAGGAAGGAAGTTGATCTCAGGGCACCTGGGATCAACTTTTGGCAGGAGAGCTGATTGCTCATTTTTATCAGGGAGGAAGAAGAAGGCAGGTGCAAATGCAGGCAGCTCGTGGATGTGAAGTGGGAAAGTAAGGTGCTCCTTGACTGATGTTTTCGGCTTTCTCTCTGCAACATAATATACATGATGCATTGCTGAGAGTGGGTGGTGGTTGTGTGGGAGTGGCTGTTGTTCTCTGGAAGAGAGTGGAAAAGGTATGAAATTGCAGAGAATGAGGGCAAGCTTTCTAGAGAAGCTGAGCAAGTTTGCAAGGCTGTGATGAGAGTGTAATTATTAATGTACAGTAATTCCAGTTCCAATGGTATGGAATTTTCTTAGTAGGCCCATCTCCTCAGTGTAGGCAAGGCAAAGCAAGTGTGGAAGCTCATTCTTGGTTCAGGTTCACCAGGGAGCGGAGGGAGGACATGTAGACATTTATAAAAGAAAATCCAGACTCTCTCCAGAACACATTGAACTTATAGAAAAACATTTTTTATCATGGGTAAAAATAACAGAAACTAACTGTTTTCCCCATCCTCACATATAGCTCTTTCAGTACTCTATTCCAGGCTCAAGGACAAAGGGTACATTTTTAACAGCCTTTAAAAATGTACTTAGCCCTGACCATCATGTCTCAGTTGGTCCAGCACCATCCGGGGGGGCAAACGGTCACCAGTTGGATTCCTTATTGGGGCACATGCCTGGGTTGTAGGTCCTGGTCTTGGTTGGAGCGTATGCGAAAGGCAACTAACTGATCAATGTTTCTCTCTCACATGGATGTTTCTCTCCCTCTCTTTTTCCCTCCTTTCCCTTCTCTCTAAAAATAAACAAATAAAATCTTTTTTAAATTATAATAAATAAATAAATAAATAAATAATAAATGTACTTATGATGCTGGAAACAGCCTAAGTACTCATCAATAAATGAGTGGATCAAAAAACTGGTATATTTATACAATGGAATACTACCCAGCAGAAAGAAAGAAGGAACTGTTACCCTTCATTACAGCATGGATGGAATTGGAGAGTATTATGCTAAGTGAAATAAACCAGACGGTGAAAAACAAATACCATATGATCTCACCTATAAGAGGATCCTAATGAACAAAACAAACAAATGAGCAAAATAGACCAGAGGCATGGAAACAAAGAACAAACTGACAGGGACCAGAAGGGAGGGAGGAGGGACATAAGGGAGGAAAGAAGAGGAAGGGCTAGTTAAAGAACATGTATGAATGACCCATGGTCATGGACAACAAGGTGGGGATTGACTTTGAGGGCAGAGGGGTAGGGGGCAGGGGAGAACAACCGGGGAAAATTGGGACAAATGTAATAGAACAGCAATAAAAAAATAAGAATATAATTTTATACAATAAACATGGTAAATTATAAAATAAATAAATAAGTTTAAGTGAACAATTTTCTACCAAAAAATGTACTTATAAAAAGACAACTCACATAAGAACTAATGCAATTTGATGTGAAAAATGCTTCAGCCACACTAGCAAATGAATTAAAATATATCTTTTAAAATGTAACTAGCTTTGTCTCATATAAAGAAGATGTATTTTTTTTTACATGTCCAGCCTCCCTCACCCATTTTACAACTGAATCCCCTTCCCAACCTGACCCATGAACAGGACTTTATTGCCCTTGATACAGGTTTCCATATTGAAAGACCACACCAGGAACACCCGCGATCTTTCTTCCTACCACCTTCCTCTCCTCCTTAAGCAGGGGAATAAGTGACTTATTTGATGACACTGGGCTTTCCCACTTTAGACTCTTTTTCTCTTGCCGCTTTTTATGAGCCAACCTATCTGTAAAATATGTATGTCCTAGTTTACTCTCATGGCGGGAGACCTGTCTCATGGCAAGGGACCTGCCCCTGGGGGAGACCAGGAGTAGCCTCGCTGTATCCTGTGATTAACTGTTTCACTCGGGTCTGAAGAATTAGCAAATCCGCTTGGCCAATGTTGTAAAACCATATTTTCTAAGCTTGTCAGTAATAAAGCTGATTTCTTGGTTGAAAAAAAAAAAAAAGAATATCCTGAAGTGCTATTGCAGGACAGAGCTCAGAGCTTGCCAGGTTTATAGCACCCTTAGTGTTTCTGTCATTTCTTCCTGGTGCTTCTAGGCCCGGAGAGATACCTAACAATTCTGTTTATCAAAGAGTTAGATCCAAATAACTTAATAAATACTTATGTCCTCACAATGTACTACCTGTTTGAAAAACATGTGCATAATTTAAAAGCAGAAATAATAGCCATTTTATTCTTAGTCACAATTACTTACCAGTAGGATGTGCATGACTGTTGGGCCCTACCTACACAGTTTCTGGAACCTTAGAATCAGACTGTACTTCATCACCCTCATTTCCTGCTCTACTTTGACTTCCATAGAGACATATTTTTATCACAATTGCCAAAAAAAAACAAAAACTCAGCTTCACAAAGATATGTCACCAAAAGAAATGTAATGTGATCTTATTATGAAACTGTGATCTACTTTCAGCTAATGGTTCATGTGTTATCCAACAGACGCCAACCATCACTGTTTTCCTTCAAAACATTTACTCATTCCACCACCGTGTCTCTGTGGATTTGTCATGGGGCTTCAGGGTGCTGTGATGTGTGGTTCAGAACCATGGACCTAAAGATGAGAATTCTGCTTCAAGTTTAACAGTTGCACCACTGTGCCCTCTGGCTTTCCCATCCCATCACCATGGGAAAGATGATGCTGATACTGAAAACAAACAAAGGTCACAAAACGGAAACAACCCCAGCATCTCAGTTAAAGAGGCAGAGAACTTCCACATTATGGAGACGATAAGCGAACACTAACGTCCCATCCCAAACAAGACTTCTAGGGGCAGGAATGATGTGCGACACACACAAAGACAGTCAATCTGGGTCAGAACTATTGGTGTGAGCTCCTGCATGGAGAGTCATCCCCAGTTCCTTAGAGAAGAAGAGAGAACTGTGTCTCCTTAAATATCTGTGCACACCCTTCTGATTTGCCTCAGAAAAGCAAGAGTGTTAAATGAAAAAAACGTAGGTTTGGGAAATAAATGGATCAGATCCCCAAACCAGGTCTCTTATTTACAAGTTTGTGATCTTGGGCAAATTGTTTAACC